>NW_019775824.1:8889-201768 GCF_001039355.2 Lingula anatina
CTGATACCGTTTATTATCTCAAGGTGCCAGCTTCATAGGTGACATCAGTTATAGGTCTACGTGCCCTGGAAGCCAGTAAAAGTAGAACAAGTATGAGTAATACATCACGTGATGTTTTCGTCTGCTGTAAATATAAACTAACAAGAAATTAGTAGCGAATGTGAAAGTACCTATTTCCCCGCTTTAGACATTAAATGCTGTTGGTATTTGGTTATAACGTTGGGTAATGATGACAAGGATATACGTGTGCAATGATAATATATGAAATTGAAGCCTACTATTGTCAGTTTTACCTTATTTCCATCGTCCCTATCATGACCCGTAATCATTTTCAAATGCTTTCGTTCACACACACGGTTTTTGTTATTTCCGGATTTTAAGACTTGGCTAGAGCTACACCCACCCTCCTCCCCTTCCTCTGTAATCCCTAAATGTAACCGTTAATTGAAGGGTATAAGAAATTACACAGTGGAGTTTGCGGTCATGCTCTTCCTTGCCTTTCCCCTTATATTGGAACTAAAAGATTGTTATCAATGCACTTGTGAACGCGGTCATGGTATCAAACTGTTAACTAACTGACCAACAAATATACAGCCTCGACTATACCCGATTCCGTGAAAAAATGAGCGATTAAAACTCATACTTTATCGTTGCTTGTTACAGAAAATATTATACAACTATATTCCTTACCTGTATAATGCTTCATCAAACAGAAAGATGAAGATAACGCATATCAACTTGTAAGTGCCTTATCCGCGTGACCTTGTACCAGCATATGAGACTACTTCCGCGTATATGGGCTTACAAACGTGTTTTTATCGTTCTTTTCAAACATTATTTTTCTATGTCGGTTGCAAGTGTGAAAATGAAGTCTCATATAAGACCACAAAACTTTTTTTTTTACAAATTCCCACAACTATATGGCTACCGTAGGCTACATAGTGAAATCTTTTAACGTGATCTTCCGAAGCAGATATTTAAAATTTTGACCTGATTCAGAATACATTTCCTAAAACCATTTACCGGGAATGATAATTTAACTCATTTGATTCCGTCTTAATAATTATCTGCAATTAGTGAAAATGTAAGTCATTTACTTTACAACATCAATTTATACGGCTACAAGCTGCCTTAAAAATGTCCCTATAAACTTCTGCGAAGAGGATATGTAGTGGCCAACAAGATTTTTAACTCTGAACTTTTTTTTAACTTCTGCATGTTTTGACTGTTATGCTTATTACTTTTTCTCTCGGGTTTCTCCTTAATATTCGCTTCTATATATATATATAGAGAGAGAGAGAGTATTCTTATTAAATTTATCCTTGACGAACACAAATAAATAAAGATGCTGTCAAAATTTTAATGTTTTGCCGATATCCATTTTCACTCAGTTTTTTTTTTTAACCTATATATCATAATTATAGTCTAACCGAATATCGCGTGCGATTTTCACCCAAAAGCCGTGACGTCTGCAGTGCATCTCTGAGGCGCGTTTACCACGTATTCTTCACTCGTGGAATGATTGTGTTAGTGCAGAAAATTTCTTTCTCACCAGATGACAACTAAAAACTCTTTTTTTTAATCACCATTAAGATCATCAAGGCCATCAAGATCATCAACATTACAAATCTCTGATATGAACATCACTTCCGGCCAGTCTTATAAAATTATATTACTTCAAGGAACCTAATTTGCATATAAGAGAAAAATGCATTTTTTTCTGATTTTGGCTTGTCTCCAAATTTTTCATTATTTTCAAAAAGTAATGACCTCTTTTGCTCACAAATAGGGACACCTTTGATCCACACGCACTGTTTGTAAATTATTTAATTAGAAACTCGGCAATAGCTGCATGGGTATAAATGTAGGTCAATTGCCTGTAGTATAAAATTGCCATACGACTATTGATTTTTTAGTGTGGACCGTTTTAGGGGGCAGAGAGAAGTGGGAGATGTATCAAGACACCAGGAAAATATTTTGATCGCATAAGGTTACGGAAAGGCAGAGTATATTGCAAATATTTAAAGAAAAAACTTCAACTAGCCCACAATTCCAGATTCATCGTGTAGAACTTAATAGATGCCACGGTCCCTCTATTTTTCATCTGACTCTCCCTAAAATTTTTCAGACCGCGTTAACTGTTCAGCTCCCCCCCCCCCCAATTCGCGCCTCTCTCTCTCTCTCATCTGTAGTGTATGTGTAGGGTAGGGTGTATGCCGTTTTCACATAGTCCTGCCATGCATTGACAATGAACCTATATTATTTTAAAAAATAATTGTAACGCGTAAGTCAAAATCACGAGTGTCTATTTTCTATATACAAGTTCATTTGCTTTAAGCTGTATTTGTCGTTCAGATTCCATTTTTGATTAAAAATTATTCAACCTTCATTTTTTTTCATTTTTTTTTTCTTGTATAATTCTGAAAAGTAATTTGTTCATGATTCTCTAAATTAGTGACAATACCGCTAACAAAAATTCCTTAATTAAGCCCGTTCTCTAGCGCGATGTTTCCTACGTAAGGACTCCTATTTACGGTTTTGACATTCACTGTTTCAGGATTAATAATCAATCAATAATCAAAAATAAAAAAAAACTAAGTTATGGACCGATTTTGATGAAATTTTCAGGAACTGTCAGAAGTGGAGCAAGGAACAGATGATAAGTTTTCGGTGGTGATCCGGATCAATAATCAATCAATAATCAATGATAATAAAAATTGCTGCCTTGGCGGAGGTCTGCGCTCTCGGAGTGCTTTTCTAGTTCATTCTTGTTTTGGTACCTGAAGAAGGGTCCCAAGCCAAAAGCTCGGGCATTTTTTACCTTTTAGTGTTAAACTTTACAGACGCGTTTTCACTTAATTTTTATTTTTTTTTTTTTCGTAAAGATACGGAAGATGTGGTCGAATGAAAATATGTAGTTTCATTTATAAGTCATAACAGTTAATTATCATAAAAGAGGTTTGTTATCTGATTCTGGTCCGACGATCAACTGATTGTGAATTCGGCCAGAGACAACCGGAGAGAGAGAGAGAGAGGGGAATAGCCGGAGAGAGAGAGAGAGAGAGAGAGAGAGAGAGTACACTACCAGAGTCACAGATGGAGATTTCACTAGATATTCACAGATATGTATAAAATGTAAGGACGTCCTTAATAATTTTTAAAGAAAGATTTTCTGTTTATGATTTGAGTGCAAAGGACGATTGCGTTTGCTACGTTATGTAGAAGCAGTATTGACGACAGGTATCATCTGAGTCCTAAAGGGGGTCGAATTCCCAACACGGTCGGAGGTACGTTGTGTAGATGAATAATAACAACATTTTGTCTCTCTCGTTGTTTCTTTTGTGAGTCTTTCGATGCACACGAAAATCGTCGCATAAGTAAGCTGAGCACATGTGCTAATCATATTTAAAACACGAAATGCAGAGTCATTCTTAAACCTTCGTTACTGTCGTTTGCAACACCATCTCACATTTGCCTTAAAGTTTATTTCCAATAAAGTAGAAAAAATAAGATACTTGTTTGGAAGCATGTATAGGCCTAATGTCTAATGTCAGAAAATGTAGAGTATGTTGATCTTAAATAACGCAATAAATAACTTGCAGCTACTTTTAAAAGCTGAAAAATCCTTCGTGGCGTATTTTTGCTCTAGATCATTAATTTTAGTTGCTTTAATGTTTTGAGATATTTTAGACATTAATTAAATCTTCATTTTAGTTAAGACAAGGACTGAAGGCCCCGTGGGTATTTTCCTTACCCGTAAAATCCACTTATCATTCCCCGAGATGTGAAGCACCCCATTCCTGTGAATCGTGAATTGCGGGTTTCTGTTCTTCGTCGGTTGTGGAACGAAGTCATTATACGATGATAGTTATTTTCAGCTCGCCACACTAGCATTTTCAATGAGATACGAATTAAGTTTTTAATTAATTTGTGTGATTTGTAATTAGATGATTTTATTTCCTGTGGCCGTGAACTGTGATCACTCCCCCCTCCCCTCCCCCCTTCCCAGCGGGCCCTCATGATTAGCTGGACGATATGTTAATAGGGCACAGTCATAGGCCTATGTTTTACACAAAACACGACAAAACTGCATTTTCCTAGAAAGCCATTTGCAAAACCTTCGTTCCCTTACGAAAAAGTCCTATAGGATCCTATAAGAGAGAGAGAGAGAGAGCTGCAGATACAAGAGCTAGATGATAGATAAAGGGAGTGTTATAAGTGTTATTCAGTAGATCTGGATTCCTGGAAATATCTGAGATAAAACGTAAAAAGTTCTAGCAGAGTTAGGGAGCAATAGCTAGGTTTCGGGGCCGTAGCGATAGTCCGAAGGTTCAATAGTCCGAAGGTTCATTGGTCCGAAGGTTCACTATAGAACCTTCGGACCAATGAACCCTTGATTAAAAAATCGATAAAAAATGTTACCACTTTTTGGACCAATGAACCTTCGGACCAATGAACCTTCGGACTATCGAGACGCCCCCTAGGTTTCTATATATTTTCCTAAAAAGTTATTTGTGGGGATTTTTGCAGTGTTCACTTCGTCCTATCAGATATCTTTATAACTCTCTATTTAGCCATAGCCCTCCAACTGGAGTGAAGTAATGGCTTTGCATGTTAGGAATTCATACATACCCCAGTATGTAGCCAAGTATAACATCACATTATTACAATGTTACATCTGGACTGCACCATTCCTGCATTGAATATAGTGTTGTGACACATTTTGAAGTATGTCTGGTCGCTGCAAAGTCACAACAAATGTCCCTCTAAATTTAGCTTAAATTGCCAATATAAAATGATGACAATTTTTAGTTTGATTTTTTTTTTGCATGAAGTCTGATAGTCATGGCAAAACATCAAATGCATATTAGCAATTTTTTGAACGTACAAATAACAGTGAATACAAGAAAGCTGCCAAGTTTGACTTTGCCCAGGACCACTGCCAGTTTAGACATGCGAACGAACAGCCCTTTTTGCCGGGAAAGGTTCCCTCTGGGTAAATTTTCATTTAGGTACACAAGGGTTTCATGGTAAAAGGTCCACTTTTTTTAGGGAAAAAAAAACTTTTGAAATAGCTGGCTACAGGCCTGTTGAATGTTTATAATGAGTGTTTCTCTTTTTTTGTTTTTTTAAGCTCAGGCACACAGTTTGACAGAGTGGTCAAATCTGAAAATGTAGTGATTCTCAATGAGATGGCAAAGAAAACCCTCACTGACCCAACACTAATCAAACTTGGAGGGAGAATCTCAACAGGAGATTGGAATCAGCAATCTATACAGAAAAGATGAGGACATTGAACCATACTGGGACATGAGAGAAGAATTTAGTATTATTGAAGCACACAAACCATTAGTACCCATGTTTAACAAAGCACCAGCAAAATTACCACCGAGAATAAAGAAATGGGTGATGGACTTACAAGATGTTGACTATGAAGTGGTATATGAGCCAGGAAAGAATGATGCAGACCCAGATTATCTCTCCAGACACCCACTGCCACAAATGGGTGGTCATAGTACAGAGAAGATGATCAGATGGATGGTCAAATCTGAAAATGCAGCGATTCTCTGTGAGATAGCAGAGAAAACACTCACTGACCCAACACTAATCAAACTTGGAGGGAGAATACGCTCATTATACGTGACGATGTTTTAGTTAAACAGAACAAAAGGAACAAACTCTCAACACCATATGAACCGATTTTCTATATCGTCATGGAAATACATGGTTCTCAAGTTACTGCCAGAGGAGTTACAGACGGAAGAACAATCTGCAGAGACGCAAGTCAATTCAAACTGTGTAACAATGTTGTAAACACAACAGATGATGTAATGAAAATTCCAGCAGACTCATATTTGAAAGAAAACACAAATGAGATGAGAAGACAAGATGATGCATGTGAATTGCAACTTAGTGATATATTACAGTGAAAAGTGACATTGCAGCAACAGACACACAGAATATTCCAATCTTAGGTGATATTGCATTAAATACAGAAAATTCAGATGATGAGAAGGTGCCACAGCAAGAAAAAAAAAATCTGAGATTATTTCTATGTAATCAGGATGAAGGCGGATCGCTGTCCTAAAAAAGGTAATTTGAGATAATTGATATTTAATCAGGATGAAGGCAGATCGCTGTCCTAAAAAAAGTAATTTGAGATAATTGATATTTAATCAGGATGAAGGCGGATCGCTGTCCTGAAAAAAGTAATCTGAGATGATTTATATTTAATCAGGATGAAGGCGGATCGCTGTCCTGAAAAAAGTAATCTGAGATGATTTATATTTAATCAGGATGAAGGCGGATCGCTGTCCTGAAAAAAGTAATCTGAGATGATTTATATTTAATCAGGATGAAGGCGGATCGCTGTCCTGAAAAAAGTAATCTGAGATGATTTATATTTAATCAGGATGAAGGCGGATCGCTGTCCTGAAAAAAGTAATCTGAGATGATTTATATTTAATCAGGATGAAGGCGGATCGCTGTCCTGAAAAAAGTAATCTGAGATGATTTATATTTAATCAGGATGAAGGCGGATCGCTGTCCTGAAAAAAGTAATCTGAGATGATTTATATTTAATCAGGATGAAGGCGGATCGCTGTCCTGAAAAAAGTAATCTGAGATGATTTATATTTAATCAGGATGAAGGTGGATCGCTGTCCTGAAAAAAGTAATCTGAGATTTATATTTAATCAGGATGAAGGCGGAGCGCTGTCCTGAAAAGCTTGAGCATATAACACTCAAGATGTGACTTTATACAATATGAAAACTGAAAATTCTTCAGGATTCAAAATATTCAAGGATAATGATTTTTAAGTTTAAATGTTGTAGAAAAAAAATTAAGGTTGGGAGGAATGTTATATCCAATATATGGCTGCCCATTAGTCGTGTCTAGACCGGGGCCACCACCTGGTGGATGATGTGGTAATGGGAACCAGTGTGAAAGATGCACATGACAAGTGAGACCCATGGCACCTGGTCATAACAGATGATATGTATTTGACCCAAGGTGGAGCAGTGGTCATTACCCACCGTCACCCATCACCATGCCAAAAACACCTCCTTGCAGGTAGTGCACAAAATTATTGATTGGTTTTGTTTTACTAGTTGTGTTACAATAGATAATTTGTCTTCTATCCTTCCCATGTAGATCAAAAAACCAGTTATCATATTTTGTGCTTTCTTTAAATTTAAATAATTTTTTTTCATTTCTCTCATGTTACTCCTCACAAAATGTAATTCTACAAGGCACATTCAACTGATGATATACTTATCCCAGATTATTACAGCCATTGTTTATAGGCAATTTGTGTGCAAACTTCTGAAAAATCCCAGAAGATTTGGCAGACTTCTGTTTCTTTAACTTTGATCAGTTTAAGATTGTGACAGTTGTACCACTGCCAGTCATAATTGTGCCCAGCAGCCTCCAAAAGACATTTTAAACTTGTCTCTGTTCAGTCACCATAACTGTGATGTCTGCCGTATTAGGTGGACATTTGGCAGTATATTGTAGTTTTAATATTCTGCTGGCTCTTGTGGACTGTCAGGGTTCTGTCTTTTTATTAAGATAATTTGTCACTTCATTCATATAATCTTTTGTCTATTTTTTCCAGCTCCAGCCTCCATACAGCATGGTGGCTTCTAGGTGAACTGACTTTACCTGGCTGAACATGGGGGACATGAATTGTTAATATGAAATAGACAGGAAAAAGCAGCTGCAGGAACATCCCTTCACCTCACACAGTTGTGCAAGACACAGCAAGTTTCAGGATGAATGGGTTGTGAAGAGCCAGAGACAGGACAGCCATGGTAAACAGGGAACTGGACTTCTTGCAGGTAGTTTGCCAATTGATATAATAATCCCAGATTTTTACAATTATGAGGCATTTTGTGGCAAATGTCACAATAAACCCCACAGATTTGGCAAAGTTCTATTTATTTAACAGTGTTCAATCTGAGAATGTGCTGGTCTCGGCAGTCACAGTTGTGCCCAGCAGCCTCCCCAGGGAGGTAGATCGATCCAAATATCTGTGGGAATGGTCCCTTATAGATTGTCATGTCTCTTTTTCCAGCTCCAGTCTCCATACAGCATGATGTCTTCTAGGTGAACTGACTTTACCTGGCTGAACATGGTGGGAATGTATTTTTTATAAGACTGAAGCAGACATTAAAAGACAGCAACGGGAACATCTGCATCTCACCCAGTTGTGCAAGACACGGGATGCGGCAAGTTTTAGGATGAATGAAACAGAACAGAAACAGGACAGCCATTGTAAACAAGTGACTGGACCTCTTGCAGATAGCAAACAAAATGTATGGTTGTTTTTTTATACAAATAACGATAGGTGATTTGTTTCCCCTCTTTCCTTGTAAAGACACAAATACCAATTGTAACAAATTTTTTTGGGGGGGAGGGGTGAAATGATTATTTCAATGTTAAAAGCATGATTATTATGAATAAAATTAATGTTTCATTGCTTTAATTATAATGTTAATTTAAATATTAATATTCATCAAGTGCTTTATTAATCACACCTGTCATTTGTTAAGAATTTGAACCAATTCATCTTGTATGCACAAAAGGCATATAAAATGAATACTTATATTTTAATTTGATCACCATTACATACGAGCAGTATCAAGATATAAATATCAAGTATGGTGATACAAAAATGATTTTGTGCATTTTACAAAAGCATCCTATATTTGAATTACTTATCATTTAATTGTTTCTGATAATAGTTTATACTAGATGCACGAAGAATTGTTAAGGATATTACAGAGAGGATTCACATGAAAACAGTTACATTGCAAACAGTTACACCCATTTTATTTATGATTTTAGAGAGTGCTGCCAGAACCACCCAGAACAAGACTTCCAAACACAGCAGATCCTGTGGAGCCAGTTATATGGAACAGTACAATTACACAACAAATGTGGGTTCCAGGTAACACAAAGAATCAATTTCCCCCATATGCATGGAAACTATAGAGGCAGGGTATATAAAGCAAGGAGATTGTGTTGGACAATACTCTTATCACTGAAGACGAAGAGGCACATTAGAAATGTTTAAAAGTGAATTGATATTTCATCTCAGTTGTGATGTGTTATAATAATTTTCCCCATATGCATGGAAACTGTTACAGTACTAGTAGAGGTAGCATATACAGCGAGATTGTGGTAGACAATATGCCACCACTGAAGAGAACAAGACAGTGAAAATATTTAAATGTGAATATATATTTCAGGTCAGATATGATGTGTTATAAATGTCTTTGTTATTGTGAGGTCATTAAGATGCATAATGGAAATTTTATCAGGTATTTATTATATACAGACACATTCAGTCTGTCTATATTCTGATCACTGTGTCTGTCCAGTGTCATTGCCATAGTCAGCTCTTTGTGACACATCTGTTGTCTACCTATAACTGATAAACTGTATTTTTGTTTTAAGTTTCTCTAGAAAATCAGCATGCTTGGATTATTTTATGATATTGTTTTGTTATCTTTAGTAGTTTGGATAAGATGCTACAGTATGTCCTGAGTATATCAAATTAAAGCAGCAATGTAGATGTGTATTTTTGTCTATGTTTCTGATTCTGATATTTATTTTAATTACTAAATATTGTCATTTTGCAAATTTATGAAATTATTATAAGTTCATTTTTAAATGATTTGTCGAGTGCATGACAGCAGTCCGAAGGTTCATTGGTCTGATAGTTTGATGATGCCAAGATCCAATGGTTCAAAAGGTTCAATAGTCAGAAGGTTCATTGGTCTGATAGTTTGATGATGCCAAGATCCAATGGTTCAAAAGGTTCAATAGTCAGAAGGTTCATTGGTCTGATAGTTTGATGATGCCAAGATCCAATGGTTCAAAAGGTTCAATAGTCAGAAGGTTCATTGGTCTGATAGTTTGATGATGCCAAGATCCAATGGTTCAAAAGGTTCAATAGTCAGAAGGTTCATTGGTCTGGTAGTTGTTCCGAAGGTTTGCTAGTCATAAGGTTCAATTGCCTGAGGTTTCATGGTTCAAAGGTTGTAAAGTCCCACAGTATGAATGGTATATAGTGTAATATAGCAATGATAGGATCTGTGGAGGGTGATAATGTTTTTAATGACTGGTCATGACTCCATATTGTCCCAGCTTTGGTCAGATGTTACTTTATCTGTATTTTTCATTCTTTCTTGAGCACAAACATTTGGTTTTATGGTCTCATTTGCCTGAGTAAAATGGTCACAGGATATTTTATTTGATTTTGAAATTCTTCATTTTGTAAGTTATTGAATGAAACAACTAGGAGCCATGTTCATGTAACTAACTATTTATTGGCATTTAATTTAAAATTGACTGCAAATTGATTTGGGCAACTTTTGCCTCCCATTTTCTCTTTCTGAATTCAAACACTTCTTTCTTCAATTTCAGTTTTTCCTCTTCAATCTCCACCAGTCTCTTCAAACATAAAAGTTTCTCATTTTCCACATCTATCACCATGTCCATTCTGGAGTCCTAGCTCTGAATATATACATCATAAAACAGAAAAATATCAGCTGTGACACCTTTTGCTTATAGAATGCATATCAGTTTATGTGTACATTAATTTGTGTGCTTCTCTGATGATTATTGAAGTAATATTTAAAAAAATCTTACTTGTCTTCTTTGATGCCTTTCTTGGTTGTTCCTGTATTTTATCTGGGCCTTCTGAAAAACACAGGAATAAATACACAAGACATTTATTTTGCTAACAAAAAAATAATGTTAAAAAGTTAGTGATAAAAATTTTTGGTGCAGGTTTACTTCAGGCGTTTTAGGATAGCTACTGTTTGGCATTTCACCTTGGTTGAGGTGACTACCGTACCTTCTTCTTTGCTTTCATAGACAGGGGCAGAGTTAGGTCTCGTTCCAGGATGTCAGGGTTGGCATTGAATGTTGGTCGGGTGCTGGAGCTTGTAAGTTCCGTGTGCTTTGAAAAAATCTCAAGCTTTGGCTTCCCGGGCCAGAGCCTCCTGGAGAAAGATGAAAAACAGGGAAAATAGTTTCTGAGCCACCTTTACATTTTTATGAGTACTTTAAACAATTTGACAATCACCACTGTAACAACTAACTATATGTAGTTACTGATGTAACTCATGCTCTTTTAATCAACTCTATGTCCCCTTTATTTGCTCTGAAGCAAGCATCAAATTCAGAATAGCAGCACATATTGCTATGCACTGAGCAAAACATTTTTGCATTTTGTCTCTAGTGTATTTTGTTTTTCCTGGAAACACTTGACCAGAAAATGGCGCTTTTTCTATTTGTTTTTTCAGAGCTTTGGTAAAGTGTCATGTGTCCCAAAAATTTTCAACATTGTCACATGCAGCTGGCCTCAGCTGTCCCCATCACTGGTTAAACTTGTCCCCAATGCTATAATAATAATTATTATAATAAATAATAATAATAATTATTATTATAATAACATGCAGTGCACATTATAAACAAATACTCACCATGACTTCTTTCGAACCAGCTAAGGTCTATTGTACCAAAGCCATCTGCCTCATTATCAGCTTCTGTTAGGTTGTTCATTGTCACTGCAAGTAAGATAGTAGTAATAGTGTTGAAAGTTGTTTGTTTAAGAAAAGTTACAGTCATACACATAAAATCAAATATTAATAATATTTAAATCATGATACAATAACATGATTATTGCTTGACAGATTTAATAGAACTATTAATGTGCAATTAAAATTTATTAGTTTTTGTTAGGCTGTTTTATTGATTTGCAATGGGTTGTGATTGCCTTAGTTGTGCAGCATATAGATTGTGCTGTATTGTACTGAACTGCCGAGTGAGAACACATGATCAAAAATGAGTGAGCGGTCCTGTTTACTATTTCTGCTGCCGATCTTTTTAGTGTAAGACATGCAGACTTTACTAGGCTGCTAACAATAGATTCAACATTTGTGAATGTTATGTAACTTATGTAGAAGGATTACAAATCGGAGAGGTGTGGGAAGAAACATGATACGATTCATTACAAGGATTTTAAACTAGGCCACAGATCTTTAATTCCTGCGAGGCTGCGTCGTTTTCGTATATGATATATTATAATTCATTATTGCTTTTCATGAATGGAAACGAGGACATGTCTTCAACTGCAATTATCATCTTACTGGATTGCTTGTTACTTCTAGTACTTGAGGTATGTAGAATGGAATGTGTAATTTACTTTCTGTGCGTAAACAATGTGGACTTCTTTGCACGTTCTACAAGGTCAAGGTTACTATCGAGACTAGTAAGCAGACGACATATGTCGTATATCGACTATAAACTGTCCATCAAAAATCAAGCTAATATACATGCATTTTTCTATGTACTTATGCTAAAATTAATCCAGCACACATTATGGCATGATCTTTTTCAAGTGTCATGTAGGAACAAGGGGAATTTTGATAGTAATTGCAAAAACTATTGGCTGGCATGTGAAAAAAAAATTGTCAGCTATACCGATAATGAATTTATAGCTTTCATTTTATGGAGTTGAACACATAATAGCAAGAGATTTTACAAGATGAAAAATATTATGTATATTTATTTAGTATACTTCACAATATTTTCTGTTATTTAGTTAATATGTTTTGTTAGTAAAAGAAAATGAATCTTACCACTTGTCTCTATGCCTCCTGGCAAACCATCAAACGCTGGAGTGCCAGCATATATATTGACAATCTTTGATGGGCTGAGCTCCTGGGCAGGTGGACCCCCTCCAGTCTGCTTTCTTGCCTTGCTTACGTCAATATGTGTCCTTTTCACTGAAGAGACAAGATGTCTCCATTTCTCACGGCACTCTGTAGCACTTCTCATTGATACAGCAACTGATGACACCTCTTTTGCTATGGTTTTCCACACTTCCACCTTGGCCTTGTTGTCCAAGGTGGAAGTGTGTTTGTTTCTTATTACTGTGTGGTTTTTTTCACACAGTTCAATTAACAGAGATGTCTCTGCTTGACTCCAATTTGCTTTTCTTTGTCTTTTGCTTGTCAGTGTCAAANGTTTTTTTCCTTTGCTTTTCCTTTTTCTCGTCATTTTGTCATCACTGGTAATCAGCAGAGCTGGAAATTCCCGGTCGCCCGCTCGTCAAATGCGACTAAAAATTTATTCTGACGACTAAAACTACAAAAGTCACAAGGGTTACTGGCCTAAAGTATTTGGTCTGGGCGAGTGATTTAAATTGGTCCTAAACGTATGGTTGCTCAATTAAAATGTTGAACAATTATGTGAATAAAAAAACGATCATTTCATCGTTGTTCATACCTTGTTTATACTAAAGAGAGGCACACGTGCTTTGACCTAAAACTTGCATATTATGACCAATCAGAGAAGATTACGTCATCCTCTGCGGGTCAGTGAAAGAAGAAGCATGTTTTAGTCGGGTAATTCAAATATCTTAAGAAAAAAATGAGACACTTGGGAATCAATTATGACATTTTCAACATGAGTCTGACCGTCAACAGTCAACGGACTGGTCAACTTTGCCGATCTTCAAAGCCAAAGGTGTGCGTATTCGTACGCGCTGGGGCTCCAGCCAATGCGTAAAAACAGAAAAACAACGCGTAATTACGCACTCTCATACGCTAAGGAGTTTACTGTCTAAATCATTAAAATTTTTGTTTCACTTAAAATCTTGTTGACATTTAAAAGATGCTGAATCCTCTTCAGTGTTCTTTTGGAATGTTTTCTTGTGGTTCATCATTTTTAACAGAATTTTAGATGGATCACAGTTGGAGATTATTATCAAAGTGGCCAAATATGCAAGTGCAACACAAAATTTTGTTTAAGTACCTTCTTCCAATTAAGCCAAATAACATAGCTCATGCTGAGAAACATAAGTCCCAAAAAAGAACAGATAAATGCAAATGCAAGTTTGTTATACAGCACGAACTTTGGTGGAGCCTTTTTCAAGGCAAAAGCTAGCAAAGAAAAGAAAGGATGTAGCTTAAAAATGGAAAGCAAGGAAGCAACCAACATGCAATATGTAAAATTGTCAGCATCAGTTCTTGGCCTTTTCTTTTTCAGCCTTGTAAGGTGTTCCGTGTTGGTGTAATCTTGGTAACAAGCTCTGTGATATGCTTCAACTGGCCCATCTTGCCAGTGACTCTTGATTGCATTGTAGCATGCATCTTTGCAAATATCAGCTGCTTTTTTAAAAAATGTATCCCAGCTTACAGATGTGAAAGATGTAAACTTCCCAGAAATCCCTACTTTGTGACATAAAGCCCGAAGGGATGCCTTATCACATGACTGCATGGTTCACTTGAAACAATAAACTAGTTCAATATCATAGTCCAATTTTAAACACCATTTTACAGTTTGTCCAATAAACTTTTAAGTAAATTATTAAAATAGGTACCTGTTATTCAGTGCATTTCAATAAAACAAAATGTTTTTTTAGGTGTATAGAATAAAAAAATAAGAAGCATCATTAACACACTTTTCCCTGAAAAATAATATAAATTAGATTCAATAAAGATTTAGTAAATTTTAAGAAAAGAAGCCAAGAGCAGTTTTGGATAGTCATGTCTAGTACATTTTATTTGAACACTTAGGCTTCGTTCACATGCAATGTCTATTTTCTAAATTCTATTTTCTATTCGCGCTATCTTATGATCACGGTCTGTGCACTGAATATCCCGCCGCGTAATTACTGGCAGCGCGAGCCAGTTACTTATAGTAACTTATAGTAACTGGCTCGCGCTGCCAGTAATTACGCGGCGGGATATTCAGTGCACAGACCGTGTTCATAAGACATGCCGCAAATAGAAAATAGAATTTAGAAAATAGACATTGCATGTGAACGAAGCCTTATATCCACTTGTAACAAGGTCATAAATTATTAAATCTACATGCATTTGAAAAATACAGATTTTAATGATCCATCAACCTACCAAAAAGTATTCCAGCACCACGGTAATGATTTTTACGTTGATGGTAAGGATTTCCAACAAGTAAAACTTTACCATCTTCACCGTCTTCAAATAATCTTTTATGGTATGCAGCATTGAGGTCAAGAACTGTTTTCTAGGATCTCCAAGGTCAACTGCCTCCTCCCCATAATATACTATCTCCAATGGCAGGCGATAGTTGACAGTTGAATCTGTGAGTATTTCCATACCATCTTCAAAGATAAGTAGAGCGAGAAACATGGACTAATGTTGTGTCTCCTTCACAGAACTCATCTTCCTGCTCAACATCAATAGACGACCCATTAAATATTTCTTGGTGATGGTCCTGAGAATTGTGACTGGGTCATTGCAAGATTCCCTGTTAAAATAATTAACAATTTTGGACTGCGTTATTTCTTTACATGTACAGTACCGGTAGACAACATGATAAATAGACTTCACAAAAAATTTGAGGAGGGACTTCTATTTGCTACACTTACATTTCAGCTACTGTTTCTCTAACACAGAGTGAAATGGTGCCTTTGCCTAAGGGTTCCTCTTCCTGTTGTGTCTCCAAGTTTGAAATGAGATCGGTAGGTCCCTCAGTGGAAGGAGAACTTGTTGGTGGGAATGATCTAGACAAAATGTCATCACTTGCAGCAGTGTCATCACTTGCAGTTGCTCTAATTTCTGTTGGCTGTGTGCTGTGAAGAAATCAGTTTTTAGATACCTTATTAGTTTTGCAAGAATCTACATGTATTCAGCACAGGGCTTAGATGTCTGCGCATCAGAAAAACTTGGGAAGGTTCACTTTAGCTAATGCATATGGGAAAATCCAGTTGCATGGGGGAAATTAGCCAAAATGGCATTTTAAACTTTTATTTTCATGTTTTGGTCAACATGAAAAACTTTTTTTGTATCATCTGTGTTGTAAGTCTAAGTGGCTGGGTGGTTTGATTTTTGTATGCATAACCCTAGATTTAAACAAAAAATGCCAACAATCACTAATGAGCAAAATTGACAAACTTGCCAACAGCTATAACAGGCATTTGTGGGAAATAGAGGAAATGAAGACTTCTCTTGATTTAAAAAAATTATCCCATTATCTAAAAATCTGTGTGTTATCCTGGGTCAGTTCCATTTTACACTTTTCTAGGTCCTTCTTAAATTTTTTTGTGTCCATGAGGGTTCCATCTGGTTCAAGGACCTGTAATTGTGGTATTTCTTTATGTTCATATCCCTGTGTCATTCTTGGAGTTAGATAGCCATACACAAGTTCTTTGTTGCTAAAACTTGCAGACACAACCCAACATGATGAATGTGAATTCCAGCTGTAACTACAGGTTGCAGGCCTACCCAGGTAAAGCATGGCTTGGTAAGGTGCAGTTACAACATTTAAAATGTTTTCAATAAAATGAGTATCAACTGTTTATTTCAACTGTTTATTAAAACATACAGTATTACCTCCTTCAAAGCGCTAGTTAGACTAAACGCTATTAACTTACCAGAGCCTCTTCTTAGTCCAAAACAAGCTAAGAGATTATCCCAAGCACTTCTGCGTGCCTACAAATCAAGAAAATAAAAATGCTATGTATATTTTGTACCAAAATACTAAGTAAAAGAAATAAATCTTATGTTGTAAGACACGTACTCGCAAAGAGATTGTTTCACAGTCCCAAACCAGAGGCCAAGAGGAGTGTATCTTACACTGCATGAAAACTTGGCTTTTGTATTTTTTATCCATCTTTCTACACCTTTCCTAGACTTTTTGAATTTTTAGGAAAGGTGTTAAAGCGCATCTTTTTTATGGCTTTTATAGAGAGAAAAAGATGTACAAATGGCCCACTTTTCTTCTCCTTTTTTATACACAAAAGGTTAACTTTTCTTTTGCAACAAAATTGATCTTTTGTTTGACAAAAAAGGTATTATAAAGATCAACATTCTTAAGACTTTTGCACGTCGAAAGGCATATGAATGGCCAACTTCCCTTACCTTTTTGTGTCATAAAATCAACTTTTAGATATCTTTTTTACTACAAACATGTGATATTTCGCTATATAAAAGGTATGCAAATGGCTTCATTTTTTACACCTTTTTAACACAGGAAAGATCAGCTTTTTATGTCTTTTAACAATAGCTTTTTTTGTAGCTTATTAAATGTAATATTAGTTGCAGGCATAAAATCATATTTTGATAAGATAAAAAACACATGACATCAACTTATATCATTTATTCTGTGTCAAATGAATAGGTTTCACTCTCAGAAAAGATGCATTTCCTGGAACATATTCAAATTAAATTACTTCTGGCAATACGTATGTGACACAAAAAATGGCCAATAAAAAAAAAACAGCTGGCTATGAAACCACAACTTCATTTCGGGTGTAAACTCAACGTACATAGCCGTCCCTCCAGTCTGTGATGAAACTTCATATACAACCAAAAAAATAATGAACCAAATTCTATAGTATTTGAAATTACACAGCATTTGGTCAGGTTAACTGAAAACAGTTGAAATGTTTAATCTCTTTTTACAATCCATGAGATATCCTCTGGACAATTAGGGACAGATTTGATGTGAGTTCCTCCAATCTTCCTGTTTTGCAGCAACCTTCTGCTTTTGTACAAGCTGTTTTCAATAAAACACCTAAGGTACGTATAACCTGGGCAAATTTGTCACTTTGCCAGGGGTGCGTGTGATGAATCCTTCATCACACTCTTCATCTCTAGACGTGTACTTGATATCAGTGGCGCTCTTGCTTTGCGCACGCCGCACCTCAGTCTGCCACCCTTGGGCTGACAGGATCTACAGCGCCTTCAGCCTTCTTTTGGCTTTCTGAAAAAAAAAAAAAGAATTCAATTAAAGTATGAGTATGTTCTGAAAAACCTTCCATCTAATTGGTTACCACATTCACCGATACTCTGTCTTCTCTATGATATTTCAAAACTTTTTATAAAAAAATACAGATTTAGAAAAAAAGATCAATCCAAAAACCGCACAGATATAGAAAAAAAAATTAAAAAAAAAGCTTTTGATAACTGTTTTCTGTCTGCTTCTTGCTGAAAGGGATATGTATGCTCTATCTATAGGCAGCATGCTACATTCTGTCATTGTCCTCTTCACCCTCTTGTCTGTCATTGTCCTCTTCACCCTCTTGTCTGTCATTGTCCTTTTCACCCTCTTGTCTGTCATTGTCCTCTTCACCCTCTTGTCTGTCATTGTCCTTTTCACCCTCTTGTCTGTCATTGTCCTCTTCACCCTCTTGTCTGTCATTGTCCTCTTCACCCTCTTGTCTGTCATTGTCCTCTTCACCCTCGTCTGTCATTGTCCACACCTTCATAATCTCCCCCTCTTTCAAAATGACCTGGCCTAATTTTTCAACAAAACATGAAAAGATTGATTTTACAGGCTTATTCTTTTTGTTAAATGTCTTATATTACTCATTCATTTATTTTATTCATTACATTTTTTTAGGTGTAGCTAATTCATTTTAAATTAGAATAAGTCTGAAGACAGTGTAGCAGCAGAGCCAGAGCAGAGGGTTTTTCATTGATTAGGCCTATCTCAATTTTTTTGAAAGTTTCTTGCAAAACACAAGGAGCAAGATTTTCATAAATCTTAACCAGCATATCTCCTCTCCCTCGTTTTCCTGGTCACGAGAAGTAGAAGTTGTGGATCTGGACCTGTCAACAACACCATTAATAAGTGTCACCGCTTGGTTGAGGAGTCCTCCAATAGATCGAAGAAAGGTTCTTTCTATTGACTCTGTTTGGTTGCGGGACATTATATATATATATTCTAGTTGAATAAAAAGGTGAAACTCGAGTAATCTGAGATGTTAAAATCCAAATAGGCCTAGTGAGGTTGCCATACAATGTGCCAAAGGGCAGTGAAGTGTCCGATAATTATGGAAATGTATGTGAAAATTTTCACCTCTGACAATGGCTATGGCTGCCGACTTAAAAATTACCGCGTGACAGACAGACGGAAACACATGTTACTACTGCAGCGCCCTCTGGTGAATGATGAAATGACGTTACAGGATCGACGAGAATAGTTAGACGATCGACGAGAATAGTTAGACGATCAACGAAAATAGTGAGAGCATTGGTTTTAATACACCGTAGATGAGAAATGTTTGACAATTGAATTGACGAAAGTAGATGTTGAATTTATGATAGGCTCGTTTAAACTTAAAACTGAATTGATGGGAAGGCAGTGAATCAACGAAACATAACTGAATCGATGACTTGAATTTTTGCCCTTTTGGGCATACTGATAGTTTGATGATGCCAAGATCCAATGGTTCCAAAGGTTCAATAGTCAGAAGGTTCATTGGTCTGATAGTTTGATAATGCAAATGTACCGTTGTTCCAAAGGTTTGCTAGTCAATAGGTTCACTTGCTTGAGGTTTCATGGTCCATAGGTTCTAAAGTCCCAAAGTATGAATTGTGTATGGTGTAATATAGCAATGACGGGATCTGCTGACGGTGTTAATGTTTTTAATGACTGGTCGTTACTCCATAATGCCCCAGCTTTGGACATGTGTTACTTTATCTGTAATTTTCATTGTTTCTTGAACACTAATATTTGGTTTTATGGTCTCATTGCCTGATGCTGTAAAGATGAAGACTGATGTCAACACACTTAGGCTATATTTTAAAAGGTAAAAACAGTAATTCCTTATAATGAAGTATTTTATTTGTCTGAATTACATGACATACTTCATGACACAGTGCGCTGTCACATGTATACAGGAACTGTACTTTGAATTACATGACATACTTCATAACACAGTGTGCTGTCACATGTATACAGGAGCTGTACTTTGAATTACATGACATACTTCATNGTTGAATTTATGACAGGATCGTTTAAACTTGAAACTGAATCGATGGGAAGGCAGTGAATCGACGAAACATAACTGAATCGACGACATGAATTTTTGCCCTTTTGGCCGCCCATATTCAGTAACAATTTGGAAATGCCAATGTTTAAAAAAAAACTAAAAAGGACAAGATTTGCCAGCCTTGAAATTGATTTTTTTCTTTCTTTCTTTTCTTTTGGATAATAAATAAACTGTGAGCTTTTTCGTGAACAGTAGATGTTCAAAATTTGTCAGAACCCATAATATCTGAACCACAGTTTACAGTTTATTCATCATGCAAAATAACAGATACAATAAAATGCTGTTTAAAAACATTTCAACACTGTTGATTTGAGAGAGAGAGAGAGAGAGAGAGAGAGAGAGAGAGAGAGAGATGCAATATTTATTGAAAATTAAATTTATTTTTATTCTGGCATTTTCATTGTGAACTCTCATGGGCCTGAAGCCTTATGCTAGTTTTGTATTCTTCACAACCATATTACCTCTTGTGTATATCTTTGATTTGGTGTTGATTTTGCTGTTAAACCTTAAAAATATGTAAATATTGACAATTTGAAATTAACTTATTTTGTGCATCGATTTTTGGCACTTATGTCTGTACATTTGACAGCTTTGCTGCCCTGTTCTATTTTTCAATGATTTAAAGATTTCTTATTGTTGCTGAAGAAATTGGAGCAATTTGTTCATATTTTGTTTCATTCATAGCATAGTAAGCTACTACAAAGACTTGGGTAAAATCAACCAATCAGTGATGGGATTGTTGCCGCTGCTTGTTCTGGTATTAATGGTGTATGTCTCGGTCATTGACTCACAAGGTAAGTAGAGTGGCAAGACTGACAGAGAAGAAGAATATATATATATAAATTTCTGAAAGAGAGTCAGTAACTACTAGTCTAGTCAGTATATATGCACGTCCATGAAACTGGGTAGCAACATTGGGACATGGGCAACAGGAGGACAAGCGGTAACGGTGACTTGTATCCCACGCCACCCTGTGGAGACGGCGGAGCTCACTGAGCCGGCAGAGCCATACAATACGGGTCGGGTCTAAAACCATGAGTACCACCAGCTGGTGGTACTAATTATTAGGAAAGAGTGCACTTCACATAGCTAGGGAAGCACGTTGCAATCCTGAATTGGCGGTTAAACAGCGATGACATGAAATCGTCTCTTGTGTGCATGCTAACCGTTTATAATACACATAAAACCTTCTATTCATTAGCAACAAAAAGTTTGTGATTTGCAAAAATCTAGGAAACGTTCACCAAGTGTATTCTTTTGCTTATCTTTGGATTTAAGATTTGGGAACACTGGCAACATGATGATGATGATGCCAAACACAGGCAATGGCTTTATGTACAGACACAAAGTGTCAATATCTGTACATGAAAATCTTTATTTTTATTTCGATCACACTTAGGCCATAACAACACAAATGATGATAATAGAAAGGGACATATCTTGACCAGGTGCCAGCTCATATTACCTTTTTTCTGTTTGTTTTCAGTTAGGTGTGGGGAAAATGCCATATGCATTCGTGGACCCTTTGGGCAACAAGTTCCATTGATGAATGAGAGGTGTGATGAAAAAATGGCTACCGATGTGTTTGTGATGATAATAGAAAGGGACATGCCTTGACCAGGTGCCATTTTTTAAACTTTTTTTACAGCGAGGTGTGGGGAAAATGCTGTATGCATTTATGAAAGCTTTGGGCTGCATGTTCCACAAAGGAATGAGAGGTGCGACGAAAATCTTGGCTACAGATGTGTTTGCAACAATGGTTATGAAGGGGACGGATTTAATTGCACCAGTAAGCATTACAAATTCTTCAGATTATTTATAGGGTTTGAAATCTGGGAGTAAAAATAAAAAAAATAAATAATAAAAGCTCAGACATTTTTTCCATTTATTCACTCTCAATGAAAAGTTCATTTTATCACCTTATTCAATTAAGAAGGGGCTATTTTTATCTGTCACAAAAGAGCAAGTGATTTATTTCAGAGCAAATAACCGTCTTGCTTGCTGTCAAGGGGACTTTGCTTGGGTCAGTGCCTGAGCAGTTATGCAAACAATTACCAACCATGTAATCAACCTAGATATTTCATTACAGGACCAGTGAGGTGTGGGGAAAATGCCATATGCATTCATGGACCTTTTGGGCAACAAGTTCCATTCATGAGAGAGAGGTGCAATGAAAAATATGGCTACCAATGTGTTTGCGCCGATGGTTATGAAGGGGACGGATTTAATTGCACTAGTAGGCATTTTGAATTCTTCAGATTGTTTATAAGGTTTGGAATCTGGGAGTATAAATAATGAAAATTAAAATCTTTATTTTATCATCTTATTCAATTCAATGTCATAACATGACTAAATCTTCATGGTATCATATTGTAACTTTGATTATGTTTATTTGACATGTTATGCAATGATTGGTGGTTTTCTTTATGGTTGAAAACCTGAATTGTCTTCTTTGCTATTATCAATTCTAAAAAAAAAAAAAAAATAAAAAAAATAAAAAAAAAAAAAAAAATTAAAGGATTTACTTTAATGTGTCCACCAAATGCGCAATATTTGATACATACGTTAGTAGTATTTTAAATTATGCATGGAGATTTAACATGGCAAGGGATATAAGAAAGGCACATACGGTATTTTTTAAAAATAATGTTAGCTGTCAAAAGGAGCACTAGTAATAACTTGGTACATAACTTAGTATATATTATGAAAACGGGAGATACCTTTTAATTAGAAAGCTAAGATTTTAAAAAAATATTGATTGAAAATCCGCTCCTCGAAAAATTGTATTATATAATAGCATGCTATACCGATCTGCTTAACAAAAATTTTGATGGGCAATGTGAGTACGAAATGGACTGTAGACAGTTGGCTTGTCATTTATTTTTCATGAAAATATATCAGATAATTTTACACTGCTCCGTTCTGACCATTCTGATGACCTGGCGATAAACCTTTAAGGATAATTGTTCCTCTATTTTATACTTTAAAGATGTAAAGAAGTACTGTATGCATTAAAGTGTGATCATGCTGTTAAAAAATGTTTTTCTTTTTTACAGGAAAAACTAAATTAATATCCCAAATAAAGCAGTGTAAAAAAAAATCTGCTAAAGAAGACGTCTATTTGAAGCAACCAGAACTACACAATTATCTAAGAATCACAGATGGAAGTTAGATTTATTCAGAGAAACACTAATAAAATCATATTGGTTCCACATTTAGGTAGAGGGTAGACAGACAACACAGGTTGGGACTAACCCATGTGTACCGCCAAGGCCTATGCTGGTGGGTGGTGCAATTAATTTAAGTACTTTAATTCCATATACATTACCTACATACTGTATGTAAAATGAAAGAGCATGCCTAACATGCAATTGTTTTTGCAAAATTTTTTTAGACTCCTGCAATCCTAACCCTTGTCTCAATGGTGGGACTTGCACAAAGCCACCTGAACAAGCTTTCCAATGCAACTGTACCAATCATTATTCTGGACAATATTGCACTGCAGGTAAGATTATAAAGACTTACTACGGGTGCATTCCCAGAGATTTAGATCGATCCAGAGATTTAGATTTAGATCGACCCAACTCCCTGGGGGTTCACGCTAAATTGCAATCAGCCGAGCGCACCATAGTTAATTACCCCCTTCCAGCTTTTAGTAGGCGGGACAGACGCTTACTAAGGCTTCGTTCACATGCAATGTCTATTTTCTAAATTCTATTTTCTTTTCGCGCTATCTTATGATCATGGTCTGTGCCCTGAATATCCCGCCGCGTAATAACTGGCAGCGCGAGCCAGTTACTTATAGTAACTTATAGTAACTGGCTCGCGCTGCCAGTAATTACGCCGCGGGATATTCAGGGCACAGACCGTGATCATAAGACATACCGCGAATAGAAAATACAATTTAGAAAATAGACATTGCATGTGAATGAAGCCTTAAGCCGGTTAAGCTGACAGTGATCTAGTGAGACTCCCCACAGGGATAGATCGATCTAAAATCTATGGGAATGGGGTCTTATATAACAGGAAATGGTCCAGAGTTAATATGCAGAAAAAAGTAGAATAACAGAATGTTACATTTTTTCCTAATTTGCCTTTTTAAAAATATTGAAATAAACATTGTGACCTGTTATAATAAAATGCTGGCACATAAAAATAACAATAGGGTGAACTGGAAGTGATAACATCTTCACCTTAATATGAAGTCGAATCTTTGCAACTAAACCTGCACATCAACCGACCGGATGGCCTTGTGGTCAAAGTGCCCATCACCGAACGGTAGGACGTGGGTTCGACCCTGTCCTGGGACAAACCAGTCCTTAATAAATGGTACATGCTGTCTCCCTGCTTGGCACTCGGCACGTAGCATAGAAGGGGTTGAAATGGGTAATTCCAGACGTGACAGTGAGAAACATTGTTCGTGTATTAGCTCTGAGCACCTAATAAGGCAGTCGGGCTGTATTTTACCCAGGGAGGCAAAAGCATCTCCACCCAATGTGTATATTGACTAGGTACCCATTATATATCCATTATATATGTCAGCACGTCCATGATACTGGATAACAACAGTGGGACATAGGCAACATGGTGTTGATTTAGGGAGCACACTTTCCGCTTAGAATATACATTGTATTGTGCTTTATATTGATTATCTTTATTTTCATGTCAATCACACTTAGGCCACAATAACACAAATGATGATTAAAGAAAGGGACACGTTTTAACCAGTTGCCAGCTTTACATTTTTTTAATTTGTTTTCAGCTAAGTGTGGGGAAAATAGCGTATGCACCCTTGGATCCGTTGGGATGCATTTTCCATTGATGAATGAGAGGTGCGATGAAAAATATGGCTACCGATGTGTTTGCAAAAATGGTTATGAAGGAGATGGATTTAATTGCACCAGTAAGCATTATAAATTCTTCAGGTTATTTATAGGGTTTAAAATCTGGGAGTATAAATAATAAAAATAAATAATAAAAGGTCAGGCAATGTTTTCATTTATTGACTCCAAATAAACAGTTAAATTTATCATCTTATTCAATTTAGAAGGGGCTATTTTTATCTGTCACAAAAGAGCAAGTGATTAAATTCAGAGCTATTAACTGTCTTGCTTGCTGTCAACGGGACTTTGCTTGGGTCAGTGCCTGAGCAGTTATGGAAACGATTACCAACCATGTAATCAACCTAGATATTTCATTACAGGACCAGTGAGGTGTGGGGAAAATGCCATATGCATTCATGGACCTTTTGGGCAACAAGTTCCATTCATGAGAGAGAGGTGCAATGAAAAATATGGCTACCAATGTGTTTGTCCCTTTGGTTATGAAGAGGACGGATTTAATTGCATCAGTAAGTATTTTAAATTCTTCATATTGTTTATAAGGTTTGGAATCTGGGAGTATAAATAATGAAATTAAAATCTTTATTTTATCAACTTATTCAATTTAATGTCATAACATGACTAAATCTTCATGGTATCATATTGTAACTTTGATTATGTTTATTTGACATGTTATGCAATGATTGGTGGTTTTCTTTATAGTTGAAAGCCCGAATTGTCTTCTTTGCTATTATCAAAAAAAAAAAAAAAAAAAAAAAAAAAAAAAAAAAAACTTAAGGATAATTGTTCATCTATTTTATACTTTAAATATGTAAAGAAGTATGCATTAAAATGTGATCATGCTGTTCATAAAATGTTTTTCTTTCTTACAGGAAAAACCAAATAAATCTCCCAAATAAAGCAATGTAATGAAAAATCTGCTAAAGAAGACGTCAATTTGAAGCAACCAGAACTACACAATTATCTAAAAATCACAGATGGAAGTCAGATTTATTAAGAAAAATACTAATAAAATCATAATGGTTCCACATTAAGTATATTAATATCATTCTTACAGTATGATTCTTTGAGTGAAATTCAGGAAAATCCCAGTATAACCCCAGATGAAACCCTATCACAACCGTTGTGGAAAAACTCAAAAACTGAAATAGATGGAAAAACTATTTTCCATACAAGATGGTGTAAAAAGGGTATATTTTATAACAATTATATTATAAATGATGTTTGAAATTTCCTCCCACCTAGAGGAACTAAAAGAACCTTAACACTATCTTTCTGGACTAATTCAGTGTCCCATGGAAGGAAATTACACATAGCATCCCATGAAACAATTGTTTTGATTAAAAAAATTACTGAACCATCCAAAAAAAAAAAAAAAAAAAAAAAAAAACACCTCCAAGGCCATATGATATCACCAGATAAATGTGTAGGTGAATGGCATACAAATATAAAAAAAAAAAAACTAAAGTAATGATAATTGGCAACTAACATTTAAGAAACAGGTCACATGTAACTGACAAAACATCAATCCAGAATAAATCATAAAATATTCAGTACTAATGTTTACCTTATTAATTTTTTTAAAAGAATCAGAACAGTATGAATTTTGCAATACTGCTAAGGAAATATTCTTCACATTTTTGGGGATTCAGTCATTGCCCACATGTTCAAAATGTTTGGACATGCCTCATTTGCTCCATTAAAGATAATTTAGGTGTGGTCATTGTGTGGTCCAGCGATTTTTGTATTTGGGCTTGTATATGTACATGCGTACAACATTTATGTACCTATCTTAAAAATAAAGGGATATTTTTTAAAATATATGTAGAATGAGAACAAAAATCCCAAGATGGGAAAGAACTGGAGGATATGTTAAATACTACAGAGATATTTGTATAAATTCTTTATATGTATACAGAAGAAAAAACAATATTATATTGAAAGAAATTTAGAAAATTTTAATTGTATATTACAATTAAATTGATGAGCACCCATCTAGGAATATACTTCTTGGTATTTTACTGTAAGATTAAACAAGTTTTAAGTTAAAAATGGTCAATCTCTGTTTCCATCCTTAGCTGCACTACTGGAATTCTATATTTTTATTCTGAGACAGAGAGAGAGAGAGAGAGAGTGTGTGTGTGTGAGTGTATGATTCATAGTTGAAAATTAATTTTTTTAAAAAATATTGTATTTTGTTTGCTTTCATATAAAAAAGTACAGTTACTAGCCAGTTACTTAATTGCGATGGCTTATTTTGGTTTTTTAATGCCTTAAAATAGTCTTGTGATAGTTCTGATGGCCTGATACATTATTAATAACCTTTCCAAATCATTTAACCTGGACAAGAAAGGTCCAATTAGCTTGTTACTAAGGTACTTCACTTCCCTATGGTTGCTAAGCAACGCTTTGAAATTTTTGGCACAATCCTGATCACCATAGTCCAAAGAAAACATCTGTGCCAAGTTTCATGCTTTTTCCACCTTCTGAGCAATTTTAGCACCAATCACATGACTATTAGTGATGGTGCTCGGTCTCATAGTCACACACATAGAAGAAGGGTAGGGAGTGACCAAAAGTTCAGTATAACTCATGTAGTGTATCGGTACTGTTGCAACCAGCCTTTATGTTGCCTACCCCAATGTTGCAACCACCCATATTCATTTGAAAACCAAATATTGACACAAAGTATGTCATCCGAGGAAATTATTCAAAACAACAGACAATTCAGAAGACTAGAATTCACTTTTACCTCATGCCAAGTAAGTGAAGAAAGGGGAGGGGACTCACTACTCATTTCGGTTCAGATAAGGTTTTGCTTTCAAACAGTTTTACTTATTTTTAATGCCAAATAACAATGCAGGTAATATGTTGTAATCAAACGTCCAGTACTTATGCTGAGAGAAAGAGGATAACAGAAAACTGGCCAATAAGAGCATTTACTACAGCAGACGTGGGGCATATTCAGAACAGATAACCCAAGTACTAAATGGTCCGCCAAATAAATATGGTGGACCCACTTCAAAAGAGATGCCACTTATTCCATGATGGTCTTCCCACCTCCACATGTGCCGTTGCTGCAGTGACCTGGCATTTATACATTGGAGCAGAGATTTAATTCATTTTTAGACACGTGTGGAGACGGGCAGACCAGTGGGGAATCGCTTCTGAAGTGGGGTCAGCCATTTTTCTAGTTTCTCGTTTGCTTTGTTTTGTTTTTTTATTTTTTTACTTATTTATTATTATTATTATTATTATTTATTATTATTTTTTTTTTATAAATTGATAATAAACCTAGGATGAACCTCGCTGACAATCATTAGGATAATTTTTACGGATCATATGTAAAAATTCCTGCAGGTTTGGAACATTTACATCTGCCAGAGAGGCTAGGAAAGAGCCTCAGAGACATTGCTTTCAAAGATGTCACCAAACATATATGTGACACCTGATTGTTCTTAACACCTTTGTCAATAGCTAAAGCAAATTTGGTGAGTTTACTTGCAATTCATATTTTATCTCATTTTATTGATGTGTTGATTAGCACAGTCCCATATAATATACCACNCTTATTTATTATTTTTTTTTTTTCTAAATTGATAATAAACCTAGGATGAACCTCACTGACAATCATTAGGATAATGTTTACGGATCATATGTAAAAATTCCTGCAGGTTTGGAACATTTACATCTGCCAGAGAGGCTAGGAAAGAGCCTCAGAGACATTGCTTTCAAAGATGTCACCAAACATACGTATATGTAACACTTGATTGTTCTTAACACCTTTGTCAATAGCTTAAGCAAATTTGGTGAGTTTACTTGCAATTAATATTTTATCTCATTTTATTGATGTGTTGATTAGCACAGTCCCATATAATATATCACATAAAATGTACACTGATAAATGAATATAGTAATGAAATAAAGAACTCAAATAAGGTCAGACAATATATTTTAGGAAATATAACTACAAACTGCGGGCATGCTGAAATGCTCTCTATTTGTCAAATGGATAGTGCTGAACAGAAAATAGGTCTAAAAGGTAATTTGCGTGCAATAAAAAGACATATATGCAACTGAACATGGTTGTGATTGGAGGGTGTCTCACGTGGCCCCTCCATTAAGAAGGACACTGCAACACTGAAACAGCACTGAGTGAAACAGCCTTGCTACTGGGAGGTCTCACTGCCTGATCAGACAAGGTTAGTTTTATCACTAAGCTGGCACAGTATTAAATCAGGCCTTAAAAACAGTTATGCTTTTGCTAACTGGAGCCTCAGATTTGTGACACAAATGCCCAAATTAACAACTCTAGCCATAAATTCAGTACCCAAACGAAAAAGTAGAGGATGAGAGAGGTGATACGGCCTCCTGGTATTGTACCACCAGCTGGAGTAAGTGCATTCGTATATAAAAGCAAAAAAAAGTGACACCACCTCCAGTGTTGTGTTTGACAAGCTTTACAAAATGCAGTAAACAAAGGTTTTCAATATTTTCATTGAAAATTACAATTTAAAACAAAATCATGGGGAAAAGTAAAAAATTTAAATCCAAATTTGTTAAGTGCGGTTCATGCTGAAAAGTAGGTCAAAGGTCAATTTCAAGATCACAGTTAGATTGCCAGCATATGACTTCCTATTCAAGTTCAACAGTAACTATGGGGATATTTCTGCTAATTTTGGAGATATCGCAGATAGAAATTTTGCAAGAATCAGCCCATGGTGACAAGTAGGTCTAAGGTCAATTTCAAGGTCAAAGTTGAATTATCAGTATATGACTTCCTATTCAAGTTCAATAGTAACAATGGACGAATCTCTGGGAGTTTTTTGAGGGAGTTATTTCAGTTATTTGAAGGGCTGGTCACTGGGTCAGTTTAAAAAAATGGTGTTTTGGAGAACAAATAGTACCATTTGGTACGGTTTAGAACTATGGTTCACCAAGTCAAATTTCTAGTTTCAAAAGAGTAATAATAGTGTGCTTTATTTCAGAAATCGAAGGGGGGAGGAGGGTCAAAATCCCCCTGCTGCCCCTAAATTTGCCAATGTATACTAATGAAATACAGTTGGCTGGGTAAGCATTTAGCCTTTTTTTTTTTTTTTTTTTTTTTTTTGCTTGGCCAAATCACAATTTTTTTCATCAGTTATTTTTTAATTTGACTTAAAAAAGCCATTTCAACCTTATTTTTGATTAGACACTTAATGTAAGTTTCAGCATTTGGCGAGTGTTAGCACAACCCCAGGTTTGAATCAGAAAACCAGCCTGATTGGATCTCTTTTCTGGAAGTAATGCAGTTTTTCACATATTGGCATTTTCAATATGGGACTCAAAACTCCCACTCATATGAAGTCATATGGTAGTTAAATTTTCTAAATTTTTAAATTTCCATGCCAGGTTCAGCAGTGAATTAAAATTGCTGGTGATATTGCTTTTAACCATTATGCAACATATTGCTTCAAAACTGACAAAGAAAAAAAAAAACTATTTTGTGCATTCTCACCACAAACACTATGAAAGGAAAACTTACTAGTATTTTTCAACTAACAAGAATGATTTTTGGAATTGGTATAAAGCTCAAATTAGAATACCAACTTGATGGGATCATTTTTCTTGAATTAATGCAATATTTTGTGAAATTTTAATTTTTCTCATTCTGGCATTTTCATTGTGAACTCTTATGGGCCTGAAGACTTATGCTAGTTTTGTATTCTTTATAACCATATTACCTCTTGTCAGCATAATAGTAATTTAAAACTGGCGTTGCCTTTTTTTAAAATTTATGCCTGTACAATTGACAGCTTTACTGCCCTGTTCCATTTTTTCAAGTAAGTTTCTTTTTAAATCAGGTTACATAATACATTTCAGGATATATAACTTTAAACTGCAGTGCAAAAACAGGTCAAGCAATGCAAAGCAGAAAAAACCTTAATTTTCAGGGAAAATTTGATTTGGCATTTAATTCTAGATGGGACACCTTTAATAAGATTTGTGCAATATAAAATACTTCTGTAGTGAATGAGGAGTTTCTTTGTATCTGATCAACAGATACTTGTGAGAGCTCCTTTTTGTTTGCCACTGTTAACAATGGTGTGCACACTCCCTTCAGCATAGAAAATAACAGGGAACTTGCTTTAGCCAAGCATACCTGTATGTAAAATAAAATTGCTTGATTATTGTTATCATTTAATCATCTAGTCAATAAAATGTATTTATTTTCATAATAAATACTAGTGAAAGTAAGGACTTCAGGTTTGTGAATCTTGGCTGGAAGCACTGATATGATATCCAGTCAAAGTCAGACCTCTGGGCCACATGTTGTGGACCCGATGGGGTGCAATCAACACCATCTCAGCCAAGTGATACCACTAGACTGCACCGTGGGACAGTGTAGGAAATGGAACCAATCACACCTCTCAAGTGGATAATTTCTCATATATTTTTATAAATCAGTTCATATTTTGGCACGTCCCTGGGGTCCAAGGGGCTGGTCACCATCACTTTGCCCTTCATGGCCCCTCTGTATAATACCTCCACAACATCAATGAAGTCTTGCTTGGTCTTGAAGTTACCGATGAACTTGGTGTGATCTGGTGTGCTGAAAATAACCATGAATGTTAAAGAAATGACGTATATGCATAAACCACATATACCAGTATTTTGAGACAAATTTGGTCATAAACCATAAATTCAAGTTCTCAAACAATCAATTAAAGTACACGTTGTTACAATGTACGTGACATTGGTAAGACAACCAAGTCTTGGGTAATGCTAGCAATTATTAACGCTTAATCAAACCACTATTTTTTATCTCTTTTTCTCCAAATGGTTTAAATTTGACTACAGTCAAACCAACCCTATTTTGTTAAGCAAATATAAGTCAGTTTAAGCAATTATATTGGCAAGCCAGTAAGATATTTCGCACATGTAACCCACTGTCTTTAGAAAAAGTCAGTATATATTATGACATGATTAGATCCATTCAACCAAGTCAAATTCAGACCACTCACCCCCAGTCCACCTTCATGTGCTGTCCATTGAAGAAGAAAATGGTGGCAGGTATCAGAGTAATGTCAAAGTACTGCACATACACCGGGACCTCGTCCACTGACACACAGTAGATCACCGCCATCTTCCTCAGCTGCTCTGCAGTCTTTGCTAGCTGCAAGACAGCAACAAGGTTACCATAGCATTTTATTTTATATTACTAACTTATTTGATGTGTTGAATAGGACAGTCCTATATATTATACAAGATAAAATGTACATTGATAAATGCAAATGGAAATGAAATAAAGAACTCAAATAAGGTTACATAATACATTTCAGGATATATAACTTTAAACTGTGGGCTTGCTGAAATGCATTCTATGACCCCATTTCCAGAGATTAACTCGATCTACTTTAGATCGACCTAACTCCCTGGGGGTTCACGCTAAATAGCTGTCAGCCAGGCGAACACGAAAGTTAATTACCCCCTTACAGCTTGTAGTAGGCGGGACTGACATTTAAGCCGGATTATCTGACAGTAATCTAGAGAGACTCTTCGCGGGGATAGATCAATCTAAAAGCTCTGGGAATACAGCCCATTTGTCAAATGGATAGTGTAAGCTTAATGCTGAACACAAAAAATAGGTCTAAAATCTGCCAAGGTAAATTGCGATCAATAAATAGAAATATATGCAAATGAACATGGTTGTGATTGGATGGTTCCTCACGTGGCCCCTGCATTAAGAGGGACACTGCGACATTGACGCAGCATCGAGTGAAACAGCCTTGCTACTGGGAGGTCTCACTGCCTGATCAGACGAGGTAAATTTTATCACTACACTCCCACAGTGTTAAATCAGGCCTTAAATACAGTTATGCTTTTGCTAACTCGAGCCTCAGATTTGTGAGCACAAATGTCCAAATTAACAACTCCAGAATCAAATTCAGTACCCCAACTTAAAATTTGTTGCAACAAAACATGGCGTTAGATTACACAAAAAGTTTATCTGCTTATTAACCAGTTTGGTACACTCCATATGAGCAGAAGGTGGACGAAATGCATTGGTGCCGTATTAATACATCTCGTGATTAATAAGCACTCGTAGGGGGGTACATATACAGCCAGAAAGTGGATGGAAGTGGAAGTTTTTGTGCAATCAAATGCAAATTTTAATCTAAGGCTCTTTTTAGTGTATGGCCATTATTGTTTATGAGGCCAGTAAGTAAAACTTGTTTTCCACTTGGAGGTCTTCAGTCATTAATTTTGGCATTCATGCTTCCAAATCTGAGGCTCGCAAAAGCAAATAGCAATTATCACTTATGAGGGCTGTAAAATATAACTAAAATTAAATGCCCATAAGCTGCACTTTACAGTAAAGACGATCCTTACAACTGCTATAGAGATTCCAGTGTTTGACGGTAAAAACTTGAAAAGAGGATATTTGCCAACGTTATTTTTTCATTTTGAAAATTTTGTCGAACTTGAAAATGGGCCACTCGATAATTTTGAAAAGTTCATCACCTAATATGGCCGCGTTTTCCAGCTCGGACATAAAGGTAAGCTGATTCAAGACAGATCAAATTCGACAGGTCATTAATTTTGCTTGTTTGTGAACTTGGACCATTTATTCATAAATGAGAAGTCCAATGTATTCGAGGAAAATCATCAGCAGGAGATCATTACCGATTATTTTAAACCTCTCCCCCTTTAAATTTTTTTAATATATATTTTCATTTTATCTTTAACCCGCACCCCCACACGGCACTTGGAAAGTTAGACTCCCTGCAATTTTTTTAGTAAGTTACAGTTGGTAATCAGGGGTGGATCCAGAGATATTTTCTGAAAGTCTTCCAGATTAAGTTTGTTGATCCATCCTCCTGTTTTTACCATCTTCCAACAGAAAATAATTAGATACTTGTCAATGTTAACTTGAAAATCTGACCGTCTTCCAGAAGAACCAGAAGATGGTCTAATTATGCCCCTGGTAATTGTAGTGACACCCAATCTGGGGAAAACCCTGCATGCAACAAATGTTACTATTTAAGTGCATAATGCTAAATGTGCCATGTTCAGTTTATTATGTGTCATCATCATCATCATCATTTAGAGCCTATAGTGTTCCACTGTTGGACAAAGGCCTCAGCATGCTTTTTCCATTGTTTCCTATCCTGAGCCTCAGGTTTCCAGTTTGGCCAAGGTTTCTTCTTCCAAGACTTCCAGTAGTCATCTAATTCATCCCTCCATCGTTTGACCGGCCTTCCTCTTTTTCTTTGTCCATACCTTGGGGTCCATTCTGTAAGTCCGATTGTCCACCTATTGTCCTTCATTCTTTTGACATGTCCTGCCCACCTCCATTTCATTTCTTTAACTGTGAGCAGTACATTATGTGTGGCTGTATGTAATAGTATGTTATAAGCTTTTGCATGGAAAAGATTGAAACCACTCCGTCCTGTTACTTCGACAACTTATATTTGACTGACAATAATAAAAAAAAAAACATTATACTATCAAGGTCAATTCTCAGCTCCAATCAAGACCTCTTCCAATCTTTGTACCCAATATGTGAATAAGCTACATCAGAATCTAACTGGTTACTTGTGCTCTATAAAGACGAAACACTGCAGCAGATATCCACAGCCAGCAGATGAAAAAACAACAGCATTTTGGGGATAAAAACTGTAAAACTGATTTTGCACAACTCCAAGTCTTCGTGATTTGTACTGTGCATAGACAATGAAGAAACATAGCATCAACCAGTAAAAACACAAGAAAAGGAAACAAAACAAAATTAAAAAAAAAAAAAGCACCTTTCATTAAGTCTGATTTTTACTGCAATAATATTAGCCTTATATTAACTGCTGTACCAAAAGTTGATGTAATGAAATTGATGAAGAGCTTTTAGTCCAGCTACCAGTATGTGCCAATAGATTAGATAGAGCAAAATGAAATGGGAAGGGGTGTGCCACTTAATTGGTTATGCCCTCATCCTGGTTCAATTATCTTAGTGCAGTTGCACTTATTCCTCATGCAAAATTATAGATACAGGTAAAATGTTGTATTCAAAATTTTCAACATGATCTAGGATTTCTTGAAGGGGGGGGGGGGCATTTTTTTTTAAGGAATGAGAGGCCTTGGCCCCCTTGGCATGAGGTTCGATGCAGTTTTGTACAGTTTAGAACTATGATTCTGCTTGTCAGTAAATGATGTGGTGCTATATCAAGAAAGCTACACTACAGTAACTGAATCAATTCAAGTTTGGTTGCTTTTACTGGCAAGCCCGCCTGAAACTTTCCTAGTTAGATGACTTTTATTTTCATTTTGCTTTACAATGCGATTACATTTGACTTCACGTGTGATATTATAGAGCATGATGAGACCTTGGGGGTTAAGTTTTGAGTAGTCTTTGCATGTCAAATGTGGAGTGTAGAGTTGCCCTGGATACTGTATGACAGTCTTGATAAGAAGGGGCCCAAGAGGGGGGGGGGGGCATAAAAAAACAATGTTTGATTGAGTAAAGCCATAGTGGTGATGTGACTTCAAAAAAAAAATTTTTTTTTTTCTTGCAGATTATCTCACTGAGAAGATACCACTTTTTGATTAAAGAACATGCAGGGGGCCATGCTGGGTTACCTATTGATTCAAATCAAGTTTGATCTGTGACCTAGCTGGTAAAGGATAGAGATCCCCACCTACTGGTAAGTATCATTTTAAGGACTTTTAAGTGAAGAGAAAGGGAATATTATTTGGTACATTACAGTTTAGAACTATGATTCACCTAGTCAAATTTCTGATTTTAAAAGGGGAATATAAGTGTGATTAATTTCAGAAACCAAAGGAGGGTTAGAACCCCCCTCCCCCCGGTACTGAAATACAGTTGGATGTGTTAGCAATAGCAAATCACTACTTTTTCAACATTTTTTTCCTCCAAATGGTATAAATTTGACTGAAACAAATCATTTCAGCCTTATCTTTGTTTAGCTATTTAAAGTTATTATTATTATTATTATTATTATTATTATTATTATTATTATTATAGCAGTGATGCAACATTCATTTCTGTACTACGTCATTTCAAGGAATGGATAAATAGGTCAATTTAGACCAGAAATTTAAGAAAGTGCAGTTAAAGCTATTTTTTGACCTTCCAAGTGATTAACTTGGTTTATTCTCTGGCTTGTCAACATTATTTGTTAGGGGAAATAAACAGATGGAAATTAGTACATATCGTCTATTTGAATTGTTTTTTAATCTCACTTAATGTCAGCAGACGGATAATTTAGTGTCAAAATCATTCCTGTAAGTTTGAAAATGATAAATAAAGTGGAAGTACTCGGCAACACCGACAATATAATGATGGTGATGCCAAACACAGGCAATCGCTTTATGTACAGACACCAAATGTCAATATCTGTATATGAATTTTTTTAAAATTTTAATCACACTAAGCCATAATAACACAAATGATGATAATAGAAAGGGACATGTCTTGACCAGGTGGCAACTTATATTGATTTTTTTTTATTTTTTCAGTGAGGTGTGGGGAAAATGGCATATGCTTTTACAAACCCTTTGGGGGATATGTTCCATTCTTGAATAAGAGGTGCGATGAAAAATATGGCTACCGATGTGTTTGCAACAATGGTTATGAAGGGGATGGATTTAATTGCACTAGTAAGCATTACGAACTCTTCAGATTATTTATAGGGTTTGAAATCTGGGAGTATAAATAATAAAAATAAATAATAAAACCTCAAACAATTTTTTTCATTTATTTACTTTAATTAAACAGTTAATTTTATCATCTTATTCAATTTTTAAATTAAATGTCATAACATAACTTAGTCTTCATGGCATCATAACCGTAATTTTGATTACTACTTTATTTGACATGTTGCGCAATGATTGGTGGTTTTCTTTATAGCTGAAAACCTGAATTGTTGTTTTCTTTGCTGTTATCAAAACTAAAAATAAAACTAAAGGATAATTGCTCACCTTTTTTATAATCTTGAGTTGTAAAGCAATACAATGAATACACTAAAATGTGATCATGCTGTTCATAAAATATTTTTCTTTTTTACAGAGAGTACCAAATAAATCTCCCAAAGAAGACATTTATTTCAAGCAACCAGAACCTTGCAATTATCTAAGAATCACCAATGGAAGTAAGATTTATTCAGAGAAGCACTGATAAAATCATAACGGTTCCACCTTTAGTGTATCAATTTGATTCATACAGATGAAAAAAAAATTGGCATTGCATTTGGTATTTTTTCAGTGATTCCTCAATGAATGTGAAATGAAAATTGCCATTATTCATATTGACAATATGAGAACGTCTTACCTTACAGGTATAGGACAGCACTATTACCTGTACTGTGACATACTAGTAAGTGAATGATTTGATTTGATTTATTTCAAATTTAAAATGAATCTTATACATAAAATTTTATCCATGAAAACATATTAAATACATGGTTTACACAATGAAGTATAAAACTAATTTCCATTGTGACCAGTCCATTTGTATTTGACAAGATCATGTGACCAGCACAAAATGATAAATTTTTAAAAGGTTTATAAATTACAGATATTAAAAACAAAAATTATTAAATAAGATTAAACTATTTTTAAATAAAATATAAAGGGGTCTGCCTCTAAATTCCTAAGACAATCAAATAAAAAAAAATTAACTAAACTTTTGAACTGACACATTTCACAAGGAATGGAAGCTCGTTCCATAACACAGTACCAGAATATTTAAAAGAAGCCTTACCAAATGATCCTACAGTGTGAACCTAAAAGACATGGCACCATATCTAATGTTCATGTTGTGTCTTAAATATATTCAAAATCAGAGGATAAATAATTCAGACTATTGCTCTCTGAAATATTAGTTATACGTTTAGGTTGACTGACTTGTAGGTCAATGGGCAGCATACCAACTGTTGAAAATTCATGAGCCCCATTGTGCTTGTCAGGTGGTAAATTCAGTAAAAAGCGAATTATTTTATTCTGGGTGCGCTGGAGTTTTTGCTTAAACCCATGTACCAAGATCAACTTCCACAGTCGAGGTGACATTGTATAAGGGCAAAAACCAACATTTTAAAATTTTGTCTGTTTATAAGGAAATTTTAATTTGGGATTTGACTTGGCTATTATGTGAACTGTCATGTCCTCACCTGTTAGTAGCATACAGATATTTAACTCGACTTTGACATTGTGAATAGACAAGAGTGCTCAGTTTTATAGTCACACACACTTAGTAAGGTCACGGAGTGACCGAATGCTCAGCAAGGTACAGCTTCAAGTCAGTGTAGAAAATGAAAAGTTTAATCTCACAACATAATACAAACACTACACAGGTGAATTTAATGGGAACGTCTTAAGCGATAAACGAATGATACTCACGATATCATCCTGCTGCATGCAAGTTATGTCTGATGCTCTTCCGAATCTCAGCACTAATAACAAATCTTCTGTGTTTAAAATGACACTGTCTACTTCTTGTTTTGACGATAACGTAGGTAACAAAACACTCATTTCCCTGAATTTTTCTTAACATCAAATGGGAAAACTACTGTCAATCGATAACGCACAGGGGACAATACTGCAAGATACGCCCACCGGTAAATCACAAGACGTTTGTTAGTTTAAAAAAAAAACAAAAAAGAAATTCAGGTAATTTCTAACAAAGGCATTTTACCTAAAAGATACAATGAACCTATACTACGATACCAATGCAACTGAGTTTTATATAAAAAGTGTTGGCAAAACCAAACAGGCGACAGATGGCGCTACAAGAGGCAAGCACCAGGGACCGTGATGTCATCACTTTTTGCTTATTTGCACATTTCAGCTTAGTTCTCAACATGGCTTCTTACCCTGCCGGTGGCAGCGAGAATATTTTGCTTATTACCGATTCTTACAAAGTAAGTATACGCATTTTTGTCTTGTCGAGTATCAAGAGTTTTAACTACTTTACGGGAAATGTGGACAATATTGATATTGTGAACCGATGAAAAAGCGTCAGTCATAACGTTACCCTCTGTCGCCGACCACCCCTTGGCTTTGCGTTGGTATCACCTCGATTATACCCTGAGTGTCAGAGCAACGTAAAAGCTAGCTTGTTAAATATATACCTTGTGATGGAGTCGCTTTTAGTATTGATATTGTTGATATGGGTTATATATGAAATCAAGATCGAGCTGACAATACCGGAATCTAGAACCTAGGGTACTCGATTCATGACTCCAATCTAAATTCTGCTTCTTTCTGTCATGATATTTGATTTATGTTTTATGACATTGAGAAAATGAAACGTATTGATGCAGACCCAGAATTGCATTGGCTTGTTGTCTATAGTTATTTTCATAAAATCGCACAGTAAAAAGTCGGTTTCATTTTCACTTGCTAGTCCACTGAAACACTGAGTCGCAATGTGACTGATGACCTGGATAGATAAGTGATATCAACTTACTGTGTGCTGATATGGCACTGGTATGATTGGCTAGAATAGGATGTCAATGCTACAGTGAATATTATTTACAAAGATGCTGAGATATATATCAATGATTATTCTTTTAATTATCAACAGACCCGTAGCCAGCAATTTCAGCCAGCAAAAGGGGTGTTCTTTTTCTGAAATAGTGGACTTTTCCCATAAAAAATTATGTACCTAGAACAAATTTTACCCAGAGTGGACCTTTTCCCACTAAAAGGGGCGGTTCTTTCGAACCTCCCAAACCCCCCTGGCTACGGGCCTGATCAATGATATATATGTATACACAATTGCTTTAAATTTAAATGTTTGGATTTTCATTCTGGCAGTCAGTTTTTGGACGATGTTGTTGTGTTTGTCAATTCTTAGAATATATTTACATGTAACTGATTTAAATTATATGTTTGGATTTTCATTCTGGCAGTCAGTTTTTGGACGATGTTGTTGTGTATATCAATTCTTAAAATATATGTATATGTAACTGATTTAAATTATATGTTTGGATTTTCATTCTGGCAGTCAGTTTTTGGACGATGCTGTTGTGTATATCAATTCTTAAAATATATGTATATGTAACTGATTTAAATTATTTGTTTGGATTTTCATTCTGACAGTCAGTTTTTGGACGGTGTTGTTGTATATATCATTTCTTATAATTTTAAACTGAAGTGAAATGCAATAACTTCATTTACTGCATGTTGTAGGTAAGTCATTACAGTTGAGTTTTTTCCAATACTTTGAATTTAATATAGATGATTTATTGTCAATTTGGAGTAAATATAGATGACTTATTCTCATTTTTCATTCCAGGTCACACACCACAAACAGTACCCTCCAAACACCACAGTCATATACTCCTATTTTGAGAGCAGAGGAGGGAAATTCCCCGAGACTGTCTTCTTTGGTCTGCAGTACATCATTAAAAGATGGCTCTTGGGTCCCGTGGTCACACAGGAAAAGATTGAAGAGGCCAAGGCAGTGTACCAGGCTCATTTTGGTCAGGATCTTTTCCACGAAGAAGGGTGGACTTATATTCTCAAGGTAAGGAGGGTGTGGTAGTGTGTCTTATACAGCTGGCTGAGGGTAGAGATGGTCTTGGTCAGTGGTCTTCACTGATTTTTATATTGTATTTTTATGCTCATTTAAATTAAGCTTTCTGTGTTTTTTTTAATTTCCTCTCTTGTTTTCCTTTGATCTTCTCTAAGGCTGCAACATTGGTCTTGTGAGCAAGATTTGATCAGATAAGTTAGATGAGGTCTCTAACTGATGAAGCCAGAAGTGGATGGTAATGATGATGATGAGGACCAATTTGTGTGTGTGTGCGTGTGTGTGTGTGTCTGTCTGTTAGTGTGCATGTGCAAACACCCCTATGTTTGGAGGTCCGTTAAACATTTGTGTGTCTACCTCTGGGATGTTTTGAGTTTGAACTCTTATGGATAATGGTTGACATTATGCTAAAAAATTTGATTACAAAAAATTTAATTCATAGTATTGCATAGTTTTGCCAGAATACTTCATGCAGGATCTCTTTAAATGTGTAATAGTGATTACATGTGAAAAAAAGTTTCAAACCCTTTAGTGCTAGCACTGCTAGGGAATGTGAAACAAGACCATTCTTGGACAAGGCTATTCAGTAGTATTGCCAGAACTCACTCTCTTGCAACAGTTTCAATGTATTATTAAAAGGAAGTTGAAAAAACAAGTACGTCATCCGCGTTATTCTGAGAAGTCAGTCCAACATAAAGAGTAGCGCCACAGATCACAGCAGGGATCATTGGCCAAGTGTCAGATTCCTTTCCATACAACATACAAACTTCATTATCAGCACTCAGGAGGCCGACCAGAATATACATAATCCAATCACGTCCCCAGTATCTCCACAGTTAATGGAACTGAGTTGTTAATTAGGTGGTGTTGAGATGGAAATCTGAAAGTCGGGCTGCAATATTGTGGCAAGATTAAAGGGGATCTACAGAAGAAAGCTTTTGTTTGAGTTGATTGACTGAACCATGATGTAGTGTGTAAGCTAAAGGCAACAGTTACTGTACTGTATTGTATTGTATTGTATTGTATTGTATTGTATTTCCCAGTTCACCCCACCCAAATACCTTTCAAAACAAAATTACAGTCAACCCTGTGGTCTCTCTCAAAAACAGAGAAAATTGTGGTTTGAAATGATGGAAACATTGAAGAATGTTCAAGATTGTACATTTTCTCTGATAAAAAATAAAGCAAAAAAACATTTTTTTCGACATACAATCGAATGAAAAAGATGACACTAAATTCAGTAGGTTTTTGCATAGCCACACATTATTATTGATTAAATGATTGTTTAGAATAAAAGTAGAAAATTTTCACTGGCCAACTATTGATTTTGTGTAAAAAAAAAAAAAAAAAAAAAAAAGACTGAAACAAAAATTGTGCTTGTTTGACCTAGTGAAATCAGCAGTTCACTCAATGCAAGTTATCAAAATTTTTTATATAATACACAGCAGTCCTGATATAAATCCAGAATTTGAGTAATGGATTACTGGCAATATATGTGAGGATAAGACCTACTGCTGGGTAAAATCAATTTCGATTGTTTGTTCAGTATTTAGCTATGTAAATATAATGTCTGTTTTCTTCTTTGTGTGCTTTTTTTTTTCACTGTGGAAATATTTGGAAAACACTGTGTACTTTGTATTGATGCCTGACAAAATTCGAGCAGAAAACTCTTGTGATATTTTTTGTACTACATATTATAAGACTTAGTGTAAATCTATTTTATCTTAAATTTTCATATTTCTGTTACTTTGTAGGTCTGAGAAAAAAATTCTCTTTGTTTTCCAGGGGCGGATCCAGAGATATTTTTTGACAGTCTTCTAAATTATCTTTGTTAACCAATCCTCCATTTCTGACCGTCTTCCAACAGAAAATATAAGATACCTGTTAATGTAAACTTGAAAATCTGACCGTCTTCCAGAAGACCCAGAAGACGGCCTCAATCTGCCCCTGTTTTCTGATTTTGTCCAATGTTCTAGATGTTCTCTGCCTAATTAATATTTTCAAAGTGAACAAAAAGTATGTGTTTTAGTGTATGTGCACGCATATGTGTGTGTGTGTTTGGTCATTTATAGCACACTGATGTGGTTCTTGTCATCTCCAGGAACATGGGGGTCATTTACCGCTGAGGATCCGAGCAGTTCCTGAAGGTTGCGTCATTCCATACAAAAATGTTCTGGTCACAGTAGAAAATACAGACCCAAAGTGCTTCTGGCTCACCAATTATCTCGAGGTAGGAATACGAGAGAAATTTCTGGAAGAAATAAAAAGATTAATTGAAATAACTTTGTTACAACAGAAATGTAGTTGACAGTGATGAAGAAAATATGTCTCTTTTTATTTTTATTTAGTATGTTATCATGATAAATCTCTAAAATGCTTTTGAATTAAATTTATTTAATGTTTATATGTTTACCTCATTTTTCACATTGTGTCAACCATCTCCCATGACATAATTCAACATTTCAGACACTCCTAGTACAGCTGTGGTACCCAATGACAGTGGCCACCAACTCCAGAGCTCAAAAAGAGGTCATAGCCAAATACCTTCATGAGACCGCAGATAATCTACAGGGTTTACCGTTCAAACTTCACGATTTTGGCTTTAGAGGGTCTACATCAGTGGAGGTAAGGTATTCTGGTAGGCTAGAAATGATCATCTGTAAAACTTGTGAGTTTCTGATAAAAAAAATTGAGAGAGTGAAAGAGCGAGTGCTTTTTACTAAGGTACTGCACCTCTTCACAGCATTTTAATAAGATTCAGGATGATAAAATTTTAAGCCTTGAAACAAGATTTTTTTAATTTCTGGTATTTGTAATTTGTAATTAATTATCAATCATATTATGTCTAACCAGCTTTGTTTTTGCTGTCTCCTGTTTAAATTTAATACAATAGTTCCTAGTAATGATTTTTAGAGAGACTAAAAGTGTTTTTGCACTTGTCAGCCGTGTTTAGACTGACATGGTCCAGTCAATCATGTGATCAAGTTCCTTTGAAACATCAGACTTAAGAGTTAAAAGCAAGTTTAGTCTCTTAAGAAAAAAAAAATTATCATAATATTTTGATCACCCCTGTATTTGTCCCTTCCAGAGTGCAGGTATAGGTGGCTGTGCCCACCTGGTCAACTTTATGGGGACAGACACTATAGCTGGACTCAGTGTGGCCAGAGTTTACTATGGCTGCCCTAATGCAGGCTTCTCTATCCCAGCAGCAGAACATAGGTAAATTACATTGTCAGACACTATAGCTGGCATCGATGATTAAGCCAGAATTTACAAGGCTGCAGCAATGAAGGTTTTATTTCTCTATACCAGCAGCAGAACATAGGTAAAAAAATGACATTGTGAGCAGCTCAAACCAGACATGATTGTTTTCTGATGAATGATAGATAATACACCTGCATAAATTGTTTCCTGTTTTATTATCTGCAGTCCTCATCAGTTCTGTGGTATTAACAGCAAACACTGCTAATAAGGAAAAAAGTGGGGGAAAAAGGACATCAGCAAACCAATGAAAATGACTTAAATACACATGCAATTTATCATCAGTATACTGTATTGAATAAAATGCTCATTCATGATCCAGTTAGATAGCCATTTTGCCTGCAGCCGTCATTTTGGCTGTGATATTAAAAGGAAGATGGCAAAAAAAAAAAAAGAAAAGAAAAAAAAAACAAGCAGACCAATAAATAGGACCTTATAAGACAAACTTTGTCATCAGTATTGTGGAGAATACTCATTTATGATCAAATGAGATATGAAGTTTAATTTTGAACTTATTTATCTTTGTAATGACAATAATGCACAGCAGATAGTACAGTAGTACAGTAGTCTAAGTACTCTACGCCAGCTCTAAATTCATTCTCTGGAGTTATTGCAGAAAAGTTTCAATTTTGATTTCCATGCAAAAAAGGTATCATAGCCAATTTACAAGAAATACTACAAGTTAAAGTATTATTATCATTATTATTATTAATTTTCCATTATCTTTGCCAAGCAGGTTATGTATTTTTCCTTTTCATCTATAGGTGTAATTTTAATATCTTTTTCAAAATAAGTCAGAAGTGGGCTCACTAAATCAGCAAGATTCCTTCCATAATTTATTAATTTAACCTGTGTTGCTTTTGAAAACGTTCATGCTCACTGAGAGCTTTTCTGATTTTGTATTTTTTTTTCAAGTACGTCTATTCTCATTATTTCAGCACAATAACGTCGTGGGGCAAGGAAGGAGAGTGTGATGCATTCCGTAACATGTTGAACCAGTTTCCTAAGGGTCTAGTAGCATGTGTCAGTGATAGTTATGATGTCTATAAAGCCTGTGAGAAGTACTGGGGAGAGGAGCTGAAGGGTCTTATTGAACAACGTGCAGATGAAGGTACTCTTGTCGTGAGGCCAGACTCGGGAGACCCTCCGGAGGTCGTTGTCAAGGTGACGTTACTAACAAAATATTTACAATTTATATGTTTATTTTTTTCATTTGCAACCACATCTCTTGCACACCAACTAAAATGGACTGTGAAATGCTATTAAATATGAATTTGGTTAAATTATGATCATGCTAATTTAAAAAGTATAAGATTGAAGTAGACTGACTAAAAAGAATTAGGATAGGCACCAGTGCATTTTTAAGAAAAAAAAATGAAATTCAGGACATTATCTATAAAAATATAGATATAAGAATTATGTTTAGATTCATGCATACATTAGTAAAAATCAATCAGTTGCTATGTAAACCCCATTTTAATTCCACTTGTAATAAGTAGCTATTGAATTCCTGACTTCACATTAAAAATTGCTTAACTTTATTTTTTATCATCATGATTATTTCAGGTGCTGGAAATCCTTGGCAAGCAGTTTGGTACAAGCACCAATACCAAGGGATACAAGATGTTACCATCATATATCCGCGTTATACAGGGAGATGGAATAAGCTATGAAACATTAGGTAGGTTCACATATATCTGTGTTACAGAGGGAGATGAATATTAAGAAAAGCATTTCTTCTGAAAAGGAAAATATCCCATATACTTGGCCAATACTTAAATGTATTTAAGAAAATCATTCATGATGAAAAGGAGAACATTCCAAATATTTTGGAAAGATTAAAGTATAAAGAAAGTAACTGTTTTTCAGGGGAAATCTTAGAAAACATGAAACGTCACAAGTGGAGTGCAGACAACCTTGCCTTTGGCAGTGGCGGAGCTCTGTTACAGAGGCTAGACAGGGACACACAGAAGTGTGCCTTCAAGTGCAGCTACGCACTGATAAATGGGAAGGAGGTGAGAAGTATTTTATTTCTACACCCGATTTTATTAGATACCCTCTATCAGGGCCACAGTTTTTTTATTTTACCTACTCTCATATATTTTTTGTGTTTATTTTTGTACTGTCCAGCGAAAGATTTTTGCCCAGAATTGCAGCAATAAGGTAATCATCCAGTAGACTTTAGACTCAGATGTAACAGCATTATGAGCATGTCCTTGAGCAATTTTTTTTAAATTAACAAGAAGAATATTTTTACTTTTCACCTCTGAATTATTTTTTTTCTATCTTCAGGTAAGCGTCTTCAAGCAGCCAGTGACAGACTTGGGCAAAAAATCAAAGAAAGGGCGCCTCAGTCTAGAGGTGCATGACGGGAAATATGTTACTAAGGAAGAGGGGCAAGGTGATCCTAAAAAGGTATTTGAAACATTTGAAAATGTCTAATATTTTCCCTTTTGCTCATATATTGGGTAAATACTTTTAGGAATGTACTTTCATAATGGTATTTTTTAAAATCTTAATTAGTTCATTATACATGACCATCTTCATTCAACATTTTTTTTTAATTATCATAATTCACAGTTTTTAAAGGCCACCCTCACACTTATTGCAGTAATAAGGAAGCACTTTGTTAGTTAAAAGGTGGGGATGTGTTTGTGTGTGTGGGTTTCAAATAGTAGTATCATTTTAAAAAGTATTTTCAAAGAGATATTTTAAATATTTTAAAGTTTTTAAATTTTGAATGAGCTACCCATACAGCTTATCTGTCAGATATGGAAAACAATGAAAACAGCCATTCGCAACATTCCTTTATTTTAGGATGTGTTGGTGACAGTGTTTGAGAATGGGAAGCTGCTGAAGGATTATAACTTTGATGAAATTAGGAAGAATGCTGAAATCAATCTGGTAAAGAAGCTCAATTCTGCCAAGGGGGATGGTAAGCAGTAGTCTGGTCCCATAGCCACAAGACAATTGGAGAGAAGGAACTCAGTGTGTTATAAAGTTACTGTAAGTTACTGTAAGCCACCGTATTTGCAACTTTTTTGAAAAACAAGAGATAGACAGTGGGTCAGTATCAGTCAGAAATGATGAACAGCTTGTATGCTAGAAAAAAAAAAACAATTAAGTTCACCTGACACTGGTAATCTTAAATCATCAACAACGAATATTAAGACTTCCAAAAAGCAACATAGCTGTTTGGCATATGGTGTTGAGGTTAAGACCAGCACTTAAAGAAACCATGAGAAGAAAACTTAATGGAAAATGTTTATTTTGAAGAGCATTTTCTGCACCTGGTAAATTTCTGAAGGTCACTCATCCCCTTTATTCCTTGTGGCAACAAGATATTAGAAGAAGACGAAGCAAGGACAGTATGGTACCATTTCTGTGTGAAGAATTTATATTTACTGTATAGCTTGGCTGAAGAAAATGTAAAAGCATTTCAAGAAAAGATCATTGCCTTATTAATCCAGAATGTCCAACTATAAGCACTGCACTTCTGTCCTCTGAGCTAGGAGTACCGCAGTGATGGTTGACTCTCTATGTATGCGCAATTCATGTGATAAGATGATATATAGACACTTATGTGTACAGTGTACATATTAAATACAGCTAGAACCGCTTTATATGTGATTTTTCTTCTTGGGATTTATAATTAATGAGATTTCCAAGGAGAAGTATTTCACATACTCTGGCCCTCAAGCATACTGTAGTTTAATTTGACATTTAGGAACCAAAGATACTTGTGATGTTGCACGTTTTTATTACTAATTTCTGGTGAATGCTGTTAATGCCAAGTAAACTGATGACAAAAATTATTACCAGTCATGACAATTACCCCAAGACCCTAAGAGTTTGCAATCCCAACTACAAGAAATGATTGAAATATTTTACACTGTGATGTCAGCTGCAGATATTTATACTCTTCACAGTATTATTACATCTACTGACCGGACCAAGAATGAAGCACAGTATTCTTCAAAGTATTACAATAGTTACAACATTTAAGAAAACTATTATAATATTTATGCTTTCATGGGCTTAGAATTATCCCAGCATTCTATAACCAACTGATGGCTATGAGCTTTATCAATAGATTTAGGCAGACATCAGAATATTAGACTGAGGTAAACAATGATATTACAGTATTAGTTGTTGATTGAACAAAATCACTTAACTCTTTTAACATGCCACAGCTGATGAAATTCTTCTCTTCGTCAACAGCATTTTGAAAACCCACACATGAAGTTCTACTGTCTCTTAGTAGACAATCAATATGACAATGGCAACATTGAAAGACATTGTAAGTCCAGAAATAGTTGGAAAACAGTGTGTTTGTATTCATCATTATATCAGCTAGCTGTCCAGTAATTTTCACAAACCAACTACATGAGCTGAACAGTAAAATCATATTTACTGGTGCTTAAAATGGTGCCTGGGCTCCCTGTTATAACACAGATGTTATTATGATACATTGTTTTGTTTATTTTACATCGTCCTTTAATAACTATTATTGGATTTGCAGCCTCAGTGTCAATAATGACAAAGGCCGCATTCAGAATAGTGGACTTGCCAGTCCCAGGACCAAATATGACCGACCCACTTGAATACCTCACCGTGGGGAATCTATTCAGTGTCTATTAGCTGATAAGATGGCAAGCTTTTTAGTGGGTCCCCCTATTTGACCCACGGACTAGTTAGTCCACTGTTATGAAAGACCATGCTTTGTCCTCTTCCTTGTGGATCTTCACTGCTGGTCTTATGTTATGCCTAACTTGTTATGTCATTGTAAAGGTACCAATTAATGTAAGTCCTCTTGGGGTCACATTTTGTAATTAACTTAATTATAAGTTCTATAATAGTCTAATAATGGGTGATGCTAAATGAATATTTACTTCATCTGGCCATCTTGTTGACTGGGTAACTTCATGAAGCAATGAGACGAGAATTCTACATCTTGGAATTGTTAAACTGACTATTATTAATATTGACTCAACTATGTTGAAGAAGTCCTATGTCATTTTGTTAAATTCTTTTCTTGTGTATATTTAGTAAATTTCAAGCTTTCAGACTTTGGGCTTAGCAGATCATTGTCACTTGTATAAGGTCAGATACTTGCACATATACTCTACAATTGTTCGTCTCTGTATACCTATGTGCAATACTGAAAATGTTTTGTTGTAAACATTGTCATAATTGAGATTACAGCAGGTTACGTTATTTGAAGTAAACATTTCAAGTCACATTGCTCAGCATGCGAATCACTGTATCGTAGCACACAATTCTGCTTTGACCAATAACTTTACTTTTATTAGGTTGACAAGTTACGTTTATATTAAATTACATTTTGTACTCTAAATATTATTAGGTAAATGGATTTTGTATTCTTTACCTGATTTGACTAACCTGACCTTTTTAGACTTGGTTTTATACATGTGCTCAGTCACATTAATTTTGTTTTCCCTTTATACTGGCAAAATATGCATGATGCCGTTTTGATACTTCTCTCAAAAAGCTTCCAATGATTTTGTACTTAAGTCAATGTCTCATTCGTAATTTATTTGTTTCTTATTTTGGGAAAAGTTTATAACCATTTGCCAATCTGGCATTTCATAGTCCACTATGAACATAATACTAAAAACCCCATTTCTTGATGTACATATTCAGACTAGATAGGTGCAGAAACGGAGTCAGATTCGAATAAGTCCGTATGTCATGGTAAAATAGATATCAGATGTATCACTAAATTTTACATATTCAGAATTATGTATTAACAAATAGTGTTTAAAGTAGTTTTTTAAATATTTTTTCCTCTTTTGTTTAACTTACAAGTATAAAGGTGTTGGTTTACAAACAAAATCTAAAACTGGATACTGGCATAATTGGATTTTAATTGCAGCTCTGGCATTCCTCACATTTTACACACGGCGTGGCTTTTTGGTAGTTTTACAATTATATAGAATTTATTTACTTCATTTATAATTTAGCATATATGATACAAAGATATTTTGCTATTATTTCTGTGATAGTTTTGTACTTGATGTGTCTTTTTGTAAAAAGAAATTGGTTATCTTTGAGTGATAAAGAATTAGTCTAAAAGTAGAATGACCATCTTGCACAATCAGCAATGTTCATATTTGAACTATCGTCAATGTAGCAGTGTAGAATTTTCAACTTGTTTTTGGTGAAGTACTGTGCAGCATTTTGCTGACATTATATGTATGTAATGTAGGATTGACCTGTTAGTATAAATACTATGGAATAAAGGCTTAGCATCTTTTTTGTAAAGACATGTTGTGTTCACATATTTAACGAGGAAAAAACCTTTGAAGTGACAAATATCTATAACTGAAATGTGCAATTTAGGAAAATGACATCATTTATTGGTACTTACAAATTGTTTTTCAAATTATATTGTGGTGCTGCCATCTCTATGAAATAAATTACCCCCCCCCCAAAAAAAAAAAAAAAAAAAAAAAAAAGAAATTCCTCAGTCCACAATAATGGGGCGCATTCAAGTCTGACTAAACTTTTATCTTCACAGTTTAAAGACAATGACCAGGGGTGGCAGAGGGGATTTTATCAAGATGCCAGCCATAGGAATTTTAACAAGCCTTCCATCTGTAACACGAGGCTGTCCTCTTCTCAAAGAGACCATCAAAATGACTGCTGGAAAGCTCACTGGCTTCCTTGCTTCAGAGAGAATATTTTTTATCTTGCATTTCACAAGAACAATTCTTATTGTCTCCTTCAGAATTTAGGAAATCTTGTTTTCTATGAAGTTCTTTTTTTTTCTACTTTCCCCCTGCCTCACAAATGTCCAGCACACAATACATTGTTCAACTCAGTCTGCTTTTAATGCAGCAATTTGATGCACTATAATTTTACATCATAATATACAACTTCCTTCCCTTGCAATTAGTCATATTAATTTTTTAATTCCTGATGAACAGTTCATATGTCTTTAATGAGATCCTCAATTTCTTCTTTGGAAAATAATTTGTATCCTGCAGCCGGTGTCACGGTGGCCAACTAAAATATAAAGAAAAATGTTTGTAAGGGACATCCATTATATAAGAATATTTAGTCAACCAAAGCCATTTTTCACATGCAAGTAATAAAAAGCACACACTCTGGTATAATTCAGGACTTAAACAAATTTCAATATAAATAACTCAAACTGCAACAAAAATATTCTAGAAATATTTTCAAACACCCAAGCTTTAAGTCCAGAACTTACAAAACCTTCAGCAAAAATGGCCCTGGTTTGCACAACTTTAGAAAAAGATTCTATCTACAACCTAAAGGTTAAAAGGGAAATTATTCTTATCAAGGATGATCATCAAATTTAAGTACATTTTAAGAAATTATTGGCTACAAATCTTGTCAACTCACCTCCACATTTAATGAGTTTAACTTTTCTTCCATCACTTGTTTCAAAATAGTTAAGGCATTCTTACAGGCTTCTTTGAGTGTCATAGACTGAAAGATTAATCATAGTTATTATGGAATACATGTTGGACCATGGATAATGCTAATTTAAGTGTTTCCTTTATATTAAAAGATACTAGTGCATGTTATCATTTATGATTATACAACGAGAAGAAAACGAAATTATATTGGAGTGCACTGTGCAGATAACTGAAATTCCGACTCATTTAAGAAACTGCTGTGACAGTAACAGCAACTTTGAGTGCACAGCACAGCTGATGAAGTCAGTACAGTGTATTTTCCTTGTAATATATTTCCTACATGAAAATACATTTCCGCAGTTTGATATCGCATTAGAGTCTGCCTTGTCATCTATCTCTCTCCAACCCCCCCCCTCCCCATTCGCCTCCCACAATGCTGGAAGCACAATATATATATATATATATATATTACCTTGTGATAAACCTCCTGCAGTGTCTGCTGGGCTCCCTCTGATGCTGAACCAATTGCTTTAGCATCATACTGGATAAATGTACCAGACGGGTCCATGTGAAACCTGCAACCCCAGCACAAAAAATTGTATTACAGAGGTGTGCAAGAAAATAATATGTCCTAACCTCTACATTTCTTTTAAATAGTACCACTGTGTTCAAGTATCAAAAGTATCAAGTCATCATTCATCTGTAAAATTATGACGGTTGCAGTAGTTTGAAAATGGTGAAATGAAAACCCCTTTCTCCACTATAAATGCAAATTCTCTTGTATTTTGTTGTGGAAAAAATTAGTGTAGTAAAGATATTGCTGTCAATGCCCACATCAAGGCAATTATTTCAGTACAAACTTACAACTGTGGCCCCTTGTCATCTATCCCAGCAAACAGCAGAGCTACTCCAAATGGTCGACTCTGAAAGCAGAAGGCATATTTTTTTAATTAGTAGCAAAATAAGCGGAATGTTCATTACACATGATCTTTTAAGGAATGAAAGCACAAATGGTATTGAAAATGGAGATCTGTAGTCTGTAGTCTGAGAAGAAAATGTCACTATACACGGATTAAACTTTTTTGGCATGAAACTTTGCAAATCATCATATCAACTGTAATAAACAGTTACTAAGGTTATCTGAAAGTACAATCCTTGAATTTAGACTACTGACCGTGTCACACATATCATAGCCCAGGCACACATAGGCGCGCGCGTGCACACACACACACACACACACACACACACACACACACACACACACACACACACACACACTTACCATAGCTCCAGGATCAGCATCATCATCACCAAATGCTAGAGCTAGATTACTGACAGACTGCGTAACACTCTCCACACTCATGTTTTCATTATATGTAAACCAGTGATTCTGAAACGAACAGTAAATAGTGAGAGATTTTTAATTCTGTCTAAATTTTCACAAGTCTGTAATAGCCTACTGAGTCGTTGGCATTAAAATTATATGAATTTATATCTGGAAACCAATATGAAATAACAATACCTAAATGGCATACTAAGTATGGTATGAAATGAGGCAATTTTTCTGAACTGTATCTGTCAGTACTCTATCACCCAATCTTATATAATAAAAACAGTAGTAAAAATAGTCAGCCTAGAAAAATCACTATGACCTTGATGTGATGCTACCATAATTATGAATTGAGAAGAATTAAGATATGTGTAGTATAGCAAACCTTACCTGTGCCTCTACCCTAGCTCTGTCTACCATGGTTCTGGAGTCTGCTATCAAACCACTCATTGCACAGCCTGGAATAGTGAAGTACTTATTAAGGCCCATTCCCAATGAAACCATGGTTCTACATAGATCAATCCAACTCCGTGGGGACTCTCAAAGAATGAAATCAAATTAACAGATTAAAACACCTCTTCTTGTTTCCAACATACTTGCTTAATCTCCAACTTTTTTGTATTCTACTGAATGCCAAGAGGAGGTGTGTTTAGACTGTTAATTTGATTTTATTCAACAAGAGTCTTCATGGAGTTGGATCGATCTAAATAGAATGATAGTTTTATCGNAAAAAAAAAAAACCCCCCCCCCCCCCCAAAAAAAAAAAAAAAAAGGAAATTCCTCAGTCCACAATAATGGGATGCATTCAAGTCTGACTAAATTTTTATCTTCACAGTTTAAAGACAATGACCAGGGGTGGCAGAGGGGATTTTATCAAGATGCCAGCCATAGGAATTTTAACAAGCCTTCCATCTGTAACATAAGGCTGTCCTCTTTTAAAAGAGACCATCAAAATGACTGATGGACAGCTCGCTGGCTCCCTTGCTTCAGAGAGAATATTTATCTTGCACTTCACAAGAACAACTCTGTGTGTCTCCTTCAGAATTGAGTAAAATTTGTTTTCCACAAAGTTCTTTTTTTTTTTTCTACTCTCCCCCTGCCTCACAAATATCCAGCACACAATGCAATGTTCAACTCAGTCTGCTTTTAATGCAGCAATTTGAGGCACTATAATTTTACATAATAATATACAACTTCCTTCCTCTCAATTAGTCATAATAAATTCATAATTCCTGATGAACAGTTCATATGTCTTTAATGAGATCCTCAATTTCTTCTTTGGAAAATAATTTGTATCCAGCAGACGGTGTCACGGTGGCCAACTAAAATATTAAAGAAAAATGTTTGTAAGGGACATCCATTATATAAAAATATTTAGTCAACCAAAGCCATTTTTCACATGCAAGTAATAAAAAGCACACACTCTGGTATAATTCAGGACTTAAACAAATTTCAATATAAATAACTCAAACTGCAACAAAAATATTCTAGAAATATTTTTAGAACACCCAAGCTTTAAGTCCAGAACTTACAAAACCTGCAGCAAAAATGGCCCTGGTTTGCACAACTTTAGAAAAAGATTCTATCTACAGCCTAAAGCTTAACAGGGAAATTATTCTTATCAAGGATGATCATCAAATTTAAGTACTTTCAAAGAAATAATTGGCTACAAATCTTCTCAACTCACCTCCACATTTAATGAGTTTAACTTTTCTTCCATCACTTGTTTCAAAATAGTTAAGGCATTCTTACAGGCTTCTTTGAGTGTCATAGACTGAAAGACAATGATAGTTATTATTGTATACATGTTGGACCATGGATAATGCTAATTTAAGTGTTTCCTTTATATTAAATGATGCTAGTGCATGTTATCAATTATGATTATACAACGAGAAGAAAACGAACTTATAATGGAGTGCACTGTGCAGGTAACTGAAATTCCGACTCATTTAAGAAACCACTGTGACAGTAACAGCAACTTTGAGTGCACAGCACAGCTGATGAAGTAAGTACAGTGTATTTTCCTTGTAATATATTTCCTACATGAAAATACATTTCAGCAGTTTGCAATTGCATTAGAGTCTGCCTTGTCATCTATCTCTCTCCAACCCCCCTCCCCCCCCCCAATCGTCTCCCACAATGCTGGAAGCCCAATATATATATATTACCTTGTGATAAACCTCCTGCAGTGTCTGCTGTGCTCCCTCTGATGCTGAACCAATTGCCTTGGCATCATACTGGATAAATGTACCAGAAGGGTCCATGTGAAACCTGCAACCACAGCACAGAATATTTATTACACAGGCTTGCAAGAATATAACATGCCGTGACCTCTACATTTCTTTTAATTGGTATCACTGTGTTCAACTACCAAGTCACCATTCACCTTTAAAAGAATGGTGGTTGCATTAAAGGTTTGAAAATGGTGAAATGAAAGCCCCTTTCTCCACTAATAAATGCAAATTCTCTTGTATTATGTTGTGAAAAAGATTAGTGCAGTAAAGATATAGCTGTCAATGCCCACATCAAGCATTTACTTCAGTACAAACTTACAACTGTGGCCCTTTGTCATCTATCCCAGCAAACAGCAGAGCTACTCCAAATGGTCGACTCTGAAAGCAGAAGGCACATTTTATATACTAGTAACAAAATAAGAGGAGTGTTTGTCACACATGGTCTTTTTCAAAGGAATGAAAGCACAAATGGTATTGAAAACTGAGGTATGTAGGCTGTAGTTTGAGATGAAAAATGTCACTATACATGGATTAAACTTTTTTGGCATGAAACTTTGCAAATCATCTTATCAACTGTAATAAACAGTTACTAAGGTTATCTGAAAGTACAATCCTTGAATTTAGACTACTGACTGTGTCACACATACCATAGCCCAGGCACACATAGGCTCAAGCACACACACACACACACACACACACACTTACCATAGCTCCAGGATCAGCATCATCATCACCAAATGCTAGAGCTAGATTACTGACAGACTGCGTAACACTCTCCACACTCATGTTTTCATTATATGTAAACCAGTGATTCTGAAACAAATGGTAAAATAACAATAACATCTAAATTCTTTGAGGTCTGTAATAGCCTGCTGGGTCTATTGCCATTGAAATTGTTCATATTATTTCTAGCTGCTGCTTGAAACCAATATGAATTAACAAAACTATTGGGAAGATACTTGAATTGCATATGATATGAAATGAGGCATTTTTTCTAAACTTAATCTGTCAGTACTCTATCACCATATCTCATATAATAAAAACAGTAGTAAAAATAGCCTAGAAAAATGACTTTGACCTTGATGTGATGCTACCATAATTATGAGTTGCGAAGAATTAAGGTATGTGTCGTATAACAACCCTTACCTGTGCCTCTACCCTAGCCCTGTCTACCATGGTTCTGGAGTCTGCTATCAAACCACTCATTGCACAGCCTGGAATAGTGAAGTACTTATTAAGGCCCATTCCCAATGAAACCATGGTTCTACATAGATCAATCCAACTCTGTGGGGACTCTCAAAGAATGAAATCAAATTAAGATTAAAACACCTCTTCTTGTTTCCAACATACTTGCTTAATCACCAACTTTTTTTGTATTCTACTGAATGCCAAGAGGAGGTGTGTTTAGACTGTTAATTTGATTTTATCCAGCAAGAGTCTTCATGGAGTTGGATCAATCTAAATAGAATGATAGTTTTATCGGGAATGAGATATTACTCAACAAAGCAAAGTAACAGTCTTTAAATCATTTTGTAGTAATCAAATTTAAAAAAAAAAGAATATCATTGTATACATCATGTATATATCATTGTATAAGAATATCATTGGCTATTCACTGTTGGTATTATTACCACCAGGATGTTTTATAGAACTTACATCTGTTTCAATAGGAGGTCAAAAAGTAAGATTAAGTACTGTATATGAAATAAATAATCACTGCATGAAATCTAAATTATGAACTATTCATGAGTCTTACCTATATGGTGATCAATTTCAAATATCTTCTCAATGCTGGAAGGTTCTATGAGGGGTGATGTCACTCTTTTCTCTACAGCAAGAACCACACCTTCTGATGTCTGAATACCTATGGCAGTAGAGCCAAGCTAAAACAACACAGAACAAATGCCAGTTAAAATGATAAATGACAGCAGGGTACATATTAGGCAACGATAATGTTCCTTCATTTCCTGGTGCTTTGTTAAACATAATAATAATAATAATAATAATAATAATAATATAATTTCTTGTACAGGGCATTCAACTACAATACATTTCAATGCACTTTACAGGTATAAATCAGAAATGTCATTTTAAAGCTTTTGTGTTTAATCTATTTTTTTAAGACTAAGTAAAGCATTGGCATTGTGGTGTCTTCTTTATTTCTTTCTAAGTGGAAAGGGGGGGGGAGTAAATAGGAAGGGCAGGGAATTGATAGGCAGTAAACTTTGTAAAGCACCATATACTTCCGTCATTTTACCTTGATTGCTTCTATGGCATATTCCACCTGAAATATCCTGCCTTCTGGGGAGAAGGTATTTACGCCTCTGTCGTACTCGGATCGGGTAAGAAACATTTTGCTGAAAATAAAAGTGTGCAACATACAGTAATATAAGTAAAAACGAATTCATAACAAAACACCGACGGTCAGATCTAAGCCAAATTCCCATGAAGTAAGATAAAAAAAAAATTTAAATAATTAATTGAAATAATTATTTAGATAACAAAATCTGTGAAGATACAGGATCTTCTACTGCAAGCATTTTTCATCAGTCAACTCTCAACGACAGAATGACTTGACAAGATACACGTGACGGTTTTTCTTGCCAAAAAGAGTATTTGACAAACAAACCAATGCCACAAAAATATTATTAACCCTCTGTTTGTTAATTGCTTTTGAAGATTTTCTTACCGGGATAAATATAATGCTTCTTATTAGTTCATAAATACTTACATTTATATGGATTATCTGCCGGCAACTTTCTTGTTTGCGGGTGAATAACAGGACCGCACAAAATTTCATCAAGGTCTGTATTTACTTCCTTCTGAATGCAAACTCATTTCAGATAAATGATGGTTAAATAAATTAAGATTTAACCATTCTATATTTTTCGAGGAGTTATTGTTTTATATCAAGATAGATAGTTTATTTAATTTTGGCAAATCAAAATGCCTCTTTGATTTCGATATTTTTGCTGCAGAGCAATTCTTCATTTCTGACTAATCACCTCGCGAGAGACATTGTTTGCGGAAGAAAAAGAAAGCCGAAAAAATGGACGTAGGAGGCGTAAGTTTTTAAAATAATATTTTGAAAATATATTGAATCTTTAAATTGCATTATTATTGCAGCATAAACCTTACAAGAAGGTGCAAGAGTGTTGTCACATCTTTTATGTTCAAGATATAGAACAATATTCTATAGCTTGATGTGTAAAGGATCGATCTTGTCGTCGTTGTTTGACTCGAAATGTCATGTGACGGCATTAAATTCATTTTTGCTTTTATGAAGTGAAACTGTAATTAGTTATAAAACTAGCTATAATATGTAGTAATTTATCGTGTGCGTAAGGCGGGAGCTTTAGATACCTGTCTTATTGTCTAGAACTTCGGGTTTAAAATGAGCATTTGTACATGTACATTTGTACAGCTGAAGTACCCGGTAAATACACTGCCAATGGGCTTTAAGTCCGCTTTAAGTTGTAGATCTAACGTGTATATTAGTACTTCGCATGCCTAAAAGAAGGAGATGCAAACAAGCAAGTTAGCCTGCATTGGACCTGATGTGAAGCTCCTGCTTCCTTGAAATAATGTTCCCATGCACCAAATGTTGTTTGTACTAGTAATAGTAGTAGTAGTAGTATTAGTACAGTGTATTAATAATTAATAAGCTAGGTGGGCATGAGAGATGTCTAGTTGAGGTGTAAAAGTAACTTGGATCCAACAGTAGGGTGATGGCAGCTAGAAGAGCATTGTTGCATTTCTGAACAAACGCATCCTCCAAAAGAACAGTCGTGTTTGTGTAAAATAAAGAAATGTGCCAAAACTAAATATGCATGATGTAGGTTTATGTGTGTGTGTCACAATACAAAACTGCATGTCAGAATATAGAAAAAGATGTAATTAAATGAACTCATTTACATCATGAATGATGTATTTTCCTTGGTTTGACTTCTGTGTGTCTCTAACATGTTCAAGAATGTACTAACTCAAGATAAAATGATTTCGTATAAAAGTTCTATATGGAGAAAAAATATTAAGCTGGTCTGCTTTTGTCTACATCTGAATAGCAGCCATGTTCTGTTCAGAAAGCTAATTAGCATCTTTTTTTTTCTTTTTGTCTGGCATAATAAATCAAATTGATATGCAATAATAGCCCTGTTAAATGCCTAGTATCCTACCCATTGCTTAAATATCAGTTGTATTGTGTAATCAGCAGTGGATGTTATCTTGATTGCTGTGCTGAATTGGAGTGGTACGGTAGTAGCTCATAAATTTCAACATATGTCATCTGTGTTAAAATTCAATTTTCACAAGTTTTTACTACATTTACTCACTAAATGTACTTTCATATGGCCCTAACTTGCTCATATTCAAAACTTCCATACTAGTATCCTGTTTGTCTAATTTAATACCAACAAAACAAAAAAATCTGTCTGGTTTGAATATGCTGAATAATTTTATCACATCATTGTAATACATGCTGCTGATTACATCCCAGGATTGAAGCACTGACATTTACTGGTAATTTCTGGTATTATACATAATTGTCCAACATCTATGGCATGCTTCATGCATTAATAAGTACACATCTTTGGTGATTTTGTCTATTACTGTAATAATACTGGTATAAGTCTCTGGTTTTGTTGTACAGTGGTCTGCCAGATGATGACTAGCATTTCCAGTAGAGTTAATATGATATCCAATTTGTACATTTTGCCACAAAAAAAGCCCCTTCCCCAAAGACACTTTGCCACAAAAAAAGGCCCCATTTCCAAAGACACCATAGGTGTATGTAGAACGATCCAACTCTTGCTGAGTGCAATCAGCTTAAATGAATAACATGCCTCCTATTGTTTCCAATGTTCTCTTATAGTCTTCAGCTTTTCTGTATTCTGTTCAATACCAGGATTGGACGTGCCATTTAGTTTTAAAAGCTGATTGCACTTGGCAAGAGTCCTCAGTGTTGGAACAATCTACATAGATCTATGGTGTCTATCACCCCATTTCCATAGATTTTTAGATCGATCTATCCCTGTGGGGAGTCTCACTAGATTACTGTCAGCTTGGCTGGCTTAAGCGTCTATCCCGCCTACTAAAAGCTGTAAGGGGGTAATTAACTATGGTGCCCGCTCGGCTGACTGCAATTTAGTGTGAACCCCCAGGGAGCTAGGTCGATCTAAATCTTAATCTCTAGATCGATCTAAATCTCTGGGAAAGCACCCTATGAGAATGGGTTTAAGTTACTACTAGTTTAATAGACTGATCAACCACTGAAGTCTATATATGTTAAGAGGAGTGTTTTGTACTATGAAAATCGCTGACCAGTGTAATATGGTAATGCAGTAAATATCAGTAAAATACTATGTCCACCTAACAGCTAGAGAAGATTATTAACATGGTTTAAGTCTGCCTGGAGCTAGCCCAGCATTGATTTCTTCTTTACTGTACATTAATATTTGGGCCTTTGACAGATAAGTTTTAGAAGCAATGGCAGTGTATAGAGGATGAGTCATGGAAACAAGTGTCGTACGATGTACGTATAATATGTGCTAAATAGAAAGTATGTTTTTTCCCTTTTATATTACATGTTGTTGGATCCATAATTCAAATGTTTATGCATCATGGTTGTACTACTTTCATTTTGATTGTTGCATTTCATACAAAGAATCAGTATTGCATGCCTGGCTATGTCATTAGCTAAAGCAATTCATGATTTATGTAATATGCCAAACCAAAATGAATTTCATTGTGTAATTGCAGGCTTTGTAATTCTTCCCACATACTAATAGGGCATTGATATCTTTTTTATTGAGATTAATAACTAAATAGACTAACAGTTGCACTGCTGTGCCCCTTTTCTTTACATCTCATTCAGTCAGGACCGATTCATTTTTGGCTCATTCCCAAGGAAACTATTGTTCTTTGTGGATCGATCCAACTCCGCGGACACTCTCTCAGATTCGTAAATTAACACTCTCCTTGTTTCCAGAGTACTGGTGTAATCACCAGCTTTTCTATGTTCTACTCAATGCCAGGATAGTTTCATTGGGACTGACCCCTAAGAACAAGATGAAACGCTTGATGTGAAAAAGCTTAGTCTAGAGTTGTTATAACACATGTGAAGAAAGCCCTGTGGCTCAATGAGTGAAAGTAAATTATGCTTATTAATTAATGAATGCTAATTCATATTTCTTTCCCTTTAAACTGGCAGAAATATCGCAATGAGGTGTTCAGAATGGTGAGTTTTTTTTTTTTTTTTTTTGTGCGTGGGTGTCTGTGTGTGTGTGTGTATGTTCACTGGGTGGGTATTTGGTTTTGAAAAGAAAGGAAGGCTATTGTCTCCACCCTGGATCTGCCTGTTGAGTGTGATGTGAACCTTTTGCTGTTAATATTAAGATTTCAGAAATAAACAAAGAATTAATGAAAGAGCTTGGAATTTCACAGAAATGAAAATTGATAATTATTTTGATCTGCTGTCACGTCAGACTTGATTTTTTTATTTTTTAGTACTGGTAAGTGGTTTATTTGAAGTTGGTTGTGAAAGATTTATGTGGTTTTCACTTCTCCTGCCAAAAAAACAAGATTAGGTTTAAACAAAAATACACTCCTTAGTAATTTTTTAACAAGGTGCAAACAAGTCTACCAAGAGATTTCTAGCAAATTGTCCTAGATTTATTAATATATACCTAGAAATGCATCCCTGATGTGAGGATTTTATACAGAAAATATCTACATTAGGTGAAGCTGAAAACTGTAGAAAGGTCTTTTCAGTCAAGTTGGTTAAGTTAGCGAAAATAAACTTTAATTAAATGTTTGAACAGATGAACCAGGTTTTATTTAATAGGATGTGTCTGGTATATGCTAGTAGCTGCTTTAAAAAAGACCAAGACTCCACCACCTGAACAACTTCAGTTTGGGATTACTCTGTGAAAATTAGAGGTCATTTCATTGATTTCTCATGCAGTCTGATGGGTTCTGTTGCTGGTAATAGCTGGCATTGATTGCTGCCTATTTCATTACTGCACAGATCCTTTCACGGACACTGCACAATCCAATGAACACTGATGGAATATTTATTCTGTTATCATTTAAATTTTTATTTATTTATTTATTTATTTTGCACTTAAACACATATATTCAAGACAAGACAAAAAGTGAGGCTATAGTCTTAACTTGCAATTATGTGTAAAAATTGTGGAAACTGAGGTGCAGAAATAATGTATTGGCAGTATAATAGTAAGTGCACCACCTGTAAAAATTTGTTCTTGAAAGTTAACAATTTAACTGACAAAATATATGGGTCAATTATTGGCAAATGTTTGTCCTAATTGAAACAAATTTTGATTATGTTTTCAGTTAGTACTTTTCTCCTAAGGCAATTTAACCTTTTTCACGCATATAATTTTTTTTTCTCATTTAATTTTCAGGATGAACAAAATATATTGCCTTTCATCATTTGCCACTTTAAGCTTCTGTGCAGTTTGAATGTTGTAAAATATGTATTAGTTTTGGCATTATAAAGCATATGGTACCTTTAAGTTGAACAGGTCACTCACTGGTAATGAATTGCAAAAAAATCAGTTTATTTTGGTGCAGAAATTGACCTCCATGCCTTTGAAGGAATTTATGATTTTGCCATGCACTAACGCCATCTATTGACTTTCCAGATAGCTGCTGGTGCGGACTTTGATGTCTTGAAGTACCCCAAGGGATTTATAAAGATTATTCAGTTTGTAAGCTCATCCATCTTATTGTACCTTTTTATGTCAAGCTAGGAATACAGATACAGTGAAATATTATTATAATAAGTTTGATGGGTCAGCAAATGGATTTTAAAGTTAAAACAGGGAAGAAGTGTTATTAGCAGAACTGTGTTAAAATTGATTGCATTAATTTTTTTTTATTAAAATGAAATGTTAGAAGATAAGTAAAAAGGGCAGTTTTGTATTTCGTAAATTAAATTTGAGAGTACCTGCAACTGTCACTAGAAAGTGAAACATGTAGAGTTGATTTCTGTGTAAGACTCAAGTGATTTTGACACATGTATTTGATGATAAATTTATTTTGTAAATTTATAAAACTATGCTGCTTTTCTTTTGAAATGAAACATAAAAAATTTATATACTACTGTACAAGATACAACAGTAACAGAGACTTTTGAGTTACACAAAATGGATTAAATGCAACAAATTATTACCATAATACATGTAGTAGCTACCAGCTAGATGCATGAGCTATTTTACAGTGTACAAGAAAATCATTACCATATTGACAAATCATTTGTCTACAATATTGGCTTCCATATTTTTCCAGGTTCTGGCAATATTTGCATTTGCCACAACAACCAGTGTGAACACTTTCTCTGAGTGGACGGTAGTTTGTAATGGAACAGCAACAGCAAGGGTAGACAAGTTAAAGATAGCATATCCATTTGTGTAGGTGTAGAATTGGTGGTTGAATCCTATGACCTCGTTTTCACAGACACCATCTGATCCAACTCTGCCATTCTGCTGGTACTGTCTCCAGATTCAATCAGCTGAACGACATGCCTCCTCTTGTTTTCATTGTACTCCCATAATCTCCAGCTTTTCTGTGTTTTACTAAATGCCAGGATGAGATGCGTCATTTATTAATTTGCTCTCAGCGAGTCTCCACAGAGTTGGATCAATTTACATAGACCAATGGTGTCTTTGGGAATGGGGCCTAACAGACCTATATTTGATTAGTCCATATTCAAAAATTCTCTGTGGGTTTTTTTTTTTACCTCTGCCAAAGAGTTATGTTTTTGGCTTTTTTACCCTAAGAGACAGTTTCCTCAAAGTATAAAAAAAGCTATGAACCATCAGTCATAAGGCCACTGAGTTATTTCTTCTTACTTTTTTCCTACAAGGCAAAATCATACTGGTATGCTGTTCAAATTTACACATGAAGTCCCATATTTTTCAGCTTAGACAACCAGGAATTTACCACCTGCGGTGTAAAAGGAATGGTGTACGGCAACTTCTCTGCGCCATCTCAGTTCTATGTGTTCATTGGTGTCATGGCATTCCTGTACAGTCTGGCCATTGTTATCACCTACGTCTTTTTCTCAGCCAAGTTCAAAGAGAATGATGTGGGGCCTAAAGTGGTAAGATTGCTGGACCTCTCTCTCTCTCTCTCTCTCTCTCTCAAAGCCTTGGATTAAAGTCAAAAGTTAAAAAATAATGATCTTTTTCAGGAAGTTTGTCAATCACAGAGCATTAGTATTTTACAGACCAATTATCAATATTTGTAACCAGGAGATATATCAGAAAATCTATACTTTGTTATTGGACTCTCACAAGACAAATCCCATACCAATATCTTGTACAGGCCATGAGGCAAGTCTGATGCACATTAAGTAATGTAGCAAAAGACCACACAGCATGGCGTCACTGTGTCGTGGCCCTATTTCCCAAAAGGAAGATGGGGATACGTGAAGTGAAAGCACATTTTAAAATGAATCTTAGACTAAACATATTATTCAGGGGCATATTTAGGCCATCTTCTCGGTCTTCTGGAAGATGACCAGATTTTCAAATTTACATTGATGGGTAAATATCTAATTTTTTCTGTTGGAAGACGGTCAAAAATGGAGGATGGATCAACAAAGATAATTCGGAAGCCTGTCAGAAAATATATCTGGATCTGCCCCTGTTATTATTATTATTATTATTATTATTATTATTATTATTATTATTATTGTTTCATCCTGTTTCTCCTCTCCAGGACTTCATTGTCCACATAGTGTTTGGTCTGATGTGGCTGATAGCCTCTGCGGCCTGGGCGGCTGGTTTGACTGGACTCAAGTTCTACTCTGACCCCAATGAGTTCATGAAGACGCACCTGTGTACAGCTCCCAGCACATGCACCAGGATCAGGGAGGGAGACTTTGCCAGCCTCAATGTGTCTATTGTAAGTCTGGGGTTGGGGTTAGATCTCTGACTACAGACAGAGAAAGACAGACAGAGAGAGAGAGAGTAAGATACGGACAGACAGAGAAAGACAGACAGACAAAGATGGACTCAAGATTAACAGACTAAGATCAAACAGGAGCACATTCTAGATGAAAATCTCACTATGAAATCATTAATTTGGCAATTTAACTCAATTATTTTTTTAGAAGTTTTTATATGATCTTTGCCTGTAATTTTTTTCAATGATTTTCCTTTTTCCCTCAAAAACTTAATTTGTTGGCAATTTGTATTCAAATGAAGAATCGGGCTTAAATTAATAATTAATATGAAAATTTTCAGTTGTTTTTGTTAAATAAAAGCATTTCAATTTTCCAGATCTTTGGTTTTCTCAACTTATTCGTCTGGCTCTGCAACCTGTGGTTCCTGTTCAAAGACACCCCCTGGTTCCACCGGGACACCCCCGTACCCCCACCCCAGGGCCAGCCTGCCAGCACCCCAGTGACCCCCCCACCCCAGGAGGTACCGGGGTCCATGTACGAGGAAGCTGACAAGACTCAGTACTAGTGACATATAGACAGCTGAAGAGAAGAAATCGGGACATCGTTGTAACATGTAGAGAAAAGATCTAAGGCACAATTCACATGGGTGTGGGAGAGCACAAGGTTTTAGTACAGGATTTGGCGAGATAAGATTAGGCTAGGACATAGTCCTGTTAGGATACTAGACAAACTTGAGGATATGACTCTCTTCACAGTTCATTTATCCAAAACTGATGAACAATTACTGACAAGGGCTCACTTCAGCTATTAAGAATTACATTGTCGACACTTAAAGCTTATTTCTACAATTTTTTTTTCTAAATAATTTTTACTAATTTAACATCGATAGGATTGTAATGAAAATATTTTTGGCCTTAAGTAAAAATTGTTAGTCTTCATACACGTGTTAGAACGACATAGGTGTCAATGCTGGTGTTAAAGTTGAGAGAGTACTGCCATTAACCACTGATTTAGCTCACAATAGATGCATTTAGAATATTAAAGTAAGAGTCTGTACGGATTAACTATTGAAGATTGCTACAGAATAGATGCAAGTAGTAAACAGCACCACATTTACTTTTTTTGTCAAACTTTGTATGACATGAATGAACCAGAATTTTTTTCTGTTTGGCTGAGTTTTCTAGACAAAGTGGTCGGACTATTGTCAGCTTTGTTAGTGGTCTTTTTTGTCACCCTTTAATTTTTTATTTTACAGTACATTAAACTTTGCTTTTTCCAGTCCTTTTATATGGGACACATGTTGGTTGAATGGCTATGTACACTTTGCTGTATTTTCTACCCTTTTACATTGACACTTGGGTTTTCTTTACATTTTATTTAACAATAAATGTTAAAAAGTGTATCTATACAGCCTGCTTTGAATCTTTGCCATGGCAATGAAGTTGTATGTTGCATAGAACTTTAAAGGATACTTTATTTGGGGGGGGGGGGGGGGGAGTGGNCGTCAACAGTCAACGGACTGGTCAACTTCGCCGATCTTCAAAGCCAAAGGTGTGCGTATTCGTACGCGCTGGGGCTCCAGCCAATGCGTAAAAACAGCAAAACAATTTGTAATTACGCACTCTCATACGCTAACGAGTTTACTGTAAACATTATGTAATATTGCATCAAAATTTGAAGAAACCCCTATTTTGGGCACTGCTCCTATGATGACCATTTAAGGGAAATCATGTCACTTACTGTTCTCAAACTTACAGGAAAGAAACATGGGTCTAACATACAGCTTCAATAGGCAACGCAGTCTGTTTGGTAAATTTTTCTGGCAATTTAACAGTTTTTTGTGAAAATTTAATTTTTCACTTATTTGCATATTTATTTTCTGTTCTTTGTCTGTACATTTGACAGCTTTGCTGCCTTGTTTTAAAATGAAACATAAAAAATTTATATACTACTGTACAAGATACAACAGTAACAGAGACTTTTGAGTTACACAAAATGGATTAAATGCAACAAATTATTACCATAATACATGTAGTAGCTACCAGCTAGATGCATGAGCTATTTCACAGTGTACAAGAAAATCATTGCCATATTAATGAATCGTTTGTCTACAGTATTGGCTTCCTCATTTTTCCAGGTTCTGGCAATATTTGCATTTGCCACAACAACCAGTGTGAACACTTTCTCTGAGTGGAAGGTAGTTTGTAATGGAACAGCAACAGCAAGGGTAGACAAGTTAAAGATAGCATATCCATTTGTGTAGGTGTAGAATTGGTGGTTGAATTCTATGACCTCGTTTTCACAGACACCATCTGATCCAACTCTGCCATTCTGCTGGTACTGTCTCCAGATTCAATCAGCTGAACGACACGCCTCCTCTTGTTTTCACTGTACTCCCATAATCTCCAGCTTTTCTGTATTTTACTCAATGCCAGGAGATGTGACATGTATTAATTTGCACTCAGCAAGAGTCCCCACAGAGTTGGATCGATTTACATAGACCAATGGTGTCTTTGGGAATGGGGCCTAACAGACCTATATGTGATTAGTCCAAGTTCAAAAATTCTCTGTGGGTTTTTTTTTTTACCTCTGCCAAAGAGATTTTTTTTTTTTTTTTTTTTGCTTTTTTTTCCCTAAGAGACAGTTTCGTCAAGTAATAAAAAAAGCTATGAACCATCAGTTGTAAGGCCACTGAGTTATTTCTTCTGACTTTTTTCCTATAAGGCAAAATCATACTGGTATGCTGTTCAAATTTACACATGAAGTCCCATATTTTTCAGCTTAGACAACCAGGAATTTACCACCTGCGGTGTAAAAGGAATGGTGTACGGCAACTTCTCTGCGCCGTCTCAGTTCTATGTGTTCATTGGTGTCATGGCATTCCTGTACAGTCTGGCCATTGTTATCACCTACGTCTTTTTCTCAGCCAAGTTCAAAGAGAATGACGTGGGGCCTAAAGTGGTAAGATTGCTGGACCTCTCTCTCTCTCTCTCTCTCTCTCTCTCTCTCTCAGTTTAAAGTCAGAATTTAAAGTTAAAAAATAAAGACCTTTTTCAGTAAGTTTGTCAATCACAGAGTATTGGTATTTTAAATATCGATTATAAATATTTGTAACCAAGAGATAAAAGTTATATTACATCAGAAAATCTATACTTTGTTATTGGACTCTCACAAGACAAATCCCATACCAATATCTTGTACAGGCCATGAGGCAAGTCTGATGCACATTAAGTAATGTAGCAAAAGACTGCACAGAATGGCATCACCGTGTCGTGGCCCTATTTCCCAATGGGAAGATGGGGATAAGTGAAATGAAAGCACATTTTAAAATGAATCTTAGACTAAATATATTCAGGGGCAGCTTGAGGCCGTCTTCAGGGTCTTCTGGAAGACTGTCAGATTTTCAAGTTTACATTGATGGGTATCTAATTTTTTCTGTCGGAATACAGTCAAAAAAGGAGGATTGATCAATAAAGATAATTCGGAAGCCTGTCAGAAAATATATCTGGATCCGCCCCTGTTGTTGTTATTATTATTATTATTATTATTATTATTATTATTATTATTATTATTATTATTATTATTATTACATCTTCTCCTCTCCAGGACTTCATAGTCCACATAGTATTTGGTCTGATGTGGCTGATAGCCTCGGCGGCCTGGGCAGCAGGTTTGACTGGACTCAAGTTCTACTCTGACCCCACTGAGTTCATGGGGACACACCTGTGTACAGCGCCCTTGACGAAATGCACCACGATCAGGGAGGGAGACTTTGCCAGCCTCAATGTGTCTATTGTAAGTCTGGGGTTGGGGTTAGATCTCTGACTACAGACAGACAGACAGAGAGAGACAGACAGAGAGAGTGAGAGATGGACTGACAGAGAGACAGACAGACAAACAGACAGACAGAGGGAGATGTACTGACAGAGAAAGAGTTAGAGACGGACAGACAGACTAAGATCAAACAGAGGAACACATTCTATATGAAAGTCATTTGTGAACTTTTTACACATACCTCTCTAAAAATCGTTTTGAATGTTTCATTTGGCAATTAAACTGTTAATTATTTTTAAAGAACTTTTATGATGATCTTTGCCCTTAAACAACTTTTTTCTATGATTTCCCTAAAAAAATTGTCATTTTTTTCTGAAGAAGAGTCATGCTTAAATCAGCAATAATATGAAATAATTTATTTGTTTTTAAATTAAAAAAACATTTCAATTTTCCAGATCTTTGGTTTTCTCAACTTATTCGTCTGGCTCTGCAACCTGTGGTTCCTGTTCAAAGACACCCCCTGGTTCCACCGGGACGCCCCTGTACCCCCACCCCAGGGCCAGCCTGCCAGCACCCCAGTGACCCCCCCACCCCAGGAGGTACCGGGGGCCATGTACGAGGAGGCTGACAAGACTCAGTACTAGTGACATATAGACAGCTGAATAGAATCAGGACAGCGTTGTAACATGTAGAGAAAAGATCTAAGGCACAATTAACATGGGTGTGGGGGAGCACAAGGTTATTGTACAGGATTTGGCAAGATTAGATTAGGTTATAGGACATAGTCCTGCTAGGATACTAGTCTAACATGAGGATAGGACTCTCTTCACGGCCCATATATCTAAAACTGAGGGACAATTACTGACAAGGTCCCACTCCAGCTAGTAAGAATTACATTGTTGACAGTTTAAGCTTATTTCTACAATTTTTTTTTCTAAATAATTTTTACTAATTTTTTTTATATATTTATTTATTTTTTTTTTACTAATTTAACATTGATAGGATTGTAATGAAAATATTTTTGGCCTTATGTAAAAATTGTTAGTCTTCATACACGTGTTAGAACGACATAGGTGTCAATGCTGATGTTAAAGTTTGAGAGAGTACTGCCATTAACCACTGATTTAGCTGACAATAGATGCATATAGAATATTAAAGTAAGAGTCTGAACGAATTAACTATTGAAGATTGCTACAGAATAGATGCAAGTAGTAAACAGCACCACATTTACTTTTGTTGTCAAACTTTGTATGACATGAATGAACCAGAATTTTTTTTTTCTGTTTGGCTGAGTTTTCTAGACAAAGTGGTCAAACTATTGTCAGCTTTGTTAGTGGTCTTTTTTGTCACCCTTTAATTTTTTATTTCACAGTACATTAAGCTTTGCTTTTTCCAGTCCTTTTTTATGGGACACATGTTGGTTGAATGGCTATGTACACTTTGCTGTATTTTCTACCCTTTTACATTGACACTTGGGTTTTCTTTATATTACATTTTATTTAACAATATATGTTAAAAGGTGTATCCATACAGCCTGCTTTGAATCTTTGCCATGGCAATGAAGTTGTATGTTGCATAGAACACTTTAAAGGATACTTTATTTGGGGGGGGGGGGGGGGGGAAGGGGTGCTTAAGTCACAGCTGGAGATTTAATTTCCAATAAAGTGTGTAATTTTTATTAGACTTATTAAAAGTAAATATTTAATATATTGATATGGTGGCATATGTGGCCTCCATCAGCTGTAGTAGGTAGTAATGTATAGGAAGCTTCAAAAGATTTGTCAAATAGCCATTATCCCTTATTGATTGAATGACTTTCGTGTGCTGCTTCGACTTCAGCTTCTTGTTTATTTGTTAAGTAGGAGCTTCCATTTCACCAAAAGGAATGTTTAATTTTGGAATCCTTAAGTGGTAGTAATAATTGGGCTTTTTGTCCTTAGTTATTGTGCTTCATTACTTGTTAATCTATTCATTTCCATGCTTAAAGCAATAATAACTCTTCGTTTCGGCCAAAAATTGAATTTACCTGGAGTAAACAACAATTTTTCCATACTTACCAATGGTTAATGAATCCATTTTTACATTCAAAGTTAGTCCCTGGTTTTTTTCTAAAAAGTTTGTTTTTTTGTTAAAATCTCTTAAGAGATTTTAACAGAGTATAGACATCAATGGAGGTCACGTGGTCTAAAGACAAGTTCAGATATCAGAATAAAAGCTATAACTGCTGTTTTTGTGGTAAAACAGAATATATTATATTTCTATGAGTTATTCACAAGGTTCTTATTGTGAAATATAGATCTCGTACGAAGAGTTATTATCCCTTTAATTTTTTACATTTGAATGAAAAAATTGTAAATGAGTAAAATGTATATTATAGGACATTTTGATATTAATTTTTAATTTAAATCAAATGTAATTATTATAATATTATTCTACTAGTATATTATTAGAGGAACTTACTTAGGCCAACCTCCCACTGGAACCAGTGAGACGACTTTCCCAGATGCCACCTATCCATTTCTGCTGTTTTAAACTCACTGGTGTTGGTGACTACTGTGCTCCTATATTCAGCAGGTTTATGTACTGTTCAGTGTGCTTTTCCTGCTCTTCTCTTCTTGATCTTTTCTGTCATTAGAATTCCAGTTTAGAGGATTCTTCCTCTGGGTTTCTTAAAAACGGTGACATTGCCAACTTGCATCTTCTAACTGTGGTTTTGTTAGAGAATAGTGTTAGGTTGATGCAGAATTCTTCATTTGTTTTGTGATCTTTCCAGCCTATGTAGAGTGCAGTGCCATTCAGAACATATTGGAGGGAGTAGTGTGACAGTCATATTAATGTATACTCTTTACAGATCTGATACCAAGTTTACTTATTAATATATATGTTGCGAGTAGCCTTTGTAATTGCCAAAAAGATTATAATACTTAACTGTTGTAGATACATTTTTACAGCTGTCAGCATACCTAAAATGTAGTGTACAGCACAGTAGTTATCATTCATTACTCAAGAAACAGAAATATTAAATACCTGTAGAAACCATATCATTAGTATGAAGATATGCCACAAGGTATTTGTGTGCCATTGTATGTATAAAACTGAAAAATATCCATATATATCGTAGTCGTGATTGTGGGCTAGGGTAAATGTAAAACAGTTCTTATATGTGCTAACGTGTTACAGTACATAAAATGCTGTTGTGAGTCATTAGCTGTGGTCTTTGTCATTGCACCAATACAACTGAAATACGAGTTCTCTTGCCATCAGATTCAGGAAGTTCTGTATTATGTGACGAGTGTCAGTTGAGACAGAATCGTTGTAGTGTGTAACTGGTCTTCTGGACAGTCATTGTCTTAGTTTTAACACATGATCCAAAATATGTGTTACTACAATTGCCTAGCTAGTAAGGAATGGCAATGCTGCAAGATTGTTGTCACTTTTACAAACAGTGCATATAAAGGCAGCATTTTACTGCAAGTAACATTTCATGGTTAAATTAGTTATATTTAGCTTGAAATGCTTTATATGCAACTATGTTGATCTTTGTGCAAGGAGTGTATACATGTGTTATCAATAAGTCAGGTATACATGTGGTCTTTAAATAGAATGTGTACAGGTAAATTTTCACAAATAAGGCTTCAGCTAGGATCCAATATAAAGTTTATGGCATATTGGGTTGTAAAGATTGCATGTTTTCAGATGCTGTCAGTCGTTATTTACAGCTAAGGGCGTTTGTTGTACATTCCCATTTGAAAAATGGATGCAGCCATTCCATCTTGCACTGGCGTAAATTGTATGGGAATTTAAGAACTGTGACACTAAGCTTTGTATTGCTTCCTTTTGCTGTGGCTTCTCTTAGAACATTACTATATTCTCAATATACTGGTTATAAAATAAGGGTTAGCCTTCTCCATGTTAGAAGTGAGTATTGCTGTTAACTAACACAACTCATCACTGACAACAGTATACGATTTATTATTTATGTACAGTTTGAAAATATTTACATTTGGAATAAAGGTCCCACAAAAAGTAAAAAAAAACTGGACTCTTTTTATATGAAGGTAAGGTGGTTGATATATAGTTCCAGCTAGTATATTTACAGCTAGAACACCCAATGTGCAGTCCATGTGTTTATACAGTGTATAAGAGAGAACTATGCACTATACATTGTACCAGGTGGATGGTTGTATTTAGTGTATATGGTATAAGAATGTGGATTTTGTTTATTTGATGTAATAAATGTTCTTGTTACATAACTGTCTTTATGTTTTGCTTTATTATTGAACTGGAGAAGGTAATTGTTTTGTTAAAAACCATACAAAATGTTTTGAAATTATGCTTTACAGTAGTTGATAAAAAGTAAACTGCTGTAAGTAATCTTGAACCCTACAACTTGCATTCTTGTTTCTATTCCATTCCTAAAAATTTGAACTTTTTACTTACAGTGGTAAATGGCATTTATTGGTATATCAGCAGTACTAACTGTAATATGGCAGATTGCCTTAGACCAACGTTGCAAAGTCCACATCACATAGCAGGCAACCAGAGTCCAGCAGTTTTCATAAGACCATTAACATGTCTTTTTGTAAAAACAAGCTCTGCTGCAGCAAAAAGTTACGTTGCTAAGACATCAACGGAACATGAACTGCATTGTTCCCTCTATTGCAACTGAAAGGTCCACAAAGGTACCACACAATCACAAGACTGGGTAACATCCTCTAAGGCTATTCATTGGTATTTTCAATTGCCCCTTCTCTTTTTATCCCTCAAAAAGTTATCCTTATGATAACAATTCCTGAATTATCCAATCCATATAGTAAAGCATCACGTTTCTTCCTCAAAATCGCCTGGATCGAAGTTATTTGGATTCTCCTCAAATTCTGCAGCAGCTACCTTACTTGGTCTGAAATAAAGATGACGTAAAAAAACGAAAACTTCCTCGGAAATGTACATATCATGAGACATGCAGAATGCCCAACTAATTTGAAAGTGTCATGAAGGACCATGAAATTTAGATTTTCATGCCTTTAAAACATACAGTTTGTTTATCAAAATGAGCTTACTTTTTGATGAGGACCAGCACCACAATTATTATAACAGCTACGGGTACAAGTGAGCCAAGGACAGCCAGTAGTATCACCCAGGCAGGAGTGCCCTCTGTGGAGGAACCCTACAAATATACAGGGTGAAAACAGTCAAAAAAAAAAAAATAATAAAAGATATACTGTTTATATATATAAATATATATAGAGCTGGCCCCAGGATTAATGCTTTACAATTATGTAAAATAAACATAGAATACTAAAATAATCTGGCAATTGTACATAATAATCATTACAATGTTAAGTTACTTTTCTGGATCTGCCCATGGCATGTGTTTCCTGACAAAACTGACCATTTTCTCCGTGGAGTTGGACTGCAGCTCAGTGGTGGCTGGCTCAGTGGGAGGGGGAGGGGCCTGGGTTGCTATGGTAACACTTATGATAGTGAGGTTCAGTGTGATACCATATGCTGTTTTGACTGCTTCTTCTAATCCTGAAGTCAGCTCGTCTTGTCTGCATGATAATATGATTATAGTGCGATACTAATATATACAACATTATCAAGATATACACATTTTCAACAAACAATCTTTTTTTATTTTTTGCACAGTTATTTGAGTCAATGGCTTGGAAAATACAATTCTCTTTTACAGACCTTTATTAATAGTCAAAATAGAAGTTTTGTGGCAAATTATTTATTTAATATAAAATAAACAAATGCTACATTCATGATTTTAATCAAATTTAATTTTAATTGCAATGTAGTATATAAAATACATTTTCTGCACATTTAATGATACTCTATTTTCTGCTTTTACAGTAGCATTTGTTCATACTTTCTGCTGCTTATAATGACCAAGCTATACTGAAGAGACAATATATGGGACTGTCAAAAAATATTCCTATTATTATTATTTTAACAACTTTATCCCTCAGATACTTACACATCCGTGTACTCAAGAATATCAGCTAACAGCTCCTTAGGTATAAACTCATCTTGGGTTGTTTCTTCTGTCATGACTGTGATGGTAGTTGTCACATTCCAAAGTGTGTCATTTGTAGCATTAACAATAACAGTAGGCACTGTCAACAACTTACGCCCGTGTACGTCTGCCAAATAAACATCAGAATCATCATTCACCTGCTTTCCATGTGAACGTTTTAATCTCCCTGATTTTGATGTCTCATCAATTGTTGCTGCTTCAGAAAAATTATTATGGCTCGTCAAATTGAACGCAAGTAAAGTTCTGTTGTTCAACAAATCCGTTGCATTAAAACCAAACGTTCCATTAAATTCCTCCACAATATCTCCACTTCCACTTGCCACCAAGTCGCCTTCGCCATCCTTGACTGTCTCCTGAGTGATATTCAGGAGCTCTGTGTCATTCCAGGAAAAGTTTCCATGAATTGATGTAGTTGGAAGGGTAGTGGTCAGTAACATCTTGTAAGCGGCTGCACAGAGTCCAGAGTTTGGACTATACTTGGAGAAGACCAGGACGTCCAAGAGGCCATCTTTCTCCAGGGGATAGCCCTGGCCGATCTTCACTTGGTTCATGGAGGCAAACACGAGAGGGTTGTTCTTACGTGGTCTGCAAACACAAGATGACTGCCATGCATTATTAGTAATATGTGTGAAATGAATTCAATACAATTTTTGCCCTCACAGAAAAAAATTGTCATAGTGAATACTTTTGTCAATTTTCCCTTTTTATTCCCATATTCCACCTTGCTCAAGTATGCAATTATTACTGAACTTATTTATGGTACACTCTTGGGTCAACTTAATTTTGAAAAAATAAAAATAAAAAAGTGCCTTTGATCACTTTTAAGCTTTTCTAATGCATAGTTATACTGGTACTCAGCATGTAATAACAAAATGAATGTTATTTAAAGTGGATTCTGAGACTTTTAGCAACTAGAAAATAGTCTATTTACAGATATAATGTCTCATAGCCACAACACTGTGACACCGTGCTCCGATTGAAATTGCAGAAAGAATTTATAACTGTCATCAACTTGCTGATGAAGACCTCCCTGATCGGAACAAACTGAAATAAAATCATGCACAAAAATTACGAGGAAATTAAATAATGGGTGGTCAAATAACTTTATTATGAAAAATATTAGACTTTAAAATAAACCTGGGAAAATTCAGTTCTATTGTCAGTATATTTATAATCTGATGTTATTAAAACTGTGATAAATAAATGCAATACTCACAAAAAAACTATCAATTATCGGTTGTCCCTTCAACAAATAGTCTATATTAAATATAATTAGTGTAATATTGTTTTTTAAATTATTGTTTTTCTTTTTATGTAATATTGTTTCCTTTAAAAATGTTCTGTATATAAAAGTCCTGAACAAAGGATATCCATTGTTACCTGCTGCACACCTAGTCCTCCATCTATAGTGAGAATAACTCCATACTGAAGCTCCTCAGGGTTTACTGAAACAGCAATCTCAACATTTTAATAAAAATATATCACAAATTATAACATCCTTATAGGCATTGGCCTAGATATCCACAGGCAAATGCTGAATCTAACATTAAATGGAAATGCATTTCATAAAAGTTGGCAATATTTGTTAATTCCTATATAAATTTATAAAATTTAATCTTAACATTTAATTTGACAAAACAAGTCAAAAGCTGGAGCAAATAATTAAAAGCAACTTCTAAATTGAAGCTTTTAAATTGGTCAGCATCGGGTATGATGGACAACCACAAGTACATATGAATAATGTATATCATGCACAAAACATATCAATTTAAAATTTATAATCCAAATTATATCAAACAACATACATGGACACAACCAGGTGTTGCACTGTGCCATCTCTCCTCCACTTCCAACACACCATGCACCACCGCCATCTGGTGAGGGATCATTGCACTCCCTGGATCTCACTTTGGTGCCCCCGCCACAAGGCTTGGTGCAGTTTGTCCATGCTGTCCACTCTCCCCATTGTCCATCACGATCTGGAAATGTGCAGGTTAGTTATGAGGAAATTAATACAGACCAAACAAGTTGCAAATATCATCTGTGAAAAAAAAAAAAATTCCAGTAAATCCATGAGATCACCTGTACACTTAAATGCCAGTCCCAGTTTATACCCATCTCTACACGTGCATTGGAACGAGCCCCAAGTGTTCGTGCAGTTGCCGCGTTCTTCATCACATGGTGACTGGGTAGAGCACTCATCAATGTCTGAAATATATAACAAAATGCATTTAATTTATCGACTGACTTTAACAAAAACTGTGCAGGTCTAAAGATAATAATATAATATGTCATCAGATTAACTTAATTATTGCACAAAAGGGACTAATTAAATTCTGAGGTGCAGTGGCAATCTATGTACATTCAGCCATAAATTTAGATTTTTATCTATTTTTAGTTACTAGTATTTTATTTACTTATTTTTCACAAAATTTTAACATGAAAGAACTCATACTCTGCAATACCTTCACAAAAAATAGGATAACATACTGTACTGGTACAGCCCAAACTTTCAAACCAAAATTACCTTCACAATAGAAACCCAGTTCATCCACCCTGTATCCTCTAGGACATATACAAGTGTCCAGATCCTCTATACTGGCACAGTTCCAGTTCAATATATAATATAATTATACATTATTTACCTTCACAATAGAAGCCCAGTTCATCCACCCTGTATCCTCTAGGACATATACAAGTGTCCAGATCCTCTATACTAGCACAGTCCCAGTGGCACATGGCTGCATAGGTACTGTTATCACAGGGTCTGGCCGCTACAGATAATGAAGAATTTTTCCAAACTAAATTCAATTTCTTATTACAGATTTAACTGCACTGGTGTGTTAACTGCACTTGCTGTCAGCAATAAACAAATTATATAATGTTTGGAAGAATGTCTACAACATTATAAAAGTTGGCAACATCTATCAGTTCATATGCTGTGCTAATGGAAATCTTGAGATTAAAGACTAGCTTAATTTGTATCTGTTATCTTAAATTTTGAGCTTGGCCAATTTTTAACTGTTTAAAATGGAAATTTAAACTGTTTAATAATAAAGTTGCCCCTTTGATTCCTTGCAAAAGACATGAGTTTTTTTAGGAAACAGGCCATTCAAACCTGCACTCACCAATGCAAGATTTCATGTCAACATCCAGTCTGAACCCAGGCAGACAGGCACAGCCATAGCCCCCTGGCTTGTTAATACAGATATGATGACAGTCATGGATACCATTGCTGCAGTCATCTATATCTGCAGAGAGTTAAAAATTCAACAACTACAAGTCTAGACTAAGTTTATAAGACATCCAGGTTGGTTATAGGATCCAAAATTTCAACAGCTAGACTATATGACATCCTGGTTTGTTAATAGTCATGAACACACACACACACACACACACACACACACACACACACACAGCAGACATACCTTCACAGGTCCTTCCATTGGCTGCCAGCTGGTATCCCTTGGCACAGTCACAGACATAGGAGCCAGGGGTGTTATGACACAGTCCTCTGTCTGGACGCTGGTCACACAGATGTGTATCCCTATGGCACTCATCTACATCTGTTAATATAAATGTACAGTGCAGTATTTTAGTGTCTATTTTATACTTAAAATTAAAGTCAGTGAATTATGTTCAGCATGATACTCAAATGTTACCAAAAAAAAAAAAGACTTATAAGTGATCCATCTGAAATAGTTAATAGTTTGAAGAAAGTTCAAAAGATGTGACACCATTTACAATATTTGTCCAATAACTAATATAATCTGCATTGTTGCAGTCACTGTTAATAAATTTCATATTGTCTTAATTCTTAAATAGTAATACATGATACTGCTGGTATTTGTGATAGACAAATAAATAGAACATCTTTTACTTAAAGTGAGCAAATTTTTCATCATACCTTCACAATCAATGCCATCACCATGGTAACCCGCTTGGCACTGGCACCTGTAACTACCAGGTGTATTAATACACACACCTTTGACCTTATCACACACATGTTGGCCCAGAGTGCACTCATTTAAGTCTGAAATTATTAGAAATCATGAAGTTCAGATATAAAGTGCCATGGTTTGGAAATAAAAACACTTAATAATTTACAAAGTATCTTTTACAAAATAATACATAAAGCATAAGTTATTATATGGTCTTGGAAAGGTTTGGCACCATAAATAATTTTAATTCACCACCCAATTCCATCTGTTCTTAAAGCTTTTAAAGATTAAGTTTAAGCACTTCAACCAAAGTTCATTTTTCTGGTCTAAAAGTTAACTTCTAATATTTTGCAGGGATTTGAGTACCATTTAGTTTTTTAAAAGTTGGAAAATATGACATGGGGTACAGGGGGGCAATATAGATCAATGACATTTTTGGCTTCCCAAAATGTCAGAAATCCACCAACTGTCAAAAAATCCCATCCCTGACTTTGGCTCACCTACACATATCTCCCCCATGGGGATGTACCCATGCTGGCAGACACACTGGTAGCCTGGAGACAGGTTGTGGCACACAGTGTGAGAGGTCAAACTACAGGTGTGGTTACCAGCCTGACACTCATCATAATCTGAAATAACAAACTGAGAGAATAACATTTATGATAAAGATTTATTAGACAATTGTCAACCAGTTGAAATAATATATACACAAATTTATCTAAATCTACATGTATTCTATCCAAGTGAACTTTTTTGCTGGTCCATCATCACATTTATAGAAAGGCATCTCTTTATATATGTCTCTTTTTATAACAATAAAATTATAAAATTACATTGAAATTCAATATAATTATGGAATGACGTTGCACCTTTATTTTAGCCCATTCATTGTTTCTATATGGTACTGTATTTCTTAACATTAGGCTAAACTAACCTATGCACCTATATGGACCAACTTGCACATAGAGGGCGCTGACGCAGGCACACTCATATCCTGGCACTGTGTTCACACAGACGACATTCATCTCAGGATCACAGTTGTGAAGATTTGGCATGGCACACTCATCTATGTCTGGAAAGAATAAACTCTTTTTGTAAATTATCAAAATAAAAATATTAGCAAAGGACATTTATATCCTTTCCAATGAATTGCTATATGCAGCATCTTTTCATTGTTTTTATATACGAATTAATGTTTGTACATGTCAATGAAATTTTCTGTAATACAGAAGGAAACAAAATTGCAGAATTTTTTAAAAAAACTTTTAATTACACACATTAGGGCAAAAACTATCTGAAAACAAGAAAGCGTCTTAACCTGTGCATTGAAAAAAGCTACAGAAGTAAATGTTAATTTTGTCTTGGATTATCATACATGCATTGAGTAATAATATGTTAATGAAAAGATATTGTCCATTACCTTCACAAATGTCTCCGAATTCTTCATCGACAGTGAGCCCATTAGGACAAAAGCAAGAGTCGGCACCCGCTACATAGCCACAGAAATGAGAACAACCTCTGGGCTCAAAACATTTGAATGTGGCTGTAATCAGAGAAGAGTGAAATAGGATACTTAGTAGTCTACATGTACAGTGGTGTATCAATCAAAATTAATGTTTATAATAAGTGGACAGACAGAAAAATTAGATAAAAATTACATGCAAATATGTAAGCAAATGTTCTTAAAAGTCCAAAAAGCTCCATAATATTATGTCAAAAAAAATATCATCATGGTTCTGAATGAAAACTGTCCGTTGTTAAATGGTCTCTATCAAAAATTCAGAAAGTAGTGAAACAATTTTACAAGCAGAAAAATAAAATTTTTGTTAGTCTTGCTAAATTATTTTTCTCCAAAATTATTTGTATCATAAGTTAATAATGGAATAATGGAGTATCATAAGTTAATAATGGAATAATGGAGCAATAAGCATGTATGAGATTTCCTACGTTTACAGGTCTTGCCATCCTCTGCCAGATAGAAATCCGTGGGACAGGAGCAGACATAGCTCCCTCTGGTGTTGTTACAATACTGCCTGGATAAACAGCTGTGTGTGGCCTCACTCTGACACTCATCCACGTCTATCAAAATTATGAGAAACAAAAAAGCAATAATTTTAGAAAAAAAATATCACTTGAAATCTTGGATGATGTAACAAAATGTATGATACTTAAAGTTTTGGAGTTTAAATATGACAAAATAAATATTTATTTTTTAAGATGATAAGTGTCTTTCTCTCTACTTCTTTTCTGGTAATAACCCATTTACTGTTATTCTAGCTATTGATGCAAAGAAAGTTATTATAACCAAAATAATAAAACAGGAATTGATAAAAACTCCCGGGAGAAAGGCAGTTCAAGTAGTCTTATCATGGTGTTGTTATGGTACCAAGTGTCCTTACCTTCACAGGTGTAGTTACCATATGGTACCAAGTGTCCTTACCTTCACAGGTGTAGTTACCATATGGTATCAAGTGTTCTTACCTTCACAGATGTAGTTACCATATGGTACCAAGTGTCCTTACCTTCACAGATGTAGTTACCATATGGTACCAAGTGTCCTTACCTTCACAGATGTAGTTACCATATGGTACCAAGTGTCCTTACCTTCACAGATGTAGTTACCATATGGTACCAAGTGTCCTTACCTTCACAGATGTAGTTACCATATGGTATCAAGTGTTCTTACCTTCACAGATGTAGTTACCATATGGTATCAAGTGTCCTTACCTTCACAGATGTAGTTACCATATGGTACCAAGTGTCATTACCTTAACAGGTGTAGTTACCATAGGGTATCAAGTGTCATTACCTTAACAGGTGTAGTTACCATAGGGTATCAAGTGTCATTACCTTAACAGGTGTAGTTACCAAAGGGTATCAAGTGTCATTACTTTCACAGGTGTAGTTACCATAGGGTATCAAGTGTCATTACTTTCACAGGTGTAGTTACCATAGGGTATCAAGTGTCCTTACCTGCACAGGTGTAGTTACCACATGGTATCAAGTGTTCTTACCTTCACAGGAATGGCTGTCATCTGCCAGTATGTATCCAGTGTTGCATACACAGGTGTAGTTACCATATGGAGTATTCAGGCACTGATGATGGCAACCTCCATAGTCAGGCTGGGAGCACTCATTCAATTCTGGAAAAACAGCCAGAGAAGCATTATTTTCACACTGCCTTCAATCAAACATTTTAGATTTAATACTGATGAATGAAAAATAACCAAGCTTAGTTTAAGTTATGGAAATGTTGAAAATGGTGATAACATGAAACCTGACGTTCATATCACAATTCATGACAAAATAAGACATCATTTGACGAAAATCTAAATGCTATAAGTTTTAAAGTTTTTTTTATTATGAGCATATACGGTAAATGTGCTTCTTCAATTGAGAAGTATGAAGAGTGTTTATTTGTGGTTAAAAGCACACTAGCAGCCAATCTTTTACAGACTAAAATTCAGTATTCACATGGCACCTTACCAGAACATACAAAACCATCTCCAGTAAAGCCAGCCATGCAGTGACAGCTGTAGCCTGGGTGCTGGTCTACACATACTCCATATACCTTGTCACAGTCATTGGTCAGAGGGGAGGAACACTCATCAAAATCTAGTGTGAGAGAAAATTGCTTCATTAATATAACAGATTCTGTCACAGTTGTTGGTGAGAGGGGAGGAAGACTCATCAAAATCTGGTGTAAAAAATTCCTAAATATCAAATTTAAAATTCTCAAAGCAGGTCGCAGTAGTGGCTGTACATATAAAGGAAGAAAGCCATTCTGTACATTATCCATGCTTCTTAACATATACAAAATTCAACAATTTTCCCAACTTTTTCCATAAAAACTAAGATGCGTCTCAAAGAGGACAACAAACCCCCTAACCCTGACTTATTCACGGACAACACAGCCTGTATTTTTACCAGTATTCATACTCACAGGCCTGTATACAGTGTCTCCTATCCTCATGTAGGATATATCCCAGCTCACAGGCACACTCATAACTCCCCACCACATTAATACAGATCATCTGACAGCTGTGGTGACCCGTGGAACACTCATCCTCATCTGAAATGACGGTTTGGTTTTCAATGCAAATTTATTTATATATATCAAGGTAACATGAAAACACTGTCAGATTTTTTTCTTTCTTTCTTTTTTTGGATTTTTTTTTCTTAACTAAACTGTTCTGTTCCCTGGCTTAGTTGTCAGGACTGTTAATTGTAAAACTGTTTCTGATAGGATGAGACGTGTGCATGTGACCATGTAACTTTGGTAACAAAGATGAAATCCACTAGAACTGAATTACGAGACAAGCTAAAAGTTAAAAATTTTACCAACCCACACAAGTTATGCCATCTGGTGCCTGCACAAAGCCCAGCTTACAACTGCAGTAGAACCTGCCGTCTGTGTTCACACAGCGGCTGATCTCACTGCGGCATGGACTGAGACCGGTTGAACACTCATCCACATCTGAATCAGGAGACAATGGTTGTATACACCACATATTATTAATTATAATATTACACTGCACTGAATTTTCTTATTTTCCAGTTAAATTTTCCCATTCGAATTTTTGACCATGTATATAATTCTGATTTAGCAAACTCAAAAACCGGCCCTTTAACATCATATGCACCTAATGCAAATACAAAAGAACATTCTTTAAATCTTGGTGCACACTCATATTGCCATATACACAGGTAGCATTCATTAAAAGATAAGAAATATTTTCAAATACTATAACAATAGGACCATGAAAGCCTCTTACCCACGCAAAAGTTGGTTGAATTAAGAGAGTACCCTTTAGGGCAACTGCAAATGGTTTCAAACTTTGACGTAGATTTTGCACACACAGCACGTGGGTTTCCTCCATCGCAATTCATAATTTCCTCCTCATCGCACTCAAATATGGCTGCAAAAGAGATTTGAGAAGAGACATACATCGTCAATAAATACTGCAATCATATTCTTTTAATTTTAGAAATCTAAATCAGTGATGGGAGCAATGGATTTGCAAAAGCAGGGAGAAAACCAAATACTCCTCTCACTGTTTGAAAAATACTGTTATATTTTTTAACATTTCATTTACAGAAGTGATGACTATGTGCACTTACGCTGGCATGATACAGTGTCATTGTCCGGGATAAAGCTTTCCCCACATGCACACTCATATCGTCCAATTAGGTCCACACATGTCTGCTGACAGCTGTTGTTTATGTCACACTCATCTACCTCTGCAACATTATACAGTGTATATACCCATAAGCATAATGAAAAGACTACAGTAGTGCAAATTTGCCACAAACTATGCTACTTTTTATGAGCCCATTAATATTATGAATCAATAATGATGTTATAATCAATTAAACAAAAAAAAATAAAAAATAAAAAACAGATGCCAGATTCTATCATTACATTTTCACAAAACAGCTTTTTCATTACTATACCTTCACATTCTCCCTTAACTTTATTCATTCTGTAACCATAGTAACAGCGGCACACATAGCTCCCTCTAGTGTTGACACAGTGCGAGTGTTCAGGGCACAGGCTGCTACTGTTGCTGCCATGGTCACTGTTACCAAGGAGACATTCATTTTGATCTGGAAAATTAGTTCATTAATTTTTTTTTTCAAATAAGGAGATTAGTCAATGAAAAGTCATTAGAAACAAATAACAAAAAATGATCGAAATGTCTTTTCAAAACTGGGATAATTGTATCAAAATCTTACAAAATAGAAGTAACCAACAGCTTGCAGCAATAATTCAGCAATAATTCAATGCCATCATTGAAAAAAAAAAAAAAAGACTAGATGCCCAAGATCAGAATGTGTCTGGAGTTAGTAGTCTTCATCTTTCACCTTACCAACACACTCCTCTTCCATGTCCCCTGCTGTGTAACCATGGAGACAGGTGCAGTCATAGGAACCATTCCTGTTTGCACAATAGGTGGTGCTGAGATCACACGTGTGTAGGCCACGGCTGCATTCATTTATGTCTAAAATAAGTCAGCTTAATTATAATTTTTATCATAATTATAAATGTGCAAATAAAGAATGGGAAACAAGACAAAGTGTCATATTTTACAACAATAAAATGCTACCATCTCTGTACAAAATAAAATGTTTACACTGCTTGTCAGCAACAGTGTGCAGACAGTTTTGCCCCAGAAAAAGAGGGACATACCTACACAAGAGAAGCCATCTGCTCCTAAGGCATAACCCTCAAAACAAAAGCATTCGTAGTGTGACTCCCCTGCTAAATTTCTACAACCTTGCTGGCAGGCATTTTCTGTTTGGCACTCATCTAAATCTTTAAAAGCAAAAATAAAAAGATATGGAGATGATGTGAGAGTCATAAAACAGAATCAAGCTGATTTCAATACCTTAAGCTCACTAGGACATGGTTTCAAACAAACAAGTCTGTGACAATCCAAAAAACAAATTATAAAAACATTTTTGAGCACCTTTTTGCTTTGAAGTCAGTATTTTCAAAGAGTATTTATTTAATTTCTTAGCAATATACTAGCAATTGACTTTTAGAGAAAACACCTTTTTGGCACATCAGAATAATTACCAACACAGGTTTGGCCATTCCCAATCAAACCAAAGGGACACTCTCCACATCTGTAACCAAGGGGGTTGTAAAGGAGATCTGGAGCTGGAACATCATGGCAGACGACACCAAAATAACAGGGGTTGTCTGCACAACCATCAATATCTTCCTCGCAGAATTGTCCTCCATATCCATCCTGGCACATACAGTAAGCAAAGGCGAAGGAGCTCATTTGCTCTTCATGAAACACACAGGTACCATTGTTCTACAGTAAAGAAGATTTCTCATGTTAGTGATGAAAATACACATACAATGTCATTTTCATGTGTAACTTTGAGTAAACAAAAATGAAAAATTTCAATTTCTGATCAATAAATTTATCAGCTCTTAATTAGTTGGCTGTCCACTGTTTTGGTTAAACTTTCATTCAAAAGTCAATATTATGTCTTATGTTGTACATTATGGCATTCTACACAACCTCAAAATTTATTATTTCTCAATCTAATTCCTAATGCTCTGCCTGTACAAACTACCTAACCTTACTAGCATATAGAATCCTGCTGTCAAATCTCAATTCAAAACATTATTGCAAACACATCAGAATCTCCAAGCAAGGAAATAGATGTAAATAAAGAAACAGTTTGATAAAATCAAAATTTATCTACCTTTACCTCACATTTACAGAAACTAATCTTTGCCCTCCAGACAGACTGGTCCACCCCATCAGACACTATCACAATCATAGAGGGAATGATGGTAGGCCGGACATCTGTCACATTAAACCAAGCCAGCAGACCTGTGCTGCCATCTATCCTTGCTTCCTTGGGGGCGTCTGCTCGGAGGTGGAATTTGATCCTGTCTCCCTCTCTGTCTGATGCTTCCACTGTGGTTAGGTTGGGATACGATTCTCCGAGTTTAATGTTCAGTATGATGTCTGAATCATTAGTTTGTCCAAATGGTGGATAATTGCCTGAATATAAATATAAGCCCTAAATGTTCACCATCTTACTTTTTCATATAACTAACCAATGTTAGTGCTTCCATAATTGTAAAAAAGAATATTCTGTTAGCTAAATAAACAGGTGCATCACTTTCTGTAAATACAGCAACTATTTTAGATATGACAATTGTATTAAGCCAATCAAGTTTAGAAAACATGAAACAAATGATATCATCTTAATCCTTAAAATCAGCCATCCACAACAAGGTCTTATACAAAGTACTTAATGGAAAATAAACATTTTAACTAATACCATTATTAGACGAACTCACCAGCATAATAAGCTTTAAAAGCTTCACAGCTAGAAATAGGACGTCTAGCCAGAAATTTGTCACACTGCCAAGACAATGAGGCTCCAAGCGCAATGTTATTAACATCACAACAAAAGTCGTACACTGAGTCAGTGAGATCAGCCTCCAGTGTATGCCTCATAAATGTATTGGCACCTTTAACATCAGCATGGTTAACGACGAGAGCTCCGCCATCTTGGTAATAACAACACCGGGGTGTAGTCACTGAGGAGCTTTCCTCTTCTTGGATGTCCTTCCTATAGCAGACAATGTGAGGAGGAATGCGGGGGTCATCTAGAAAAACAGGCATGGCTTTAGGAACCCTATAGAGCTGTTGTAAGGAGCAAGGACATGTTTTTGCATCATCGTAATTCACCTGTCCGCCCCACAGTGCATCTAACTTTTTGTCAGCTTCGATCCAGCGTTCACAATACAATCCTGGATGGGTGAAATTTTTACCTGGGGTGCTAAGCACCCATGTGAAATGACCAGGTGATTTGGCACCATCTTGTATTTGCTGGTCCATGCGCTCAATGCGTGGTGTTAACTTGATGTCCCGTGCAGTGCGTATGGTAAACCATGAGTAATCGTACTCATAAGTTGTTCTAGAACCTGAAAAAATACATAATATTTCGTTTTATTTTAAATTCTATTTATCTAGTAATGGACTGGGAAATATGCCAGTTTCAGGTCTTAATGAAAAGTGACAGAGTGCCTATATTTATTCTACAGTGAACAATACCATGAAATAACAAGTACATCACAGAGTGGTGCATTTTATTTTCTTTCTAAACCAGAGATTAAAAATCTCTTATTAGTCATAAGAGTCTGAAGTGTCAATTTTCAATTTCAATTTACTGCTAACTCTAGAACATTTCAAAACTTCACTTTACTCATAACCAGACTTTTCCCCCCAACTCTCTAATCTCTTATAATTACCAGGCACAGGTGTCTCTCCAAACTTGACTTTCTTATTCCTGATGGCATACCCCACCCTGACTGGATACGTTGGCTGTGTACGGGTGTCTAACATGATGTTCCAGTTCATACCCCCATCTGCGTATATTGTTTCCACTGCTGTTGTCAGGAAATCTGTGGCCAGAACTATTTGGTAAGTTATGGTCTGCAAGATACAATTTAAATAGTTAATTTCATGTTTTATAAGCCATAACTCTGAAATAAAAAAAAAACAAAGAACACTTTTGTAGAATACCATGTTACTGCAAATAAGTCTCTAGACAGGAAAAAAACGTGCAATCTGTACACTAATTCCAGGGTTTTAATTTTAATTTGTTTTTACCCATCGTTAAAATGGAGATGTATGCCTTTCACAAAGTTTAAATCATCATAAATTAAACACTTTGAATTAACATTTAAAATGCAATATAATACAACCTCACAGTTCTTACTTTTATAACAGAACATTTGAATTCTTCAAATAAATTACTGACATTTTTCACATATTCATTTTAGCACACTTAAACTCATAAACACAACTGAAGTATCAACTTTGCAAAGATAATTACTTTGTTAATGTTATCTGGATTCTCGTCAACAGCTGGGTACCCCATCTTGTTCCATGTGACCACCAACATCCAGACAGGCTCAAAGTCACTGACATTCACCTGATGAAGTAATCCGGAGCCAATGTCGCGGATGGTATCCAGAGCAGTGGCGGCCTCTGGTGACTGTCCTCTTTCAAAAGTGGTGTAGTACACGCCACGATCAGGGAACTGGAAGAAATATTCAATGAACGGCTGCAATTTATTCAAATGTGGCAGATAATAGTGAATATTTTAGTCTGAAAACAAACCTTTATTCAATGCGAAGTAAATCACAATTTAAGTGTTATTGATTATAAACATGATTTCATATTTTGATATATCAGATTTATCAGACAAAAATCTTACGGTTGATTTCACAACTTTTTCAGCTGATTGTACTTTATGCACATATATGAATTCTTATTCCAACAACCAAACTCCATTTTAGACCAAATTTAAAGAATTTAACCTCCAAGATAGCTGCACAAGTGCCAGTACCTTATCACTTGTATCTACAGCACTAGCCCAATAAGGTGCTACCAGCGCCCCCTCGTGGTAAACAGGATGAAAGTTGAAGTCGTCCAGACTCTGGCTGTCTCCATAGGGATGGCGGAATGTGTGTCGTCTGCTGAAGTTGGCGGTGGTTTTGTTCAGGCGGCTGAATAGTATGAGGCCTCCCTTTGTAAACTGTAAGTTTCAAAATGTAAAGACATCAACAATCAATACTGCACTCTGATTTTTCGATGAAAATAATTCATTAAGATTAATATTTGGAGTAAATCTGTGTAAAATATGTATCATTCATAAGTTCACTGGAAATTAAATATAAAACATTTCTTTTCTTATTTTTCTAAATGTGGACAGCATAATCAATAACCAGCAAATCTGGTCACTAAAGCTGAAATCAGGGCCATAATTTTTAATGAACTTTTAAACCCATTAAAATAGCTTTAAGGTTGTTAACATACAAAGTTAGGGTTGCACAGCCTCCATATCAAACACTGTTCCAACACGCACACTACCTGCATTTGCTAAAATCTTAACTTAACTTTCCTTAGAGATATGAACTAAATGAAGCTACTTACATACAGAGAAGGGAAGAAGTTCTCATTCAGTGGTATGGAATATGTCGGGAACAGAAATGGGGAGTACTGCTCTGATGACATCAGCTTTGTGTGTGTGGAGAATGAGGGAAATCTGAACCGCTTTTCTAGAAAAAAAATTAAATTATAAATATTATTGATAAGTTCCCTTAATGCAATCAGTAACAAGTTGCCACTTTGATAGCTTGGGAACCCTCAACTTGATGATGATATGACTAAATGGAAAGTGGATATAAAACCCAAAATTTACAGCTGGGAGACAATGGGCCTCTCCAGTTTAAAATTTATGTAATAATTATAATCAACACTAAAACATTATCTTTTTAGTTGAAATACTGTTCCAACGTTTTCTTTCGTTTTCTTTCAAATTATAAGTTATTTTTCATATAATCCTCAAGATATGTTATACATTTTAAACTTTGATCAAAAAAGTTACGTTGACATAAATTGACCTAAGCATGTCTTTCCATCCCCCTCATAACCGTCCCTGCAGCTGCACTGGAAGCCCCCAACAGTGTTTGTGCAGACGGCTTTTTCTGCGGGACCACAATCTGTCATGTTTTCTTCACACTCATTGACATCTGAAAAAGGAGATTCTTAAGTTAACATGAAAAAATAATTTTTTTTCCAACTCCTGTATATCTACTTTGCTTCAGAAACAAGTGTACATAAAAATATTTATCATTTTCAGCAACTCACAAGCGCCATACTTTTTTGCATGAAAAACTCCTCAAAGGATTCAAATCATTTTTTTCTAAGTTTAGTTACCATACTTTGCTTACTAAAACACAATTCGTCCATTTGCTTAAATCAGAGAAAAACACCCAAGTGGGCCTTTTTTCAGGAATACTAAGCATTAAAATCTAATCTCAAAGTAATAATTATTTCAGCCAAACTCCACCATAAATGTATTGTACTAGGTAGTTCAAACTAACTACACAGTGACTCCTGCTGAATGCAATCAGATTAACACACCTCCTCATTTTCCAATGTACTCAAATAATCACAATAGCTTTTCTGCATTCTACTAAATGCCAGGAGATGGTATGTTAATCTCACTATTAATATGATTGTATTCAGCTAGTCCCTGTGGAGTTGGTCCAACCTGCATAGTATGACATACCCTCACAATGGTGGAGACTTCCACTGACATACTTAAACCCCTTGTGACACTGGCAGATGTACCCCCCATCAACATTCACGCAGCCCTTCACTCCTGGATGCAGACTTCCAGTCAGGTTATCCAAACACTCGTTGGCTCCAAACAAACACTCATTGTCATCTGGAACAGAGATCGGAACACTGTGAAAAGCATGACTGTCACAAAAAAAATTTATTTGAAAACGAATTTATTTTAAAATCATTAAGTCCATACTTAATTATTTTTAGAAGCTACTGGTCCAGTGGCAGCAATCACAATAGTATCATGATCAAAATGCATGTTACATAGCTCGCTAATGAGTGTATGGAACCCATGGACTATTAAACAGCAGCACAAGTATACCTATCTTTATTCACTTTATTTAAAGCAAAAATGTTAAGGCCAATGTATTCAATTATAAAAAGTCCATCTCTTCGAATTTTTTTATTCAAGTTCTGATTTTTACCAAACTTGAAAATAATATGAGACTTTTCTTCCAACAAATTACCAAGTATGATACATACAAAAACCACAAAATAATCTCTGTCTATTTCCAACAGCAAAAACATGGTCCTCCAAAAAAATGTAATTAATTATACAATACACTGTCAAATCACTGAAATTCTACCCAATTATGAAACCCTTCTGTTTCTCTTTTAATTGTGGCCTATATACCACGTGTTTCAGAGATAATTGTACAGAGAATATACAGACACTGCCATACTTTACCAACACACAGTGTCCTGTTGTTCTCAGGGTGGTAGCCTGGGGCACACATACAGTTGTACACTCCCCCTGGCCCACTGCGGCACTCGTGTAGACCCCTACCATCTGGATTGCAGGGGTCTCCCCAGGGGTCCTGGCAGGGGTCTCTAGGTGCTAAAAATACATTAACAGCATGAAGTGATGCTTTCTGACACAGATATAAAAGAGGTTATTATAATCACCTGCTACTCTATGTGTTAAAGCCTATAACTTATAAAACTGTCACATCACTTAAACAGTCTGACATTGCTAACTGGGGATAGTCAAATTGACCAAGAGAAAAATTGTTGACAAAAAGCTGTATAAAAGTGTAAAAAAACAAAATGGATGAACTAAAATTAATAGTGAAACAGCTGATGAAGCGTGATATAAATTATTTCTATTCACATACCATATATCACTAAGTAATGTGAATCTGCAGATTTGAGCCACTGTAAAAATGAATATTACATATTATGAAGAAAAAGAAAAAGAAAAGGCTGTAATGAAAATAAACAGAAAATATGAAATTTATTTTCAAAATACATACACTTAACAAAAAACATAAATTAATACATCTACAAATTATGAAATGCAAATTAATAAGTGCAATTTTTATTGATCCAAATGATATTTCACATATTTTATCTACACAAAGAAAATAAATCATACATAAATTTCAACTTACTGATGCACTCTGTTAGATTATAACAATCTTTGAATTCTTCTGGGTCACCCTGACCTTGACCTTGACATTCATGACCTCTGGGTGACCCTGTGACATCAATACAGAGCCTGTTTCTTAAGTGAAAGGCCCTACCACATGGCTGGGAACATTCACCCCAGGAGCTCCATTCTGTATAATATGGCAGTCCTTAAAGGTAAAAATTAAGGTTATCTTTTGGAGCATTAAGGAGACGGGACTAAAACCACGCGTACTGCCAGTGCCTACGCTGGTGGTACAACTAGCTTAAAAGATGCCACATAAAAATACAATTTATTCTTCCCTGCACTTTCTTAACCTCATGCAAAAATTTAAAACATAAAATATATCAGTTTAGCCAAATGCCCTTGTTGCCAGATGTTTTTAACATCATCTATTTGCATTAAGGCATACACCCAAGCACATGTACAAGCACAAAGGAAGAGAGAGAGAGAAATTTCATTTTACATACTGTATTGACAATGCCTCCCAGTAGTGTATGGAATACAGTGACACTGGTATCCATTGATGAAGTCTGTACAAGTGCCATTGTTCTCACACTGGGTCCAGTAACACTCATCTATATCTGCAATATATCATTGTAATAATACACCTTATTTGTTAATATATCATTTTTAGCATAATTTATTTGAAATCTTACATTTTAAAGAAAAAAGATAATTATTATAAATGGAATGAATTTGCAGATTATTGAAAAGAATGCACATATAAGAAAAATGCAGCTTTATTATCATAATCAGCATAACAATGTCTACGTCATGTGATTTGTTTTTTGACAATTTCTACAATGACTCATCAGAATTCTTTGCCTCATCTAAGCAAACTTTAAAATATTCTAAACATCTACTAGATGTCGCATATCGCAAACCCTGGCAGTCACACACAGGTAAACTTACCTATCTCACACCACCCCCAGCATACCCTGGCAGGCACACACAGGTAAACTTACCTATCTCACACCACCCCCAGCATACCCTGGCAGGCACACACAGGTAAACTTACCTATCTCACACCTCCTCCCAGCATACCCTGGCAGGCACACACAGGTAAACTTGTTCACCTCGTCCTTGCATGTCCCTCCATTGAGACATGGGGACGATGAACACTCGTTTATATCTGAAAATGGAAATTCAGTGCAGTTTGTTTCCAAAGCGCATATCTTAAAAGTTTATATCAGCCAGCCATGGCAACTCAAACTCAGTAACATGTGTCTTAAAGGCAGCCATTCTTGATAAAAATACCACAGTGACTGGAAAAAATGACATCAGAAAATTCCATATACCTTGTGGGCTAATGTATACTGAATGTATACTAATGTACATGTATATAAAACTCTATATAAATTTTTCATAGAAAATTGGAGCTAATCACAATTTCAAGCTGTTTTTCTTGAATTATTCCCATTTAAATGTAGAACATCAATTACTTCTGTTGTCTTACCTATTTCACAGAAAACCCCTGAATACCCAGGGGAGCATTCACAGACAAAGCCATTTTCCCGATCAATACACTGTTCAGTGCCATTAGAACATGGAGAACTTGCACATTCATCTATATCTGAAACATGAGTGAAAGAATGTTACTCTTGTTACTTAACACATTAAATTTTTCTCAGTTTAAAAATTATATCTGATTTAAGTAACAGCGATCAGTACTGTGCCTCAATGACCACATACTTCCCAAAGACACACTATAAGAAACTGCATTTACCAAAAGCCACTACTAATAATTCAAATTACTGTTTTTCTTTTTATCAAGAGCTTGTAAAATATGTGGGTATTACCTCCAATATTTCTGTGACTGTCAGTCACCATCATCAGGGAGTAAATGACTAGGGTCATTTCACCTGGAATGAAAATCCAGGTCAATTGCCCCTAATCACTGGCCTTGTGTTGTAACTGTTACTTGCTCCCCCCGGGGCTCCTCTGCATCCCTCTGGAGCACCGTGAGGTAGATAGCTGGTAAATCATACCCCCCCTGTCTGTTCAGGTCTGGTTGTTTGGTCCTGATGTGTACAGCTTCTGCTATTTTTCTTTGGAATGTCCAGTTTTCCCTGTCTATCACTTTCAGGNTTACAATCACTGGCCTTGTGTTGTAACTGTTACTTGCTCCCCCCGGGGCTCCTCTGCATCCCTCTGCAGAAATATTGGAGGTAATACCCACATATTTTACAAGCTCTTGATAAAAAGAAAAACAGTAATTTGAATTTATACATACAGAGCTAATGAAACTGTTCTCTCACTTTGACTGCGTTGTTTAAAATATCAGTCGTGTTAAGCTGGGAGCATTGCAATGCTAGTACATTCTAAGTAAATGATAATAATAATAATAAAAAGTTACATGAGGATGTTGGAGGGACCTGTCCCCAACCCCATATTGAAAAACAAAGTTTGATTCTAGCCCCCATACCTGACCAAAAGCTGGGTTTGTGACGAGCCGGGGCTTGCCCACTAGTTTATTTCTTCAGGTTTGGTGATAAGACAAATAGATACAATACGAGTCGCCGAGCTGTACGTGAAATATTACGAGTGTATTGGCGAGCCGCAGGCGAGACAATACACGAGTAATTTTCACGTACAGCTCGGCGACGAGTGTTGTAACTGGCTTAAACCACGGCCTCTGATTGGCTACCACACTAGTAGTGCAACAGACCGTGGAACGCACGCGTACATGACGTGCTTTTATGTCGAATACAGCACAGCCGAGTCTTTTGTTCTACGCGCTAGCCGTGTATCACTTATTTGTGGGAACGTTTACGATTATCTCGCAATATAGCTGCAATTGTGTAAGTCAATTTTTAATTAATTTTGTATTTATTTATATATCAGACTTACATGAACTAGTATAAGAGACTTACAGTATTAAGTTTTTTATATAGCATTTACTTAGATCGCATTCACAACGAGTTGAGCCAGGCTTTACAAACCCTGGGGACTAAATATGGCGGACGACGACCTACATGAAAGAAAAACCGCCTAATCTTTTAATAGTCTCTCCGCCTCTCACACGCCTCCCCATGTGTCGTCCCAATGGAGCCGAGATTTAATGACTGTCCCCCCGCAGGGACGACGTGTGGGGAGGCGTGTGAGAGGCGGAGAGACTATTAAAAGATTAGGCGGTTTTTCTTTCATGTACGACCGCCATATTTAGTCCCCAGGATTTGTAAAGCATGGCTCAACTCGGTCCCTTGGAACGGAGCCTCTTGTAAACAGTTTAGAAACAAGGGACCGAATCTGATTTCAAGACCAGAAGAGAGCCGTAACATACGTCTGTGGAAAACGGATTCAAACATCCTATGTTGTATCAGTTAGCCTTCTCGTCTTCGGCGCCTGTCCATCTTTCTTACAAAGACAACAATGATCATCTGGCTTATTATTAGTCCATGGGACAAGGGACGCAGTTTTAAGTGTCCACTGAGCGTCCTGACAACTTTTTTGACGTAGAAGGGACGCAGAAAGGACGCCGTCCAGTGTAAATGGGGGCTTTTATTACCACCAGGTGGATCAGAGGCTAGACTTACTCGATCACGGGGCACACCTCCCACATATATGGATCAAATTGATTACGTGTTCCAAATGTTCCACGTGTTTTTTCCCGAATGGATCCTACTGTTTTAACTGCATGAAAATGATTATAATATCTTCGTCTTCTCTGGGTTATTCCACAAGCAAGTGAATATTTGATTAGTGTCAGTGACGCACACATTTTGTGTAATATTTTCAAAACTCTTTTATATCATTCTTTAAGCACTGTAGATTTTGTTCTATTTTGGATTATGCATAATTATAAAGATTATATTATAATAATTATGCAAAATATTATACAAAATGATTGAGTCTCTGGCGTTGCTCAAGTGTTCAATTTTTGTTGGAATGACTCACTGTATGATATAAAACTACTGAGTACAATAACTGTACAATAACTGTTTAGTACATGTACTAGCGCATAGTTGAACAACGCGCACTTATCCGTATTGGCGAAATATGTGAATGACTACCTTGTTTGTCAACGTATTAGGGTGACAACAGTCCTGATTGCCCCGTCACCTGAAAAGTAAAGTTCAGAAATGATAAACTCTATTTTCTGTCCTTATATTGCATGGGTTTTCTGGAAATAACCGCTTCATGTTGGATTAAGATAATATAATCTCTCAACATATGACAGAAAACGTCATGCAATGTAGCCACAGTGGGACAGTGTTATAAGATAATACCGGAAATATATCACTAAATATATCACGTCATGTGACATAGGCCATGTACGGTCCTCAATCAAAGTTGATTTGATTCTTTGAACTATTAGTGTTCAGATTATCAGAGGTACTGCAGCCTACCCTATAGGTAAGTGCACTACAGGTAAGTGAACGTGACCAATTACAAAACTTTTTGCATCGGCAATTAAGTATGGATATGTAAATTACAAATTGTTTTTCTACGCTAAATACACTTGTAAGGTAAAAAGAATATCGAACATAAACTATTCAAAGTTAAATGATGTGACAAAAAGCCTAAGCTTGAATGGAAACTGCATAATAAGTTCAGTACATATATGCTTTATTTCATGGGCAGATTTGGGACAAAGAAAGCCAAGGTATGTAATTATTTGGGTAACATTATAATTTCAAGTGTACTGAGTGTGAAGAGAAAAATGTCAGGGTTATCAGAGCTCAACGCCCTTGGAAACCATGGCAAATTTAAATATGATTTACTGTCTATTATTGTCAAAACGACTTTTGAATAAAAGAATAAGTCTCAAACTGTGCCATTAAGAATATTAATATAGAATTATGTGGATTCTAGTAACGAAGAGTGCGTCTTTTCTGTCGGCCACGAAATCACAATGTCGGCATCAGCTAGCGCGTCATTTCCAGTTGAACATCCAGAGTAAGTACTCAAATGAAGAAGAACACGCAAAGATACATTAATACTTAGAGCGTTCTTAGTTAAGAATATAGTTTACCTGTCGTACTGTATTTGTTTGCTCGTTTGCAATGCTTTGGTATCAATATGTAATCAACGTGTCTTGATGCAGGGGGGCGTGTGCTGGATAGTTCATTTTCACATAAGGTCCTTGCGATTGGTGTAAGGAGCACCAACTAACCCGCAGAAAGAACCCGGGTGTCTAGAAATCACACGCAACATCATGGGAAGTTGGAATTTCAAGCTGTATTTCATAACACAGCCAACAGCGACTCATTAGCTTGTAAACCATGGAGAGGACCCTATTAATGCACATACAGTACCCTAACATATATGTTAAATTAAGATTTCCATGAAATATAAAGTGATGAATTTGCACAATTAAAAAACAGCAGTGTTTCTCTGCACTTTTCAGTGCTGTTAGAAATTTTTGAAAATAAAAAGAGAATAAATAAAATGATGTCATCGCCCGGTTGGTCAATGGTAGAGAGAAGAAAGTCTGCAAATGTCAATGAATGGCAGGCAGAATTAGGGGGGACCCTGTTTACATAGATATTGTAGTATGACTCAGAGTTGCGTCAGAATCTTAGGGATTTGCGTGAAAACATAATTTTGAAAGAGGGATTTTTATTTTAAAATGGAAGAGTAAGAGGGTACACTGTATTTGGATCAAAGCAACAGCGACACTGTAAGAATGCTGTCAAGCAGGTCCATAAATCATCGATTTAATATCCTTAATATTCCAACAATTTGCCAATCGCGGGCATTTCTACTAGGCCCGGAACATGTTTTGTATTTCAAGCGACGCTGTCCCTCCTACAGAACCGCTGAAGACTAGTTACATCCATGCCACCAGTAGGCTCCCGTTATTGGCTACCACCATCGGGTCTCTGTTGACGGAGGCCGCCGCAGCTGACCCAGACCATGTACCACTTATTTACCCAGAATACAACCAGCACCTGTCATACAGGGAATGGCTGCAACAGGTGAGGAGAGAGAAAGAAGCGAGATTTGTGGATAGGTAAAAAGATGTAAAGCTAGTAAGGCACCAGATGTATGGTTACACAAATCATGGATCCTTGACACGGTCCATGCACGGATATCGTTGACTAAAGGTGATTTTTTCCAAAATTTTTCTTAAATAGGGACACAATGAAATTTGCCTGTGGTGATGATTTGATAGCTTGAACTGTTTTCCCAACCCCTTAATTAACAGGCAATTTTTCCAGTTTTATCTTCGATTTCAAATGCAGTGTTTATTCTAGAGCGATCGGCTGGCTAAGGGTTTCCTAGCTTTGGGCTGTGCTAAGGGAGACAGGGTTACCATAGTGGCGTTTCCGGACAAGACATTTCCAATTGCAGTGTTTGCAGCGACCTCTATAGGAATGATTTGTCACGCGGTAATTCATCGTCTGCGTTCCCATAACCCAATCGTACTACCAGGATCGATCTTTCTCAGCGGGATTCTCCCTAAGCCACAGACAATGTTATCAACTTGTCTGTGGCACGCTTACCTCGCAAAGCATTATGAACAACATCGTGGACCACAAAGATTTCCCGACTTTATCCAAGTACTTAAGTTACGAGGGGGCGTGCCAGACATTAAAGCCACTTAAACTGAATACAATTTAGAGAGAATCCCCGAGGAGTTGGAGCGATCCAGCTAGTACAATAGGGTTATGGGAATGGTTCCTTTGATTCTTTTTTTCTTCACTATTGCCTATCGTTTCGTCATATATCATATGACAAATGTGACTTCAATTTTCTGTTGTGTTCGTCTTCAATTTTACTTTTAAATAAGAGGTTGAAATGTTAGTTAAAGCATGTGTAGTCTTCTTTAATATCACGATGCACTTATAATTAAACGTCAAATGAAAGTCCTTATTTTGATAGCAAATTGTGTATATTTTCATTTGTTGTCAATATTTATTTTATTTACTTCGACTTGCAGCAAGCCTATTTGTTTGAACCGAGATCAAAACATCTTGAAATGCTCGTTAACAAGGTATGCTACATTAGTTATATTGATAGACAAAATATTTGCGAATATTAAAACTTTATGAAATTATATCAAAACAAACATGGAATTAACTCAAGCATTAAATTAAATATAATATGAAATATTACCTAGAAATAAGTAACTATATATTTTACAAACAAAAGCTAAACCTATTCTGTTTGCATCAACCCCTCAGTTAGGGACCATTCCCACAGATTTTTGGATCGATCTATCTCCCTGGGGAGTCTCACTAAATTACTGTCAACTTGACCGGCTTAAATGTCTGTCACGTCTAGTAAAGTTGTTAGGGGGTATTATCTTTACCCTCTAGCTGATTCGGTAGGCGTGACAACTCTTAAGCCGGTTAGTTGACAGCAATCTATTGAGACTCAACAGGGAGCAAGATCGATCCAGATGGATCGATCTAGGCATGGGAACCCAGTCTTAGTGTTTTCATTTTCAAATCTCCATACGTGCACTTTTAACGGGTCCTTACCTTGTTTCCTGCGCCAATTACAATATACCATCTAATCATCCAACTGTTGTGCCTTACAAACAGGGCACGTAACGTAGTATTTGACCTGTACAACTGGGTCCAATTTTGGGTAATATCACATCATAACATTTAATATTCACGCTCGTGTTGCAAACAATGACCGAAGATCATGGCATTCCGAGGAATTTGTACATGTATTACTTGTGTTCAAAGGTTTCTACCATCCATCGTGTCCGGTACTAAGTTTAGGAAATTAACTAATATAATTAATTTTTCTTGTAACCCCCATATTGATTATAATAGAGAGATATATCTTGAGTCAAATGATAGCCAAACATGATCAACACACATGTGAGAATTTGAAAATGAAGAAGTTAGCCCTCATCGGGACTGATTCTCAAATTTTTTTTCGCCTTCTAGGCCAAAATCAATGTCATGTTGTTATTCCCTGGGATAAACGATGTTAATGTAAAAGCTTTGAAAGAAATCCTTCCTGACTTGGACAAGTGTGAGGGGCGGAATATCACATCTGAAAGGTATCTTAACGATATTAAAATGGTACATGTAGGCAATTAGCATTTGATTCTTATATACCATTTACTTCTGAAAATGGTCAAAGTCATATTTCCATGTCTAAATACCCTACAAAGATACTCATTTGTCCTTATTCAGACCTTAAAGTCGATAAAATCCCACGAGTAAAAGTATCTGATGACGATATTTCCTTCTAATACTTCAGCAAGATCATGGCGGTCTGAATGAGTCGTTATTCTTCTAGGACTTAGATTCAATTGAATTTCTCTAAAACATTGAATTGCAGCTCAGCGATGATTTGGGAGTAGGAGCAATATTTTTTTCGAGTAAAATTAGAGCAAAAATCCCGTTTGGGTAACCTTAAAAATAAGAAAGTGGCAAATGTAAAATAACTCAATCACAATGTTGAAATAAGCCAATTGTATCTACAGTATCTGAATTTTCTTTCACTTATCAAAAGAATCCATTCCTTGCTGTTATGAACACAAAATGCACACTATCAGTACTATATTATATGTGACCCGAAAATGAATAAAAAATACAAGTGACACAACCCAACGGTTGTCCTGAAATAAAATGATTGTAATAGGGACGTTAACAATATAGAGTCTTGTCTTGAACAATTTATAATAAAAAAAGTTCGTTTTGTTTTTCAGTTTACCAACCTTACACCACGTGGTCATAGGTGATGGAAGAGTGACCGGGTAAGTTTTGGTGGAAACTAACTCGAATATTTAACAGAAAATATGTAGTTTTGAGTCAATTAACAAACGCATCGTGAGTGTTGTATAATGTTACCTACAATGTTCAGCTTTGTGTCAAAGATTCCAATATATACTGTAGGTGCATGTTGACAGAAGGCACAAAACGCCCTTTTATAAGGTCAGTCATATATACCGTAACAGATACATGCTTGTTTATAGTTAAACATCTCAGTTATTTACCCGTATGTATATTCATTTAGTCTCCAGAGCCCTAGAACTATCCTCTAACCCTTTTTTCTAATTTCAAGGCATTGATATTGGCTGTTAAAGGCCTACAATATATGTAAGCAGGTTATGTGTACCGCTTGTGACACTTAAAATGCTGACTGTAGAAAAAGCAAGAGACTGGTAATAGGCTGCAAGAAAGGGAAAGGCTAAGCCCCCCCCTCTAAAAAAACAAAACAAAAAAACAATGTTTCCAAAATTTCTGGTGGGTCGGGGTTGGCAATTACAGCCTACAACCTACAGCCTCGTACTTAGAATGTACCGGTAAGGTGTGTATATTGTAGGTTGACTATTGAGAGTCTGTGTACCCTGGGGGAGAGTATCAGCGACCAGACGCTGAGAGAAGCCAAGGATAAAGTTACCATGGACGACATCAGCTATGCATTCTGCACTACGGTATGTAACCGCGTTCATTTACAGTCTATGACAGGGTTCCCATAAACCTATCGTACTAGCAGGAGCGATCTAACTCCCAGGGGATTCTAGCTTAATTGCATGCAGTTGAAGCTGCTTAAATGTCTGTCACGCCCACTGAAGCTGCTAGGGGGATAATTAACTTTCCTGAAAGTGTACACAATTCAGTGAGAATCCCCTCCGGGATAGATCGACCCTGCTAGTACGATAGGATTATAAGAATGGTCCCTATATAGGCCAATATGTATGTGTGTCAGTGGATGCATTTCTTTTTGCAAGCGGAGTGCAGTTATTACAGAGATAAGATATTGTTTTTATTACTTAGGTAAATTTGTTGTAAAGGGCTTTGATAACCTACACGGGGTAAAAACAAGTTTAGGATTACAACAATCTGTATCTGCCTGGCCTAAAAAGCTGTTCTACCAAGCAGGCGATTCCACCATAATTAGTCTACCATGAATCAACCGAGAAGATTGAACTTTTGGCCTTTATTGAGCAAAACAAGCTGCACTGTGTTTATATTCTAGGGCAGCACGGGATCTCCGAAGACAGGCCTTATTACCCACCACAGCACCGTAAATTCGATGAAATATACATATATGAGAAATGGAATCGGAGCTCAGGTGAGGCACGAAGTAAAATGGAACAGAGAGGTGAAGATAATACATCCCCCCCCCCCCCCCCCGACCCCGCCAAAAATTTAAAACTTTCCTATAGTGTTCCTGTTGCTTCAGATATGAAAAGTGCGCAATAGAGGTAATATTTCCAACTCTGTGCTACAGTAATAAGCCCCCCTCTTCATTTCAACCTTTTTTCCGCCGGTAATTTGACTTTTGTAACTGAAATAAATTTAATCAAAGCCTAACACAAGTATTATTAATATTTGATAAAATAGCTCTAAAATTTTACAAAAGCGCGAAGTGTAATTACTTTTATAAAGACAGTGTCCAGATACGTGCTTTGTTATGCTCACATTATAATTTATATGGATGGCATGGCTTCAAGTCAGACGCAACCGATCTCTTAACCCCCCTTTGCACTGGACGGCGTCCTTTCTGTAGTACATGTACGACCCGGTGTAAGAATAAAAAATAGTTTACCGGTATGTGCCCACAACTGGTCGATTATTAACCATTCATTCTGCAACCAAACCAATGCCGGTGCCTCCTTTCTACGACCACAGCAATGGCAGATTCATGGACGCACATGGACGCAGAAAGGATCGCCGTCCAGTATAAAGGGGATTTTAGACAGTACTTGTGAATGAGGAAGCTACAAAATTGCATGTTCCGTATGCCTTTCACAGCACGCAGTTGTAGGGCTCATGAGCAGCGCAGTAGACGACATCCAGATTGACTGCGTCGTGTGGGCGGTGAGGGATTATAAGATACGCCCCAAAGCAGTAGTGTTTCCGTCCACGCTTTGGAACGCTTACTACGACCAACTTGGGCTCACGGAGGAGGAGGGGTGGGGAGTAGACGATCTACTCAGGACGATACAAGATTACAAGTAAGTAGGTCTGGGTTACTGATATTATGCTCTCTTGAACAGTCATACCATCCAACCATCTCATCTTTTTTCTAATCTAGTTTTATCCTTTTCACTAATTCACGTATTGTAATTTGTTTTAACTGATAACATTTTTTTCTTCTCCTTTATAGCTTCATCTGCTGATGTTTCTTTTAAGTAGCAGATGGGGCTTACAAAGGAACCGAGCTCTAAATATTGTCGATACTTTTTACATGGTCCTTATGGTCATGTTGCTTATCTTAAACTTTATTTGAAAAATGCCGATGGATGTATGATTGAAATTCTGTTTATTATTTTCTTATTTCTGTTGTGTTGTGTATATTAATCAACAATATTAGAGTTCACTTTCTTTTTGGTTTACGTTTTAAGAATTACGCATGCCGATGTTTACCCGCAGTTTTGGGCAAAAATTTTGGAACGCCCTGAATTATTGAAGAAGTATGATATATCGTCGCTAAAACGAGGTACTTATCTAACTCTCTGTGTCGTAAGAAACAAGTTAGTGTGAAAAAATTATTTTTATATGCATTTAATTTTTTAAGTAACAATATAGATGTGCTACCTTGGGAATGTGCATTCTCAAAAGTCGTGAATTTATTAAAAAAGACGAGTCCCGTACTTGCACGTGCACATTAAGCAGATACATTCGGGCACGGGCGTTGATTTTAACCCATCAAAGCGAATTTTTTCTCCCAATCGCCGTCCTTCTGTGCCCCCAATAGCCCAATCCCTCCCCCACACGCACACACAAAGAAAGAAAAAACTAAAATGTAAAAAAAAATTACAATGCCTTGACACAACAATGCAATGATAGTCAGAATAAAGCGTAAATTTGTTTTTATATGCACTGGTAGATTTTTTGTATACACTGCTAGATGTGGTGATTATCTTCATTCACATTTGAAAGGTAACACTTCTTAGTAATATAACCTCAAATGTTTTTTCTGTTAATATAGGCACCTGGACTGGCACGTACTTGAGCGAGAATTTACAGAAACAAATGTCACAGTTAATCCCAGAATTTACGGTACATGCATGTTGTAAAACTTTTATTTATTTTCGAATTGTCCATTTTCTTTATAATTTGACCAATACAGGCCACAGAAATGATAATTACTCCATGTAATCGCAGTTTTAGTTGTTAATTTGCAATCACAAACCCGCGGCTCAAACTCACAAAAGGCAATTTCGTCTATAAAAACGACGGCTAAGTGCGGATCCAGATATATTTTCTGACAGTCTTCCACATTATCTTTGTTGATCCATCCTCCATTTTTCGACCGTCTTCCGACAGAAAAATTTAGATACCCATGAATGTAAACTGACCTTCTTCCTGAAGACCCAGAAGACGGCCTCAATCCGCCCCTGGCGATGGTCAAGCAAAGTATAGATAAGTAGACTGTTTTCTTTTAAGACAACTGGAACCAGTGTATGTACATATGCTGTGTATATATGCTAATCTTATTTTTCTGTTAATTTTAGTTAACTGTATTTCTTGTTACGTTCCAGAATGGTTTGGGCCTGTCAGAAGTGTATTACGTTTCAATGACTTACCCTCGTGACTCTAACCCCAGCCATAGATTTGGATCCATGGGATTTCCCATTGGCCATACGGAGGTAGATCTTGTTATATGTAACCTTTTATATTACACAGGTGTCAATGATTGTGTGATTTTCCAATACAAAACTCCCTTAATTGCATTTTGTTTACAGTTCGTGTCATCTAAACAAATGAAAATGTACTTGTACTGGGGGTAAGTTATTTACTTCGAACCTTAAAATATGAAATGCAAACAGGATAAAAAAAAAAACATGTTGCTGTGTCATGCTCGTAATATCACCATATCAGTATTTATTGGACTTTTTTCAAGAGGAATTAACATAACTATCCAAACTGTTCATGAGATCACAGATGTCAATACTGTTCACATCTATTGGTGGTGCCAAATTCCATACCTGATACACCGTTAGCAATTATCTTCTACATTAAAAAAAACTCTTTATTTATGGTATGTTTTAGTTGATATATATATATATATATATATATATATATATATATCAGGATATATATATCAGGATATATTTTCTTATTATAGTTTTAAGTTAAATCTTTTGATTTTACATGTGATAATGTTTGTAAACAATGCTGAGGCGTATGTGTAGCGCGGATTTAAAACTCGTAATAGTTTTATTATTATTTTTTATATATAGGTGAAAATAGTGGATGAAACCAATGAGAATATTGTTCCAATTGGGACAGTTGGTGAAATTTACGTCCGTAGCTTTGCCGTGCTGCTTCGATATGACGATGAAGAGCAGACAAAAAAGGCAAAAACACCAAGTGGCTGGTATAAGACAGGGTGAGTGGGTTTGTTCAGGTACACGAGTGCAGTTTGAACTGATATGAATCGCTTCCTTGCCCCTCTAACTCAATATCTCTCTCTCTCTCTCTCTCTCTCTCTCACACACACACACACACACACACACACACACACTAACTTCTTCTGAGTGCACTCATTCACGACAGCGGACTAACTAGTCCCCGGACCAAATATGGCCGACCCACTTAAATACTTCTTGAGTAATACCCGCGGAGAATCTGTTCAGTATGTATTAGGGGTTGGATGGCAAACCTTTAAGTGGGTCGCCATATATAATCTGCGGACTAGTTACTAGCATTCACAACAGATTATCCGCGGGCTAGCCGATCCGCGGACTAAATATTAAAAGCAAATCGCCTTATTCCCTGAAGCCCCCCGGCTCCACACGTGCCTCCCCTGTAGGGGCCTAGCAATTAAACCTCGAAGCCGCAATTTAATCCGTTTGGAGGCGGGGCGACCATTAAAGGGTTAGGCGGCGTTACTTTTAAGTGGGGTCGGCCATATTTAGTCCGCAGATTAATAAGTTGGCGGACCATCTGGTCTGAATGCAGCCGAATAAACCGTAGATCGACAATCTTAGACACACACATGTATACAGGTAAATATGAATTTATACACGTATTATTGTACTAGTACGTAGTACATGTGTACATGTAAAATATTCCTGTCCAAACATTCTATTATCTTTATCTCCCGCCGGCTTTACATCTAAAATAGCGAAAAGACTGCATATATAAATTAAGAAGTCAATGTTTAATTTAGTGACATGGGCAAAATGGACGAGCAGGGGTTCATATACTTTATGGGGCGCAAATCTCAAACCATGATGTACAACCACTATTCCGACAAAGTGTATCCTCAGCCCATTGAGGAAACCGCCATGAAACACCCTAAAGTCAAAGAGGCCGCGGTAAGTTTTTTCCTCTTTTGGAGATATTAATTATTTTTTACTCACCAAGCAATTCTCCAACTTTACATAATCTGACAGATCAAATAAAATTCGATTTTGTTTTATGTTTTTCATATCATTACATTTCTTATTTATATATTTATTTTGTAGAATATGTACATGGATATTGTGCATGTACAGATTACATACATTTAACTATTCTCTATGCGGCTTTATATAAAAAATCGGTATCGAAAAGAAATATCACTTTACATGTAGTTCAGTTCAGTATGAGTCCAGTATTGTTTTTTGCAGGTTGTCGGACTCCCAAATGGTGCATTTGGTGACACCATCATTCTTTGTGTGATGTAAGTCAATCTCATTACATTTCAGTTATGATACATCTTAAAGTGTCTTTGGTGTATGTAACATTGTTGCCTGTATGTCTCTTCTATTTTGACTTGTTATAATTCAGGGCTGCCCAACTACCAGACTCGGCACCGAATGATCCCAAATTTACAGGCAGATCTGACCACACTACCAGTTTTCAAGGTGTGTGTGTCACTACACATTGCACAGTATCATACCCCGGAACAAATTTTGAGATAAGATGCACTACTTTCCAACTCCGCTGAGAATCATCACTATAACATCGCGTACTAGACAAGAGCTGTGTCGCGTCTGATACCTCCAAGTGCGTACTGACACACACCTTGAAAACGGGCAGTGTGGTCCGATCTACCGGTGAATTCAGGATCATTCGGTGCCGAGTCTGGTAGTTGGGTAGGCCTGTAATTGCTCTAGTTACATTGAAAATATATTTAGGAACTGTCTGAGAATGGAATAAAAACAGTGACACGGTGACACTTAAATATGATTTAAAGTTCACGGGAACACCACCTTTAAATGATCTCACACTGGAACATTTCCAATTGGAGCATTGAAATTGATATACCACGTGATGTGGCTGCTGTAACAGTTGTATGTCGCTGATGTAATTCCCTAAATATTAATTCAGTTTAAGGCCTTGCATGATCATTTTTTTGTTTGTTTTAGCTTGGAACCGGGGACAACTTTGACAACTGACGAACTTTACGACTACTGTAAAAAGGAAGTAAGTTTTGCATTAACTTTACGAATTATTATCTCAATTTGTTCAGGCTTTGGTACAATTTAAGATCATTGTGCAAATTTTATATGGAAAGTGAACATATAAATGCTGACCACAGACGAAATTGTTACATACACGACCTCAAATATATGGATAATTATCAACAAACTTCACTCTCACGTAAATGAATTTTAGCTATAATTGGTCAATTTTAATTAGTTCCCCGAGACATATAATGTGTGAGAACTTTTTTCTTTGTTTGTTTCAGCTTCTAGAATATTATGTACCGGATGAGTTTTATATCTTTGACAAATTCATAAAAATTGGCCCAAGGCACAAGGTAAGTAGCCCAGGGTCCTGTTTCACAAAAAAAATTAAGTCAGCTTCCCTGATTAAGAATTTGGTTACCAACGTTACACGGTGCCGTGCACACACCTTATCCTATTAAGAAACAGTATTACAGCACTCTTATGGAAATCCTAGTCAACTAAGTCAGGAAACTGATTTAAGATATATATATATATATATATATATATATATATATTTTTTTTTTTTTTTTTTTTTTTTTTTTTTTTTTTTGTAAAACCAGGGCCAGGTTTCAGATCGAACGCTGGCTAGATGCGAAGTTTATGAATATCCATTCATACTCGCTTCCGGCAAAATTGAAATTCAGTGTTACATGTATCTGATTGAAGCTGACTTCACCAGCCACATTTGTTTCTCGTGTCTACTACTGGCTCGATGTGATCACTGTTTAACCGATAAACCGAATTTTCCGCACCTGATCATGACCTTGAAGGTCATGTCGAAGAAATGACACGGCATGTAGGCCTTTTATAAACATACTCGTAGCCTGTAGCCTCTTACGATGTGAAAAAAAAAACGTATGGAAAATCCTTTACAATTTCATCGTACGGTGCCCGTGGCAAATGTAATCTAGGCTTATCTACGTCACATACCTTGCCAAGGAATCCGGATAACCGGATGACCATCTGTGCCTGGTGCATCATATTCTTATAAATAATCTTCAAATATGATAAACATGCCCACATGAGGGTTTGAAAATTAAGAAGCTGGCTCCCATAGACTCTGTAGCTTAGAGACAAGCAGTATTTTTAAACAACCACTGTTCCTAACCATGGACGAATGTATATTTCGTCCATAAGCTAACGCAGTTTCACCTCTCATCGGGGACTCTTGCTGAATGCAAACAGATTAACAGTATGGAACGCCTCCTTGTGCAGTTAGTGGGTGATTAAATTTCGCGTGCTGCTCGAAGAGGATTCACTCATTCTTGCATTCTTTCTTGCATTCAGCGAGAGTTCCGGGGGAGTTGGAACAATCTTTCAACTTAAAAAATGTTTGTTTTTTTTTTGTTTTAGGTAGATAAAAAGCAGCTTCTTGAGGACGTGAAGCAGATGAAAGCTAAAACATCCGAGGCAGCATGAGTTCCATGACAAATGAGGATAATTTTTAAATCAATGTGATAAAAAGATGTCTCAAACACTAGATTCTTTGGTCTGACATGTACTTTATTTTTTGCACCGTGTAAAAATACATGTACAATTTAATCTTTGTGTACATTCAAGGACACTAGACCTGACCGAATGCATTTTTTACAATAATGCTTTTTATGTCACTTTTTAATAAGTTATTTTATTATACGATGAGTGACGCACCCTTCAGTGGAGCTAATTTTCACAGTAGGCAATTGTTGAATCACAAATTTTAACGAGGTTAAAGATTGGTTCTTATATCTTTAACTTAGTTGTCTTTAAATGACAATTTTAACTCAATTAAATTAAATTAAACTGAACTAATTTATTCAATTTTAAAATAAATAGGTATTCTTGATGTTTGACTGCGTAGTTTAAAATATCAGTCGTGTTAAACTGGGAGCATTGCAATGCTAGTACATTCTAAGTAAATAATCATAATAATAATAAGTTACATGAGGATGTTGGAGGGACGTGTCCCCCACCCCATATTGAAAAACAAAGTTTGATTCTAGCCCCCATACCTGACCAAAAGCTGGGTGAGGGTACATGCATATATAATTACATCACTAGAAAAATAATTCAATAATGCTTAAACACTCACCTAATACAATTTTGCCAAAGATTGTCTCTGCAACATGGTGTGTGTGGGTGCTGCCAGCCTGGATCCATAATTGATCTTCATCCGTCATTCTGGTCGGTCTGATTGGTAGGGGGCGTTAATGTGACAACTGATTCAGTCCACCTCCGTAGAAAACCTCGAGACGCCGGGTCTAGAGCATCGCTCGTGAAGTTGGATGGCAAAAAAAGGGAATGTCTCAAGTATTTCACATACTCACAAGCTCACAGACACACACACACACACACACACACACACATCGTGTTGATTAGTGGGATCAATATCCGTAACGGAACGACTGACAATAGAATCGTCCTTCGGATAGGGCGGCAGGATTCCATTCCTACCATTCCTGTCACAACATTGAAGAATATATAGACACAGTGTATGATTTAATCTAGACCACCTCCCACTTATATTGAGATCAGGACTGACTGCCCTGCACGCCGTTAAGGATAACTAAAGTATACGCTTATTATATGTAATAAAATGTGCATTTATTCACTCCACAGCAGGTGATATTCACACAATATCGACGTAGTCGTCTTGACGACGTGTACTGTATGTATCTGTATTGCTTGCGCTACTACCCAGTGCGTATCACCCCCCCTTTCACACACACACACACACACACACACACTCTCTCTCTCTCTCTCTCTCTCTCTCACACACACACACACACACACACACACACACACACACACACTACCCCGGTACATACAGAATTATTACAGAGATACAGAAACATGCGCAAATTTGCAACAGTGTTAAATGGATGCAGGGAATTGTTATCTTTCACAATTAATATCGTCATGGAGAACAAATGTTTTTTTTTTTTTAATGATATTTATTTTTCTCATTTGAACTGACCCCACGAATGCAAAGCTCATATGCACATCTTAAAGATCCTTTGTCTTGTCCAAGCGAAAGGATAATTAGAGGACGAACACAAATATAGTGTTCGGAATTTGGCCGGTAGCGGACGCTTTTATTGAAAGGTCCCACTAGTAAAAAATGGTGTTAGACATTAAATAATGTTTATTAGTTAAAATTACGCAATGTTATATCATAAAGATTCTTTTTAACGAAATTCACGGCCAATCGTTGTGATCATCTTTGTTACATCTGAAGGAAAATTCATTAGCAAAAAGGACACTATGTATAGATCTTAAGAAACAGGAAATGCTATTTTACACGTAGGAACACCTCTTTTGACAAGAAACGACCCGAAAAGACTTAGTGTATTACCACGACATAAGACGCTCGTGCTTAAAGAATGTGCGAAAAGTACCGCGTCCTGTCAGCGTGTTAAAAAGCTAGCCACAATTTACATATCTTGAAGGTAGATCTCAATTTGGGTGGAGTGCTCGGGCACCTGTTACATTTATTCGTAGGTCCTGAATCATTATAGACTATTAATCTAGAAACGAGATAATTCAAAAGGTCGGACGAGTTGACTTGGGCGTGATTTTATAGACAAAAGAAACTGACAAGTTAAAGAGTCACGTGTTCTCGTAACTGTGCTCAAATTTCATTTCTTCCTCTTGGTTTCTCTCTTTCTCTCTCTCTCTCTCTCTCTCTCTCTCTCTCTTACACACACACACACACACACACACACACACGCACAGCAAGAAAGTTTACTTAAAATAGTAGAGGGACAAAATATTAGAATACATATGTTGTTCTAACATTTGTTCATTCAATGTAAGCGACGGGTAACCTGCATGTTGTCGCAAGTACACGTTCGTGGGTATACGTAAACCAACTACCATTCTTACGTCAATGACATTGGGTTACAAATGGCAGCGTGAAAGAAAAAATTGCTGCTAGTATATTGATGTATTCAGAAGCAAGTTGGTGCATCCTTCTATGTTACATTGGCAAGGATTCCCTGCAAACAATCGTGATCATAAAAATAATATCGCCCGATATCGGAATTACATGTAATATTGCAGTAATTTGAGCTTATTTAAGAATGAGAGCTCATTTAAGAGGGCTGTTAAAAGGGCTGTAACTACTGCAGAGTTACACGCAGTTTTTTTCTATCAAAAGTAAATTGTATATGGAGGTTTAAGTAATAGTGTCACTTTGCCTGACGTCATGTTCACCTAAACCAGTCCAGGCTCGACCTTGAACTCTTCGCCTCAACAATACTTCAATATCCAAAAATACATTTTCTTTTTTTACGCATTTGAAATTCTGAAACAGTGACCAAGCGAGTTGAGCCTTACCTCCTAATAAAATGCTGTAGCAATATCTACGCTAGACCGCATGTATTTTATTGACTTTCAAATACTTGTTTGATGAAAATATATCTAGGATTCCTTTGATCAATTTTTATTTTAAAATGTCTTAATAAGCAGCTTAGGGCTCCCCATAACTCATCCAGTATTCCCTGAATGACACAGGCGACCATCCACAACGTGGCGGAGGTCATGGATGCGAGAAACTAATGCAAAAAGTGACGCGCAGTCACAGTATTTTTAGTCTTAAATAACGAGGAACTGAGGGATCACTTTTGATCGCACGCACTCTTTCAAGGTATTAATGTGCACGCACAAGCAATGTATATTATATTGAACGTCGGAGACATCACATGGCAGTAAGGAACGCAAAGCTAGTAGCGTGCATGGCTGTGTGAACCAAAGGAATAGCATTCGACCAACCGTGTATTCGGCAGGTATCCAATTTACTTTGTATCGCTGCAGTTACTGTTCGTTTGGACTGTCCATGATTTAGCAGTGGCGTGTTCACAATATATTGGAGTTTTGGATCGTATATGGCAAGTTTTATAGATTTAGTCATTCCCTGGGCTGATTTATTTACGTCCGTTTCCTAGAATTATGTCCATTCTTTTGCCTCTTATATATATATATATATATATATATATATATATATAATTACTTATTTTTATAAAATTTGGGAATATTAGCATATCCGAAAAATGTATTTCAATATTCACAGTACTTGGGAGGTTACACGTCGTACATGCGCGTGTCCTGTCAAATATGCTCCATTTATTATTTCAAAAATACACCTGTATTATCAGGATGGAGATGGGGTGTCAAAACCTTGTCAAACTTTTTTACAATGCGATATCAAGTTTTTATAGTTTTAAAACTGTATTGCAAAAATATCAAAGACATTTATTGCAAAGGTGAAATTTGCGCACAAATCATTAAAGGCATATCTCTTATCTGTCAACAGAACGTATAAAACTACACGCTAAACCAGCAGACCATATGGTATTACAGCAATAAAATAGGAAGATAAAAATTCCGCCTGGTTGCATTGCACGCATGGCCTATCTTATGAAATTCCGGTTCCCCAGTCATCTTACCTACAGTGTTTTTAAACATGTTTAGTGTACGCGACAACTGGGGGTCCTATCACTGTTCTAATAAGAACTTTTCATTTGCGTTTTTTTTTTTTTTTTCGTTTTAAATGACAGTTGCTCCCGAAGCTCTTCCTTTGTAAAATATACGTTTTCAAGAATAAGCAACAATATATAACTGAATCTAACAGAATATGCGATACAAGATATAATTATAATTATTATCTTTGTCATGGGTAAAATCATGTTGACTCTGACATGACACCCACGTTTCATTTCTGATGCACCCTCTCCCGCGCCTCAAGTATTCGGCAAGCGCAGAAAACGTATTTCGTAAGAGCCAGGTTGAGACNTTTTTTTTTTTTTTTTTTTTTTTTTGTCCGTGCATTTGAAATGACAATTGCTCGGGAAGCCCTTTCCTTTGTAAAGTATACGTTTTCAAGAATAAGCAACAATATGTAACTGAATCTAACAGAATATGCGATACAAGATATAATTATAATTATTATCTTTGTCATGGGTAAAATCATGTTGACTCTGACATGACGCCCACGTTTCATTTCTGATGCACCCTCTCCCGCGCCTCAAGTATTCGGCAAGAGCAGAAAACGTATTTCGTAAGAGCCAGGTTGAGACGTTCTCGATCCAAAGTCATATCGAATCGATTGCACACCAGCCACGTAGTAGGCAAATTTGAAGGTCTACTTGTTCGGAAAAGTAGAAAAATTAGCGACGGGGTTTTGGGGAGGAATTCCCTCTAGCCATCCTCCCCCTTCTTACATCCCAGTTATCGTTATGTCTTCACAAGGAGGTATAAACTTGATAGCTTTAAGGGATAACTGTTCAAAAATATCGTGATTATTTATTATCATACATAATTATATTGAAATTTAATATATTTCTTTGGGTTGTTAACAATATTTTAATGTGAAATATGAATATCACACTAACACTAAATCTTTCACTCGTTAATTACCCTTTTCCACGTCAACGTTGTTTGATGCTTGCAAATCATGACCCTCCACACAGCTTATAGCAGCTTTAGGTAGATATGACTCGGATATATCTTGATGTCTGCACTCACAGGAATAACTGTTGATAACGATGATAATTCTAATTGCTGTACTAATGATGATATCGTTCAAATCATGACGCCAAAACTGAAATAATCATATGCGTTGGGGAGGGGTTACCGAGGGCGTTTGACACTAGCTATAGTCCACAATAAGGGTAATGAAATGTTACTATTAATACAGTTACGCCGTTAACTTGAAGCACTAAGTCTTACAAACTGTGAACTGTGAAAGGCAGCAGTAATCATTATCCATTACATATTTTGATTGTGGCACTTCCTAGCTACAAGTGTATACATATGTAGGGGCAATAGTTAGACAATTTCAACTGAATCGCTATCCAAATATTACAGGTATAACCCTCACCCCCCTCACATACACACTCACGCTTGTGCCTCTGTATCCGTGAAATGTGATCATAATTTCACAATTCAAGAAGTGTGACACCTTTTTTACGACGGAATGTTCTGCGTATTTTACAGGAATTGTTAATAACAATAGCAAGATACCCATTTTATTGAATACTTAGTAGCGAAAGGCCTAGAAACGAGAAACACACATATGTAACGTTCTAAACTAAGGATTAAAATCGCATTAACCTAAAACGTAGAAAAAGATTGCATAAATGACCTGACTTGGCAACGTTAATCGGGGATCCTAGGGCTTCCATTATTTACCTGCAATGGGTATTCAGATTATTCAAATAAGATGACATGCTCTTTTATTCTTCAGTGGATTTATGCTTCGAATATTGTCTTCAATTCTAATGAGGTCTCCGTGTGACCATAAACAACCACGCTTATTACGCAAATGGACAAGTAGGAAACAATAAAAGTTGTTTGATATCACTAACTATCCGCCTATTCTATTAAAATCCACCGAAGGACCAACCCTCATGCGTGTATTCAATAAAATTTCTCTGCTTTATCGAGAAAGCGATATTTCTCCAGAGGAAGCCGACATGATAAAATGCCTCAATTACTTTCGACAAAGATCGCGGTTTCTGATACAGCTGTTTTCTAACACCTTGGCGGAGTCTTATCAGGTTGGGTTCCCTTCTAATTGCAGGTGAGTGAGCGCCCGGTGATGTATGCGCCCTCTCCGCATACTGTGTGGAACCCAGGCCCAACACCTTGACAACACTACCCGCTGTGACGATCACCTCTTAGTACAGTGGAGTGGAAAGTGAGTGAAGGAGAGACAGTGAGGTTATTTGCACTCAAGCTCCTGTTTCGTTTGCACCAACAGCAACTGGACAGCTGCTGTTTATTCGATTAAACCATAGCTGACTGAGCAAGTTCTGACTATTGTTGGGTCAAGTATATACAAGGATACGGTTTAATTAAAGGTATATTTGGCAGTGGAAGAGATTATTCCATCGTCTAGTTAACGTGCGCCGTTACTTAAGTTAATGAGTGCATACGTAGTGCACTGTGATACCATTCACAGTTAGTGGAAAAGAGACGCTCTGCCTGAACTATGGCACAAGTCAGCTGACACAGGACAGACTTTATTCATTTTGACCCTGTTCTTACTTACCTAGCAATTTCAAAAGTGACATAAACTTTTTTGAAACCATGGATGAGACGGCCGCGATGTATGCGGCAGTTCAGAAGCATTCAACGCCCGTAGCTCCGCCTCGGAGTCGAAAGAAAAGCAGCACTAGTAGCAGCACCAGTGGCAGCACCAGTGGCAGCTCTACTCCCAGAACAAACCAGGACCCTGTCGCCCCGCCTAGACGGAAATCGGTGGAAAAACAAAACCGATTGGTGGAATATAAGGAAGTCTATAGTAGCCTTCGATCTGCTTGCAAGTCACATAACCACGAGAAGATCAAGGACTTATTAAAGACACACGAAAAAGCAGCTCTAGATTTGTGTACCCGGTTTGAACAGTCGGAGGGGCAGGGGTCTCTGATGGCGAACGCGGCGTTAAACTGTGCTACAGACACCTTAAAATTGTTCTTCGATGCCGGAATTCCTGTTAACTGCATGGATTTGAACGGAGAAACGGCTCTTCACGCAGCTGTCAAGGGAAACCATGACGCCGTCGTACACTTTCTTTTAAAGAATTACACCGAAGTGGACGTGGAATTACGAGACTTGGACGGCGCGACAGCTCTGATAACGGCGGTTGAAAACGGCAACATAGAAATCGTTAAGATGTTACTGGATTGCAAATGCAATCCAAACTGTTCCTACAAACACGGGTTTACTGCTCTGCAACAAGCGGCCGCACATTCAGAAGTAGAAATATGCAAGGTGTTACTGGAGAACGGCAAGGATATCGATATCAATCAGCCAGACGAGGACGGAAACACGCCGCTGATTTTGGCAGCAAGCATAGGGTGTGAGAAAGTTGTAGAGGCATTAATAAAGCATGGTGACTGCGACATAAATCGCCACAACAAACAGGGCTTTACGGCACTCCACGGGGCAGTGGACGGCGGATACAGGGACGTTGTGTCCATCCTTGTTGAGGCAGGTGCGCAGGTAAACCAAGTCCCGTCAACCGGTGTGACAGCTCTTTTCCAAGCTGTGGAAAATGGATTCGATGAAATCGTAGAGATCCTTCTAGAGAACAAAGCTGACGTCACGTTAGCTAAACCGGATGGGTCAACCCCTCTTCACGTCGCTGCATCTAAAGGGCGTGAGCAAACGCTGCGGAAGCTCATCAAATCAGGCGCTTGTATCGACCAGCAAGACAATGCCGGTGCCACGCCCTTGTTTGACGCGGCTTCCAAGGGACAAGAAGAAGCCGTGAAACTCCTCATCGCCGCCGGGGCTAACTTGCAGTTATCGGATAAAGAAGAATGGACGCACTTACACGTAGCTGCCAGCAACGGGCACGCAAATTTAATAGAACTTCTGGTGGATGCCGCAAGCGATAACATAAATAAACAAGGCAAGGCGGGGGTAACGGCTCTGTATCTTGCAGCCCAAAATGGTCACGTGGTGGCTGTCAGCGACTTGCTGGAACTAGGCGCCGACTTGAACATTGCAGAAACAACCAAGTCTCGCACTCCTCTCTTCGCCGCCGCTCTCAACGGTCACCTCGATATCATCAAGTTGCTTCTTTCAAAGGGCGCCGACATCAACTCGCCGGCATCCAACGGCTGTACACCACTCATGGCGGCCACGTCGTCACGCCACACTAGAGTCGTCAACTTTCTCCTAGAGAACGGTGCCAAGGTCTCCGGACACGATGATAAAGGGTTCGGTGCTCTCCACCTCGCCTCAGCCAGTGGGGATATTACTCTGGCTAAGTTATTCGTCGCTGCCGGGGCTGATGTTGACGCTCAGTCTTTTACTGGCATAACAAGTTTGTATCTTGCGGCACAAAACGGCCAAACTGATATGATAAGGTTTCTGCACTCTAAACAAACTGACATGAACGTCATTGGGAAGAACGGGTATAGCGCTCTCCATATAGCGACCATTATGGGTCAAGAAGATTCGGTAAAGACGCTGCTTGAGGAAGGTGCTGACAGCGATGTTTGCAGTGCAAAAGGAGACACCAGTTTGCTGCTTTCCGTGATCTACGAAAAGTCAACCATCACAGAAATCTTAATATCATATGGTGCAGACGTGAACTGCAAAGACTCAGACCAAAAAACGCCCCTTCACCACGCCATAGAGAGGCATGATATTCTAATGTTGGAACTTCTCTTGGAAAATGACGCTGACCCGAACAGCCAAGATGTCGCTGGCTGGACCCCGCTTCACATAGCGTCTCAGTTAGGGGACACCGATGCAGTCTCCGCTCTACTTTCCAATGGCGCTGACGTCAACAAAGGTGACGTCGACATGACGACACCCCTTCACGTGGCTGTTTACGCCAAACGCACTGGGGTCACGAAGCAGCTTGTTAAGGCTGGTGCCGATGTTTTAGCAGCCGGCTTTAAAGGACAGTCTCCCATGGACTTGGCGGTGACCTCTGAGATACGCAGAATTCTGGACGCTGCTGTAAAGCGGTGAAGCTAAAAAACTAGTCAACTGATTTTCTTTTTATTGGTATCACTTACTAGGACAATACCATGGATGTAACACGACTGATTTAAAAAGCATTCATATTAATTGATCTCGCATATGACTTTGCAGAGTACGATATGAACTCTCCATGTTGTCACAGCATATCCCCAACAGCAAGTTATATAGTAGATACATTCAAAAACCTGGTACAAACGACATTGGCGTATTCATCAGATGGCATCCTTCATCTTCATCCAAAACAAGAGGGAAGAAGATATCATTAGACACATGTCATCATAACCGTTTAAGGGCATGAATTTCTGTTAAACAAATGTCAGTATATAGTCATTATATTTATAATAAGCCCGTACGTCGCGGTAACATTATTACTTCCAGAGTTTGCAAAAAGATACGTCGCAGCAGAAATACAATGAAACAGATTTATGTAATGCATTTAAGCAGTTACCGTAATTAGACGTACAATAATAGCTGGGTTGTAGTTACACAAATACAATTGCATGTATTTCACATGTGAACTCATTTTCTTGCTTTTTTGACGAAATAATTTGGGCACAGCAGACAGGAGAAAGGAGATGTTTTGGGGAAGATGAGAAAAACCAAGGGACAGGGCCGATTTTCGAATATCATTCACAAATTTACTGGTTATTTCTGACCTGACACGTCTACTGGATACTCATTTATCAACTTCATGTGAATTTTTATGTTTAGCATTTTTTGGGGGAGGGCATATGAACGTTCAAATGCTCATCACAAAATTTGAATAATAATGACATATTTCAAACTTAAATCATGGATGCTAATCATTCGAATGTAAGAGATTAAATAGAGGCCACTTATATACAGATGGTGTGATGGAAAGATGAAATTTCAACATATTACTCAGAACGCCTATTTTAATATTAATGTATTTGAATCCGGCATCTTTCACATCTGGCTGGTGACCAGCTTTCTCCGACTTGGCCGCCAATGGCAAATAAACTTGAACCAAGATAAGTTACTTTTGTGTTATTTTAACAATGCACATAAATTAAGCATGGCAAGCAAGAGAAAACATCAAAAAGAAATCCACAGGGACTTTGCCGTTCGTTAGATACATGTATATATTTCTGAGCCGAAGAATGTGTGTATTTATCTTACATTTAAAGACCAATGTATTGGCAAAATCAATACAAAAAAATGTCACTGGAGTATCTACCGTAACTATAGTTCCGTTAACACCCTCAAACCTGAAGCTTAGACATATGAGAACATCGAATGTCTTATATTTGGAAATATATACAGTTTTTATCTAAGTCGAAATTGATTAAACATACAGCCGGGTTTTTTTCACTTGCCGTGGGAACGTAGGTGCTGACTGCAACAAAAAGCACAGATGGGTCTATTATTAAAGACGCATCACAGCTCGAAACAGAGTTTATTGCGTTAGCAATTCTATGCCTTATCTGAAGGAAATTGATGCTAAAGGAATATATAATCACTAACGGTTTTGTTAATTGATCGTCTCAGTAGGATACTTAATCACCCCAACCCCACGGTCATGTTCACGGTATACAAAATCTACCCAGTGCCGGATTTGCTAAGAATACGTACACAGGAAAGGTTTTCATGTTATCTCACACAATGGACGGCCGATCAGTACTAGTTTTGCCATTCCTTTCCTTCTGCGTCGTAGGAGCTTTCAGTTCCGGTAAAGTAGCCGACGAATGAGATTATATTAACGTATTTTCGAACATTTGTTTTGTTTTGTATTTATTTTTCTTCTTTTACAATTTTCATGGCAGTTGTGCGTAATTAATAGACAAAATTAAGGTATCAAATGTATCAACGTTTATTTTGCGAGGCGACTTACATGACCCACCTCTTTATTTTCCAGTTGCTCTTTTCATATTTATTTTTATTATCCATTTCGATGCAAGTGAATTTGATATAATGACTATGACCTAATACATTCTATAACAACGGCAGTAAAACTCAAATGCATTAATTTAGGCAATATTAAAACGAAGGTAATAAACTATATACATCGGATGACTCTGTATAACTGGTGATTATTATCTTCTCATAGATTTGCATTCCTGCTACGTACCATGTGACGTGTTAACATTCAATAAAAGAAATTAAACCATGATTTTCCTTTTGAAGCGTGAGAAAACAAAACTAGTGTATATCGTGATTAAGTTTAAGAAAGATATTTACATAGTAGAGAGACACATAATAAGTGCTAGGCAATAAAGGGTGTGACAGAGCAAGAAGTTGAGCAAGAAGTTGTAAAGAGTACAACTTCTTGGACAGAGGGTGTGAATTCAAGTAGTATTTTGCCCAAAGCAGTGGATCCACCAATCAAGTAACGATGGAGTTCATTCTGGCTAAAACATGCTACATGTATTCAAGTTCCTATTTCTGATTATTAAAATAGATCAGTTCGGAGGCTGGTGCGTAAAGCATTCAAAAGTATATCAGTCAGTGTGCTGACACACAAAGCGACAAACAAAGTTCCTTTCACTGTACCGTACATCTATAAGAAGCCAAAAAGTGCTTTAGAAATACTCATTCACAGGGACACGTTCTCATATTACACGATTGCGTTGTCATGAAAATGCGTTTAATTGTGAAGTGGCGTAGTCATTTTCCACGATAATCAAAGATCCTTTTTATATATTCAGATCGCCGAGCCTACTACCGTCGTGTTCTCCTGTCACACCATCCTGATGACTTGTTGGATACAAAAACTGTGTTGACCGCCATGAACTGCGCACGCGCATGTCTCAAGACGGCACAGTGCGCGGGGTTTAACGTCAGCAGAGGACGCGCTTTCAACAACGGAACAGCATACACGTGCGAAATACTCTCTGGCCCTTTCAATACCTCTGCATTGCAAAGCAGTGTTGATTATGATTTCTGGGAGCTTCAGTAAATGCATTACCGATGAAGTTGGCGTGAAAGTGCATTGTACAAATAACACACCTGGTTGACCTGCCAGCAACACCAAGGCTTATGTTGAACTTTTTTAGGGGGGGGGGGGAGGGGTAAATAAAGTGCGTGAAGTGCGTTATAAAATGTCATATTCTGCACATGGCACTATAATTTCCAAGGTACTCGTTATAGCATTGTCATAGTAAAGAGCATTTTTCTGTACGGCTCAAAAACTCACACCTAGGAACTATGAAGTTGAAAAGCAGTATAGACGTTTGTTACAGGCAACCGCTTTGAAGGTTATAGGAATATTAGCGGGAAACACTGCATTCCAAACACAGAGATAAGCAGACCCCTACCACCTCTATCATCCGTAATAAGGAAAAGAAGACTGAATTTTGCCATACACCCTGTCCGAACACTAAATCAATCAAGCTTATCTTTAAGTTTTGGGCACCGCCAGGTAGGGAGGCTAATCTAGGCAGACCAAATATTACCTATACAGACACTTTCATGATTAATACCAACAAAAATACTAGGACTATTGACACGGAAGCTACTCTGTTGCTACCATTTCACCTATGGCCTGGAGCGAAGGAGAGTGTATATGGGAGGGTTTACCTACCCAAATGACTCTGAACTCCATCCTTATTCGCCTGCTAACCCGACTGCTAGCCTGCTAATCTGATCGATAGTCTTTTGATCCGACTGCTAGCCTGCCAATCCGACTGCAAGCCTGCTAACCCAAATATTATCAGTCCGATTGCATTTTTTTAATGCTCACAGATTTTAAAAGAAATATTTAGGACTTACACCATTCCCAGAACTGAGTTGTTGTTCGATATCCTTTTAATGCACTAAGCCAGTGGCAGGTTACTTGTACTTTGATTGACATACCCACAGAAATAAAAAAAATATTAGTTAAAACTGCAGTATAGACACTGTTCAATGATATTTTGTAAAGATCATTTTAATAAAAAATTTCCATAATCCAAAAACAGAAGTAAAACGAAGCCGAAAACAGTTCACGGGAAATTCTTGCCTGTTTTAGAAAATACTGAAGGAACAGTTTATCATGATATCGTTGTGTATAACAGGGCTGGTTTGACTAATTATAATACACTTTAGCCCGGAAACATTGGTCTATTTCATTTCAAGAGCCATAGCAACCCACCCTAATAATGTAAGTACCGGTCTGAAACATTAAGCGCAGTTTTCTTGTTATCGCTAATAACATTTCGTGTGATTGAAATGACACTATTTGTCGTAGGTTAAAGGAATCGTTCCCAATGAAACCATCGGTCTACGTAGATCGATCCGACGCCGCGGAGGGTTTTTAGCCGTATGCAACTAGAATAACAGATTAAATCGCGCCAAGTTACTCATATAAGATTATATGAGTATTCTACTCAACGTTAGAAGGAGCGTGTTAATCTCTTAATCTGATTGCATTCAGCGAGAGTCCCCGCGTAGATGCATCGATCTACGTAAACCGATAATTCCATTGGGAATGAGTACAAATCGACTTAAAAATTTGGCCTGGAAGTTCGGATTAATTTTCGGGCTCAAGCAATTACGTATACGTGACACAGGTCCCATTATTCCAACTTTATTCACTAGATACGGTCTAAATTACCCAGTCAACAACTTGTCTTGGTCACAAAGACGCGAAGACGTCTGATATGAAAGACTTTCGCAAAAGATCCCAAAGAATTTTTTACAAAATGAATGGACAACGTTTTGATGTAAAGACCACACAGATCGGCGTTTCCTCCAACAAGAAAGAGGGTTAAATGTTTTGATCTTTTCTAATATATAATTAATCTCGTTGTGTTGGAAAAATTACCCCCGATTGTGACTTTGCGCATTGCTTTAGGTGGGACACACACCAGGACTACATTGATTGCAGCGACACCTAACCTAAGCTGTAGTTACCGGTAGAAAAACATAACAAATTTATGTTTTAAATATTCATGTATTTTTGTACTTCACAAGTCAAATAGTTTTTGTTTTTTTTTTTTTTTTCTGGAAAATAATGTTTTAGCTCTGAAGTTATTCATCCGTCAATTATTTTCAAAGTCATGAAACAGCACAATAACGGAAGACTTTGTAAACACATAAAATAGTTGTCAATGGTAGGCTATTTATCGCATGACTTTCGATGTGCCTTCGTATGGCCGTCATATTCATTACCAAACTTTTATATCTTTTCGATGAACACACAAGTCTCCAAGATCAAATGAGTATTTATAAAAAATATTTGTGATTATCCGTTTCTTTTAAGAAAAATTCCGGATGCTGACAAAACTAAACTGAATTTATGTGTCACTACAACACTGATGGATGCAGACTTATATATGTTATGGGATATTGTTGCTTGACAAATTTTAAATAAATAGTGATCTTAGGATCAATGCTTGTAACTTATAAAATACCAGTAATTTTGTTGTCTCCCGCACATAGTTGTGTAGGCAGTTGCACCCCCCCCCCCCCACCTCTCAGAATTTTGAAATAAAGTTATCATTGTGGATCTGTACTAAAAACTTTTACGTATTTTCCTTTCCAGTAAATTATATAGACACAATCAATACCCTGGATTGGTTAAACAAGGTTAAACGAAGTTCAAATAAATTACTTTATATGATGTGTTTCCATAAAAACAGAGCATCAATTTTAGATCCATTTTATACGTTTTCAGTGTTTTACGTCAGCAATTCAACTTGGGCCGATCAATGTTACTATGCAGAAATCCATCTCTGTTTAATATTAACCACAACATCACGAGCAGGCTAGCACTTTACCCCTCTTGTGAAAGTTATGTCGTCTCTTGGCAGAGCCCCCCCCAAATCACACACACGAGCGCGGGCGCGCGCGCGCGCACGCGCACAGACACAGACACACACACAAGTCGCCAATCTACTAGAGTGGTACAAGCAACAATTGCCTTGAATGAACGATCACAGACGGGGGTTGCTCTTAATTCTTACGTCCTATGGAAAATATAGTGAAGATCTCAGTAATGCACCAATGCACCAATCTGAAACACAAACCAACAGAAAGACTGACAGAGCGATTAGTCTGACCGCAGTTCATTAATTATATAAATACTTGGTATGGTTATAACTTTTATATCTTGACATGCATCATATTTTTGTTTCAGATTCATAAAGCTATTACAATCGTGGCGATAACTGCGTTGGACAAAAGTAGGTTTATTGCCTGTATTAATTTACCGTACAATTATAGATTTTTTAGCGTGGAACGTTTTACGGAGAGACAGACGAGAGAAACGTATTAAGATACCAGCGAAATACTCAAGCTATCTATAGGGCTACCAAAAATCAAAGAATAGTGCAAAGCTTTAGAAAGGCGTTTTACTAACCCAATTTTCCAATTTCACCCTGTAGACTTTTGCAGACTTAGTGGTGCCTCTCTATTTTATCCACCTCCCCCTAAAATCTTGAAGACTGTGATAACTGATCAGCTCTGTGGAAGCTCAGATTACGGCGTGGTGGCAGCTTGTGCAAGCAAACGTATTTTTCAAACATTACCGGGTGCCGGTTGGGAGGAGTAAATGTAGGAGAGTTTTTTTAGTCTCTTCCTTATTCCCGCTCCAGTAGAAGTACAGACATAATCAATAACCTGGGTTGGTTAAACAAGGTTTAATGAATTTCAAATAAAGTACTTTATATTATGTTTTTCCATAAAAACAAACTTCAGTCCTAATATATCGCTTTTCTTTTTATTCCTTACTAAAGAATTTAATCACTGGCGGATTCAAGACCAGTGTTGATGTTTCTAAAACAAGATGTAGTGGTGAGATCTGACAGTAGCGAAAAAATTAATTTAACAAGAAGAATCTTCATTTTTCAATCCACGAAAAATGAAACAACAATGACTCAGTTAAAAATGTCACCATTACTTGTTTTTAATTTTTTATTACAGAGGTACCTATGTCGGTATAGCATTTTTTTGTTACGATTTCTTCACCACAATTATGCGAAGCGAACTTGCAGGTCCTTGATGTTTCTATCATTCTTGTTATTCCCTACTCTTCCTCTCTATTTCAGATTGCAGCTACTCTTACAAAGCTTAAACCTATATACAAAAAATTAGTTGGATGAAAATGACAATATAAAAGCAATTTTAAATATTACTATTAACCAATCACAATGTATATGACTACTAACTTACTAAAGGCAAATGTCTTTATATAGCAAAGTCTCTATTACTGCTACACTCAATTGCCGATAAGTGGAGCACTGTCATCTAGATCCCTCCTGGCAAAAGCAGAGGAGGGAAACTGAGCTAATGCAATGAGGGTTCTTCTTCTCGGGATTTCATAATGATTGCAAACTTTCCATCAGTTGTTCTGAGGCCAAAGTGTGTGTAATGTTTTGCAAATACCTTGTACAATATGGTTCGCAGGTCGTTGTAAAGGGGGCACACTGTGAGGAAGTGTTTTTCATTTTCAATTTTGTCTTCAGAGCAGTTATAGCATATGTTGTTGGACCGGGGGTGTAAGACTTTATGCACACTGGTGCAAAATTACTTAGGCTTTTTCTTTTTTCATCATCGTGAACAACGTCCAGATACTTTTCTTTTTTAAGTGTATTTTCAAATTGGCAATAGGCTCCGGATTTGGATTTGTTCTCAAGTTCACTGTGCCAGATTTGTATGAAAGTAGTTTTTCCAGTGGAGACCATTATGAAAATCAGACATATACAGTTTATTCTTCAACTAAGTGCAAACTGCTATATTATTCTTAACTAAATAACTAACAGATGACACCGCGCGACTTCACGGTGAAACTACCCATGAAACTCTCTCTCTCTCTCTTTCTCTCTCTCTCTCTCTCTTTTTACAGTTAGCTATAAGGGGGTGGCTTTTCCCATATCTTCACGTCCACGATACTGGGTAACAACATTGGGACATAGGCATCAAAATTTCAACATGAAATCGTTTATCGTGAGTTACACGCCAAAAAATGGGAAAAGGATATTGCTTATTTAATTAGTATCATTTACTATTCATTTGACCAGGTCATTACGTCATCAGTGGAAATCTCCACTATTTACGCTAAGGCTGCGTTCACATGTAAAATCTATTTTCTAAAAATCTAAAAATCTATTTGCGGCATCTTGTGATCACGGTCTGTGCCCTGAATACCCCACGGCGTAATTACGGGCAGCGCGAGCCAGTTACTGCCAAAGCTGTAATTAATTCTCGGCGCTACCAGTAATACTTTGTACTGATGTTGAAGACGAAACAATGGTAACGCACAACAACCCGTTTTCTTCACCCATCAAAATTTGCGACAAAGAGCAATTTTTGTTTTTCTCTAGTGTATGTGCTGTAAACGAGCCCTGAGATGACCAAAAACGTGACAATACTATTCTAAGAGTTTTCTTTTCCAAAATGTACACCTACAGACTGGTATGTCTGTGTCCCAGATTTAAGCACTGTTTTGGCGTCATTTTCGGATAAGAATTTAAAAAGTTTAAAATACAGAGCAATGTTTGGAAACACAAATTTGTTTTTTTTTTATAATAAGACAAATCCATCCCCTTTCACATGAAAGCACCCCATTGTAATCTAACACATAGGGATATTTTGACAGACTTTCAAAGATGATAACCCATTGTTGTAATCCAGTACCGTGGACGTGCAGATATGAATATATGCATGAAAAAGAAGAAAACTATCCAAACCATGAAGTTGGAATGTTTACTTTGACACTACTTGTAGTATATGATGGACAAATAATCGTTAAAGGTTAAAGGTTGATGTTAGCTTGCAGCAAATACAGCTGTACAGTTTTATAATGAACTATATGTTAGACCTTTTCAATATAAATGATAAATGAAGATTGACAAGTTCATTGGTTGTCGCGGTGCTTTGCCATCGCCATATTGTTTCCGCTTGGTGTGACGTCTAAAGGCATTGTGGAGGGTTCATTCTAAACTTGGACAAGGAATACACTGTATTTGTGTTATTTGTCCAAGTTCTAAACTACGGTCAGTTGGAACAGGAGAATGAAGGTAAGATTGTATTATCGCAATACATTTGAGAATCAACGGCAACTAGTACTAATGATCCAGCGACATCATAGACTTGTGTATACTACCGGTAGCTGTATTGCCACTGAGAATGTACTACTCTATTATAGATAGTGGCAATAAAATTCGTTTGGCTAAAAAAACAACGAGGTTTAAATAACTTAACCATCCATGATTTATCACCTAGCAGACGATGGAAATAATTAACCAAAGAAAAATCGATGATTGTATTGTTGTGCTTTAATTCGAAAGCGTTGAGCTTATTCTGTAAATTTTACATACTGTTCATTCGACATGTTACCGGTAATAGGGATGATGAAAACCGAAGCTGCCCTTGCTTTCATACAACTGATAATCCTGTTTTTTGGAAGAAAGGGATGCGTGCATGGGGAAGAAGGTAAGTGGAGGTTGGATACAGTTACTTTTATCAACGTATTACGAACAGTTAAAACTATGATAAACGTGGAACAATTCTCGCACAGAATACAACACCACACGGATACCGATGGAAACATTTATTAAAACCCTATCTTAAAAAGCACTTACTTGATTTAAAATGTCACCTTTCAATGTGGTTTCAAACGATTGTATTCAGACCCGTAGCCAGCAATTTCAAAAGGGGTTTCTTTTTCTGAAAAAGTGGACCTTTTACCATGAAACCTTCAACTTCTTAGAGAAAATTTTACTCGGAGGGGGACCTTTTCTCGGCAAAAGGAAAAAAGCCGAACACCCCTGGCTACAGGCCTGGTCTTAAATAATGCCAACAACAGAATTGCGTAAACGCGTGCTGAAGCGGGCACAATATCTGTAACTTAGCTAAGCAACAGCCCTCTGAAATTGAATTTAATGGGATGGTGATTTGAAAATACTGAACTAGCTTATCATATCAATAATTTCTTATAATAGGTTTTTGTATTTAGATATTATTTTTTGAAATTTCTCCTCCTTGCGTTAGAATTGAAATTGATTACTGACATAGATCTAATTATTACCAAGACTTGCCCTATTCCCCTATTGCAGCCAAAGTTAGATTAGTTACACTAAAAGACTTTTTACGGTTAAAGAATAAGGACTTCTGAATCATTCATGTCTTTTTCACATATCCAGCACAATTACAGTTTACATGTACATTTTTAAATATATATTAAGAAACAGATTTAGAAAATTTATTAAAATCGTCACTGTGGCGCGTATTTCAGATTCCTTGACTGTGTATGGAGCGCACTCACTGCCGGCAGATGACGCCACATCCACTGCCACGTGCCCAGATGGTTACGTCATTCGTTCGTGCGAATGTTACATGGTCGGAGTGTATCACTGCGACGGGTCAGTTATAGAGGATGACGTCACTTGCGTTTCCTATAATGCTGGTCATCCCTACATTTCACAGGTCAGATAACATGTAATTTCAATTTTTAGATTTCCATTCATTTTCTATAAAGGAAATAGACTATAGAAAAAATTAAAAAGATTTCTGAATGAATAAAATAGAGTAAAAAAAGTAAAATGCAGTTTTTGTTCTCCGTGTGTCTGAAAACCAAACGGTGAAAATGCATTTCTTTTTAAATAACACTGGGGAGAGCTGATATGGCAAATTTCATTCGGAAAATGTTTTGCCTAAATTTTGTAAGTCGTAAATAGGAAGCAATGTGTCTGATCAATATCGTGTCTTGCAAGTCTCCAAAAATCCGCACACATTTACTTAGGCCTACAAATCAACCAGCACATTATGAAAATCAACAAAACAGCAATAACAACAGCAAAGATAAATAAGTGTACCTCATTCATTCTGTTTTGCTTTGTGTATAGGCCAAGGCGACTTGCGTACGTGACAGGGGGAATTCAAACTTAATCACACTGTACGACCCAGAGACAGACTACGCTATGGTACCTACCGCCACATGCCCGCCCATGTTTGCCATGGTTTCGTGTTCTGTTCACTCTGCGTAAGTTTTCATGTTGTATTTTTATCAAACTATGACTTAATATAAAAGCATTATACGTCAAGGATTTTTTGTCCAGAGCAAAATCTGGCTTAACTAAACATGGCAGGCGACAGCTTTTAATACACCTGTATAGGCCTACTGTTACTACTCAAAACAATTTAGGGAACACCAGCCATTTAAAATGCAAAAGTTTGAACTATGCCCATTATTAATTAATATTAACAAGTCTAAGACAAAGGGGGCGTTCAGATAAACCCATCGTACTAGCCAGATCGACCCAACTCTGCGTGAGGTTCTCCCTAAGGCCAATCACCGCAATCGGCTTAAATGTCTCACACGCCTGGCTTGAGCTGCTAGGGGGTAATCACAGAAATGCCTCTGGTTAAATAGGTGGTTAAACTCTGTACTGAGACCCCAGCAGCAAAAATGACCACTGCGGACCTAGTGGAGGGTATATAATCACCAGCTTTTCTGTTTTCTACCTAAAGCCCTGAGAATGCGTGTTCATCTGTGTAGTACATGTATCTCATGGCCGTCGCTTTAGGCGAGGCGATGTGAAGCTTTTGTGGTTTCCAAAGGCAGGCACATATAACACTGAAAAAAACTGTTAGAGCCGTGAATTTGATATTTAACCCCCTTGCTTTTATGCTTTACGCATTATGATATTTGATAGTTAAGTCCAAACGCAATGCATTATTCAATAAAGTGATGGTCGACAGTTATTATTTTTACAATTTTACTTGTTGAACGGTAAACGTTCTTTTTAAATATTTGTTATTCTAATTGTACCCTAATTCTTTTTTGGTAGTATACTAAGCAACAATAGTGAAAAAATTTGAACAACGTTAAAAGGCCGTATATATACATTGTAAATCTTACTCTGGTTAAAACTTTTGTCTTTACGTAGAGCAAATACAAATGGCTGATTTCGCCTTGCAATGTGACTTATGCTCTCAGGTGGACTGCGACAAATGTCGTCTTGACCTTGGATTACCAAAGGGAAACCTGTACAGCTATTGGCTGCGGAGGGCGTGGATGCCACATTAGTCTACGGTGTCAACGGTTAACAAGTATGTATGCTGAGATTGTATTGTATAACTATATATACCCCGGACCTGTAATCACAATATCCACCCCAGCCTCACTGTGCGCTTTATGATTGTATGTCTGGTAAAAAGATATTTCACTATTGATGGTGTCCAAAGCCTACTTCCAAGGCAACTGATATATTTTCCGTACATAAGTGATTATACTGCCTCCATCTGTCGATTCTCTCTTTAATATCATATCTTTGTTGGTACCGACTGGCTCATGCAGCCATTGTAAAACGACCAGATTTCTTTTCATAGCAACATAATAGTACAAACTATCATTTCAGAGTCAAGAACTGGGTTACCATACCTAGATCGATCTAAAAGGATCGAACCATCTGTAAGGGGTTTCTCGCTAAATTGCTTTCTGCTTAAATATCTGGCACGCCTACACGATAGTTAATTACCTTCTAACAGCTTCAGTGGGCGTGCCAGACATCTAAGCCGCTTAAGCTGAAAGTGAATTAGCGAGAAACCCCTTGGGGATAGATCGATCCACAGTAAGCGCTATAGGGTCTGGGAATGGTCCCCAATTTTTCTGTAAAACATTCCTAATGAACACAATGCAGAGCGTGAAACTGAACAAGTTTAGCGTATCACCTTCGTCTATTCACTGTCAGTCCGTCAAAACGTCTCGTCAAGTACAAAGAGAAAGACAGAACATTGCATGTATTTGTTAATTTGTTGACAGAACGTTGACAGCTGTCAACCCAAACATAACACGTCACATCAAAAGTGACAAGTGCAGCAAGCGCACGTGCTTACATACAAAGATTAACGGTGATCCAACATCCTGCAAAACTAACAAAAGTTAGGAATTTTATTTGTTTGAAACGAAACGGTCGATATATCACTAACTTGAAAGTTTAGTTTAATTGTTATCAAGATTATTTTCCACAACCGACTGAATCTATACATCTCGTTTTCTTTCATATACACAGGTTTCCATCGATTTTTTGTAAAGCTTTGTTACGGAAATATTATGCACTGACATTGAAGTGGAATTCTGTGTTGTGTTCAAAGTTGTTAGATTGACATTGATGGTAATTATCTACAATCGATAATTGAAACAATCCTACAGAGACAATCGTTTGTGGGTTAGCCTCCTTTTTCTGGTCTGCATTTTGCATCAGGTCACCGTCAGATGTATACTTCTTAGAGTTAATTCTGAGCAATGCATGTGTCATCTTTAAGTCCATAGTATCACCCCACTTCATTCGATCCAGTTTATGTAATGTGACGGCAATGTGTTTGTAACTCTCCTGAAACGATAATATAGACCAAAAATCATATATTTGGATATTTCGTATGATAAAGCACTAAAGTTTCAGTGTATTATTTGCTTGCAGAAGAGATGAGCTATCAAAATAATTACTGCACAATGTGTTCAATGACCAGAGGGATAAATAGATCAAATTTGAAGAAGGTGCACTATTAAAGCTATTTTTGCTGACTATGTGACTGATTTGGTTTATCCTTTGGCAAATTGACTTTATTTGATCCGTATAAAAATTAGTAGAAGTGGTTTATATACCTTACAGAGGTTTATATGCCTACTCTCGCTTTATGTGTATATGTAAAGAAATCCTATGGCCTACATCGGACTAAAATTGAGAACTGACAGATCGTCAAAGACATAACTCAATAGCCACTGAATACTTTTAAAAATAATGGAAAATTCTTTAAAACTAACTCTGCCATTGGCATTATTGACTTTCAATGAACTACGACAATTTACAACAATTTAATGCAATTTTGTTAAAATTTCTTTGTGAAATCACGAGACCTGAATACGGACAGAAAAATGCCACATTTCTAAAACTGTTGAATTTTTTTCACTTGAGTTTGATAGATAATTATCTTTAAACCCTATATTTACAGACAGAGGTGCAATATTCCAAAAACATCGAAACACGAGATACGCAGGGAATACGACGAGCCATTGGTCCACGCCGTCAAAGATACACTGCGCTGCTAAGTGTTTGGAATCGTGGGTTTGCACCGGATTTAATTTTGTCGATCGTCCGTCAACTTTGCCTGATGTCCCTATTTGTGAGACAGCGATGGACTTTCCGCTAGCAAGCCAGAATTTGGTTGTGTCAGAGGAGTATGCATTCCATGAAAAAATATAAAGCGGACAATACACGTCGAAATGTACGTTAGAATTATCACGTCAAGATTGTCAGTTTTAGGAGTTTCCTGTTGTTTAACTCTCACGTGGGTATGTAGAACCATTAGTAGACAATTGCAAGGAAATTGACTTAACACTAAAAATAAATTTGACTGGAGTGCTTTTATATTAGAGTTCCTTTAAAGGAGTACCAGACTGTGCCTTCGGGGCAACTATCGACAGTCTGCCAACATTCAACGATCTGAAACACCACATAGATCAATGTAATGATCATTTTCAATTCAACCCTTTACTCATCTAGGAAAGCTGCCGGTGTTCTCATGTCGCAGTGGCCTATTACGAAGATGGTCATATAACTGGAATAGTTGATCTTTCAGCCCTGCATAACTTCATGATCCTCTGAGCAATAATACATGTGAAGTCATTTTGTGATGAGAAAATAGATCAAGGCACGTATATATATTTTGCTTGAACAAAACAGTTAAGTTGGGATAAATAGAAACTAAATATAGTTTCAGTCAAGTGGGATCAATCGATCCGATTTGGGCCATTGGTTTACATTACCCTCTACCAGGGCCACAGATTGATTTTTCACTAGATATTTTAATATTAAATTAAAATTCAATATTAATTAAAAGGCTGCGTTCACATGTAAAATCTATTTTCTAAAAATCTAAAAATCTGTTTGCGGTATCTTGTGATCACGGTCTGTGCCCCGAATACCCCACGGCGTAATTACGGGCAGCGCGAGCCAGTTACTTACAAAGCTGTAATTAATTCTCGGCGCTGCCAGTAATTACGCCGCGGGGTATTCAAGGCACAGACAGTGATCACAAAATACCGCAAATAGATTTTCAGATTTTTAGAAAATAGATTTTGCATGTGAACGGTCCCTAACAGATATGTCTCTGGTTTAACAGCTGGCTAATTTCTGCACTGTGACCCTGTTCTGAAATCTCAAGGATGATTACATGGCTTGTAATTGTTTACATATAATAGCTACTCAGGCACTGTCACTTAGCAAGCCCCTGCCAAGTCCCCTTGACAGTAATCAAGACAGTTAACTGCTCATCTGGACAATAAAAACAGCCCCTCAGCAGACAGACAAGACAAGGCAGGTTGCGTAACAAGCGCTTATTACATTGGCGCGAAGCCCAGCTCTCACTGAGCTCTTGCAGAGCAGGTACAATGCCATCTGCGCGCGTGCAGATTTAATTGCTCCCATCTGGCCAAACGTGACAGGGTCGCCTCAGCAAAAAATGTCCACAATAATAACTGCGGCCCTGGTAGAGGGTAGGTTTACATTACAAAACTTACAATCTAATGCAGGAAGCAGCATAACAGCATTGTGGTTGGTGCGACGGGCCGAGCTCAGCTAGTGCAATATAGCTTCCAGTTGCATCTAACAGTACATGTAATTGTAAAAAGTTTGATGTGTGCTTATATATCTAATAAAATTATTTTTATCTTTCCTCCAAAATAGTTGTAGTCCAATGTTAAGTCAGTTAAGAAAATCCACACGCCTGTTTTGTCACGCTATATCTTTCAGTGTTCTTAAATTTGCTCCAAATAGGGGATGTTAATGGAAAAGGACATTGCAACAAATCCACAGTGCAACACTATACATTTTTCTTTTTAACGTTTTGCGAACATTTTTTATTTCGATCGCATTTTCAAGTTTTCTCTACTCCGTGCTTAGAGGTTTATAATGATACATACTTCTGGTGCGTATTCATTATTTTATATGTAGGGTTTAAACTACATGTACTATCGCAGGGTTGGGCCACTTAAAGGTACTTTGTTATGTCATAAAGGAATAGACGCTCCCACAACATTGTTTAATGCTTCAGTATCCCAAAATCAATAAAACAATAAAATAAAGAGAAAAAAATGACATTTCAAACTTTTAAAACAATAGAATGGTGAGCAAATCAGAGACCACACCTGCTGTTATATATCAAACACCACCCAGCAGTTCTCCCATTCCTCCTACATGAATATTCAATTAGAACTCAGGCCCGTAGCCAGGGGGGGTTCGGGGGGTTCGAAAGAACCACCCTTTTTGCTGGGAAAAGGTCCACTCTGGGTAAAATTTTATCTATGTACTTGAGGATTTTATGGTAAAAGGTCCACTTTTTCAGAAAACGACCCCCCCCCTTCTGAAATTGCTGGCTACGGGCCTGGAACTTCAGGTCTACTTACTAAAACTTTTTAAAATCACGAATGGTTCTTCATTCATTCCTTACTCCATCCGTAGGATAAATTGAAAGTTAGTTGTTGGCATATGTATTTTAATGCCATTGTTCGAACAATTATTGTATCTGGATTCTGTTAAATATTTGAACCCCCACCCCAAATTGACCTGTGCATTTACATGTACAAGATTTGCTATTCTTCTGAGTAATAATGCTGAAACAATACTGAAAACAGTTGAGACTGTTATAAGAATTTCAAACACTGTTGCATGTTATTATTTTGAGTGCATGTACACTATATGTAACTTTTATTGGCGACAATATCAAACTTGAGCGGACAAAGATTTCCTTATAGCTTCTGGCAGTAATGCGTCAACAACCTCTTATATAAGGTCATTCGGGGGAGAGGGGAGGGCGAATGAACTGGAGAATAACCCTTTTTTGTCAACTCAAGGGGGGGGGGGCTTTAGGGGCACACATTGGAAAACCTATAGCTCGACTAACAAAAGTATGTCTACAAAAAAAGAAGAGTCACTGCGTGTATGTGTGAGGTGGGGGGGGGGGTGAAGTGGTCTGTTTGACCTTTCATGGACGTGACAGAAGTTGGCAAGCATGTAAGAACATTCAAGAATGTACTTATACTCTACGGATAAATATCTTTATATCTCATTTCTCTGCTTGGTTATGAGACCATCCTGTATTTAAATTTGATCATGTGTTTAACGGTAGCGGTTTAGCGGGAGACTGTTACCACGCTATGCTTCATGCAGGGGCTCACGCAACGTAACTGCACATCGAAGATTACGAGAAAGTCCAATTTCTCTGCTCTTAGCTCGTCGTTCGGTTTTTACGAAAAATTGCACAAAAAGCAAGGGCAAGTACTCCATCCTGAATTCACGTATTCATACGTGTTAGGTACCGGTTTCGAAAAATAAAACGTCAAGAGTGAATTTATCTAAACGTGCGCGATCTGATGCAAATGTGTCTTGCTATATTTGAAAATGAGGCCATTGACTTCTGTGAAGTAAATCATCTCTTTGCTCGTTCTAAATTATGATCTTTTTAATCATCTTGTAATTTAAGAGTTTATCTCTGTGTAAACACAGACAAAAATATGACACGGCCTTATCTGCGTGAGAAGAATATACAAAACGTTTTCTTCTTTTGTTACGATAATTCTGCCAACGTCTCTTGGGTTTATTGTTAGCGTAGTGTAGACCTAATGTTGTCCAGGTCAGGATTCGGGTAATGCCATTTCATTTCCTGGGGCGTATTGGTACTAGACCAGATTCTCAAAGAATGTTTTAAGTCTGCAGTGATAGCGGTTGAACCGTCCTTGGTTAAAGCTAGATTTAAGTTGAATCCTCACTAGGTTAAATTATACATGTAATTTCATTGTATCCCACTTGGATCAAATTTAGATTTTTTTACAGTTTCACTGGAGTACAGTGATGTCATATGTACCTGTAACTACATAGAATTGAAAAATTTTGTTTACATGTAGATGCCAGTTCTTAGATTTTGGAGGCCGGATGTTTTTCAAAAAGTGAGGAGTATTCCCCTTTATGGTGAAACATGACAGCATCTTAAAAGCATGCCAAGTTAAAAACAAATTTGGGGTATTTTAAAAATATCATTATGGAGGCTTAGAAATAAATATTGAATGTCGCTAATACATTGCATTATTCTACATTATCCTAATTCAACAGCAAAATCTAAAATAACGTCAAGAATAACGTGTTATATTTGAGAATATGTTACTTAAAGTACACAATTCTAAAGTTTTAGATTTCTGTTCTGTAAGTTAATTAAACACGTGATTTAGGACAAAGAACCAGCAGACGCTCTTAACTGATCTTCCCCCAACCTAGCTGTTTTTTTTTTATTTTTTTAATTTATCAAGGCACGGGAATTAGGGGGCGGCTGCGGCTTAATTCCCTCACACTGGTTTATAACCCCTCGTAATGCAGCATAAAACACTAACATTTGATAATAAATTTTAGTAAAACTCATGAAACTTTTACGCATTGCTATTTTTAGTCGGTGAAATCCCTAAAGTCAGACTAATGGCATGGACTATGTTCTCCGCCAAAACTGGGACAACGCACCATACATTCGCACACACAAGCGTCTCATGCCAAAGTTTAATAAGATCCGCTCTCGCTCAAATCCTACGTCATGAGTAATCTTGGAGGAAGTAGGTCAAACTGGTGCTTGTACATTTCATTTGCTCATTTCACTGCACAGTCATAACGCCAGCTCTGCCGAGGGGAAGATGCTGTCAGATTCTGAGGATTTGTACCAATTATTCTAGGATATCAAGGAAAACAAAAACGACACCAATATGAGGAGTAAAGGAAAAGGAGGTAGGTGAATGAAGTGGGCTCTTAGTTTCTTTGTAAGCGAGACCAGTATGGAAATATTTTATTTACAAGAAGTCGATGTAGACCTGATGAGTGTCGCTACACAGCGGCTTTGTTTCAGCGCGGTGGAGCGCAGGCGGTTTTACGTTGCGACTGGATCTGGTTAACACTTCCCCGCACCTCATGTTTGCGTGTTTACGAGGCCAAGTTTACTCTAACTGAGAGAATTTTCATTCATTTCTTGCCGTCCGTGACAAGATAAGTTAAAAGTTTGTTAACTGGCAAATATATTTCTAAGATGTCTTGTTTAGAACCATGTATTCGACCACTGTTTAATATTTTAGCCACGACACCCCCAAATTGATCACACCTGTTGATACTTTGAAGGGAAGGCTGGATAAACACGTGCGTTTGTCTGTTCAGTTTTAATGTCAACAATGATATTTTGATCTGCCTTAAACACTAGTCTTCTCTAGTTCCTTAAAGTAATTGATTGTACAAAATGATGACAAATTATCCTTGACATTTTGTGTGTCAACTAAAAGAATTTAACATTAACTTGTCATTCTTTTTGTACATGATCTTTATAACACAATCTGTTTTAATGTAGAATCGGTATTTGTCATCGTTTTTATAAAGCAGTTTTTATTGCTCTAAATTTTTTTTTTTCGCTCAGATATTTGACTTCAAAACAGTTTGGCTGTATTAATTGTTCTGTCTGTCTGTCTGTCTGGGCAGTAAATACATAAATTTTAAACTTTTAATATTCAAATAAAAGACAGTGGGGTTCAGTGTAGTTATATTAGGTGGATATAGACCACGCCAGAAGGCGCTAGACTGGCTTAGTAGTATAAATACATGCCGAGTCAGCACGAAGAGCAATGGGATCTGAGCGTCTAATCTACGAAATTAATACAATCAAGATTCTTGATACAATCCGTAAGTGTTTATGAGCGAGATTTATTTCATGATTAATTTCTTTGTCAGTAAACATTATACGTATTCCATATTCCCACAAAACAAACACAGGGTAATGATGTCATTAAATGGTTTTTGATATCATAAACGCCTTGAACGAGGTCATAACTGAGCTAGGCTAGATGGTCGAGGCTGATCAAGAGCGCGCCTCGTACGATCGTCTTGAGAGATCCAGCTGGGGTTATAATCTTCACATTCTCTCATTCTGATGTCAGTAGATTTTAAAATACTATACAAAATTAAAGTATAGATACAATAAATTAGTTACAGACCTCTAGCGGACCCTGTGGTCAGAGTGCACCCTCATCCTTGATTCAAAAATGAATGCGAAAACACGTTGTCAACATGTACCTAATATATAGGTAACTGTTGAAAGGACTTTGTGACTTGTCTACCACGGTGAAGTACTGAGAAAAAAAGCTCCACGATTGCATAGACACGTATTATAGCCTATTATAAAAAATATTGGGTTTGCGCTCAAAGCCACATTGATGTTATTTGTTAATGCTAAACACGGATTGCATAATTCATCGTTCGTTCTGAAAGGAAAGGACGTCTTAATGACAGTATGGCAGAGAGGGCCAGCATCAGCTCCTTCTTGTTTTTGACTTGGGTGTGTTTTATAGGGAGAGAGAGAGAGAGAGAGAGACCTGATGTGTGGCAAAGCGTGTCTTAAACCATCTTTCTTCTGACGCAGCTCGAGTGCAAAATTATTCACAAAGACTGTTATGTTTAGGGCCAGTGAATGATGTCGTGTCATTTTACAATTACTCCCCTTGTGTTTTTGTCCATCAGCATGGTAGCACTGCGTTTTGTTACTTTTCATGATTTTCGATCTCAGACTACGTATTGTTTTCTTGTTCAAAATTGGAATTCACTGTACGATTGTATGTGCTACACGTAGACTGTTCTATTTTTACGCATTACAGTACATTTTACTGTATAGTTCATCATAATATAGGCTACAATGCAGTGAATATAGTAGTGGAAAAATTCAGACTCCCGAAATGTTTTTGTGGGTGTCGCGTTGAAGTTGATGGGGAAAATGTGACTCACAGGGGGGCGGATTGGGAGGGGTGCGGCAGTTACTGTGACCTTCACATTTCAAATGGGGATCCAGATATCAATATGCATGATAAAAACCTATGGAAACCACCAAGTATACAAACAGACATTGAAATTAGATATTTGCATCCGACATTGGTGGATAAATAAATAAAGGGGAATCTCCGTTTGAAATGTAGTCAACGCATCACCGGTAACTATTGAGTTATAACGTAACAGAAGAGATAACGGCACAGAGAACCAGGATGCCAGAGGAAAGGAGTGTGCCGATTACATTCCAGACAGCGACCTCCAGCAGACCCCTTAATCACGAAATTGAGCCCAGCGATTGATTGCAGTAAGCCGTTAATTTTTGCAATGAAAATAGTGTGTGTGTGTGTGTGTGTGTGTGTGTGTGTGTGTGTGAGAGAGAGAGAGAGAGAGAGAGAGAGAGAGAGAGAGAGAGGTGCACGTGCGACATTCGCATTCTAATTTATATCGACGACCTGCATAATTAAATTAATCAGACATACGGCTCGATTAACGATCAAGCATTTCATACTTTTATAATCCAACACAGATAACATAACATGTCCTGGGCAAAAAAAGCACATTTTATGCCGGATAACCGGCTTCTGAACAATGTAGGGCATATCACGATCCAGATGACGAATGGTCCAGGAACTAAAGGCTTCGACAAGCGTTCAACACAAGCGTTTGTTTTAAATGCAGCTTCAAAATTAATGGCCAGTAAAGGTACAAGCTGTAACCCCAGAGTCATCATTATCCCTCTAACTCAAAAAGAATGACCAATTGCTCGTGGTCACGCACGTATAGGACATCTACAAGTCATCCAAAGTGTGTGAAGGGGAAGGTGGGGGGGGTCATCTTCAAAGCGCCTCTTCGATACGTTTTTCACAGATCGTGAATGAAGTTTCATTTGGCTTTACATTTTTCTCTTTTTTCATCAGTTGATTTATTTATTTATCTATTTAAGAGCCATATAGATAGAGCGACTTTACGTGTGTCCTTGAGATGCTGCCGTTGCCTAATGACCCTACCNTGCTCGTGGTCACGCACGTATAGGACATCTACAAGTCATCCAAAGTGTGTGAAGGGGAAGGTGGGGGGGGTCATCTTCAAAGCGCCTCTTCGATACGTTTTTCACAGATCGTGAATGAAGTTTCATTTGGCTTTACATTTTTCTCTTTTTTCATCAGTTGATTTATTTATTTATCTATTTAAGAGCCATATAGATAGAGCGACTTTACGTGTGTCCTTGAGATGCTGCCGTTGCCTAATGACCCTACCCCAAAACTTCTGATGTACTTTCGTTATGCTGTTTACGTCAGATAAACAACGCGCGATTCACGGAAATGAACCGGGAAGAAAATATGTAAATCAACGTGATTGGTGCTTTGAAAAGTGTAAGACTTAAAATATCTGGAAGCTTAATTTTAACAGAAATATGCTCCTTACATGAATATAATACCGAGTAGTATCACAATTAATTCGGCACATTGGATTTAAATTGAATAATTTGAAATTAAACCAAATGTCACCATGTCAATCATATACATGTACATGTCGTTCGGTTGACATACTAGTAGCAGACGTCTGTTGCTGTGACTGGGCATTCCCCAAATGTATTTCACTGAGCTTGCCTCAGGGACCAACATTAAATCAATGGAAGCATTGTTCATAAAATAATATTACAGTAGCAGACAGTGTTACAGTAGAGAATTACGGGGTCAGTTTTATGACTTAAGCAAAACAGCATTCATTATTTGACCGTAGCAGTGGGTAACGTCCCTGTGTGGCGAATAAGGACCTCGTCTAAAAATCGGTAAGTATAAATAAAAGCACGGTTTTGTTCAAGTGGACACCTCAAATTCTAAAACAAATCGCGTTTTATATCAATATAAACAAGTCGTCGAGAGAAGTACTGAAGAAGTCACCGAGAAATGTCAAAGTGCTATTGCGCCATAGATATTCGTATTATACGGTATAAAACAAACAGGAATATTGCCGAAAGAAAACTGGAGACCAAGAAAACTGGACTCACTATTAGGGTTTGGAAGATTTCCAAGGAAGTGGTGATATTTTTCAGCGTAATGTATGAATCACACTTGAAACGCTTGTTGTTTAGAGTGTGTCAACCCAAAAAAATATTTGTTAATAATTTTTTTCATTCACGTATCTAAAATAGATACCACCAGTCATCTGAGAGTACATGTACTAAACAGATCAAAACTCTTTATTAGCGTACACTGTTACTGAATGTATATGTTGATGTCGCTGTTTATTTCTTTCTATCAGGCCTTGTTGTGCCTATACTGGAGACAGAGAGGGTGAGGACAAGGAGCTCCACTCCTCTCTGTTCTTCGCTTTTGCGTGGTTACCATGCTAAAAACAGGTCCAACCTGGCAAGGAAACACCTACGCCTGTCCACAAATCGATATTCGATCCAGCTTAACCGCGGTTTGATGAAAACCGCACCGCCACTGTCATGCGTAGAAATGAAGAAAAAAGTGGACGCACCATGATGCATTCTGTAACCGACTTGATTATTTTAACTTTACTGAAATAACCAAACTTTGAAAGACCACACCCTATGAAATTAAAAAAAACGTTTCTGTTTAACAAATTAAGTTATTTTATCTCTATAGAACTGAGTCATTTGAGTGGCATTAAATCGGCCGGTTTAACTCCGAGATTCTATCTTGGACATGGCGAGTTATGGCGAGACAAGTGATTACCGGATGAGATGACTTATCTCTCCAATAGTACGTGATGTATGATAAAGAAAATTAAACATTTCATAAAAACTAGAACTAATTACTCACGACTCCGCTGTGCATCAGACATACCTTTACTTATTATACATGTTTGTCAGTGAGTAAGCACGCGCGTGTGGGGAAAGGAAATAGATAGCACGCGCGCGCGCGCGCGCGCGCGCGTTTGTGTGTGTGTGTGTGTGCGCCAGAGGGGAGAGTACCCCCATATGGGTCTTTAAGAAATCTTCATTACTGATGTAATTCGTTGTCTTGCAGTATAATGTAGGCCTTTACCTAGTAAAAATGAAAACCTGAAGCGGTAATACAACTGGTAGGTGTAGAAGTCTAAAGCAGAATGGGTCTTTCATGGATGACGCAGAGATATGATTTTTTTAGTCATTGATTATTCATTATTTTCGGAGACAGAGGCAGAAATGTGTGTGTGTGTGTGTGTGTGTGTGTGTGCGTGCGTGCGTGGGGGCGTGTGTGTGTGTTTGTGTGCCCTGCTGCAAATTGTAAAATATTTCACGTGGTTTTCTTTGCTTTTGCCAGTACAATCAGGAAATGCGCAAACAATGCATCTATAGTCAACAGAAGTGATTTATGACCGCAGTAAATACTACCACGCATTTCATTGTATGAAGAACAACAGCAGAGTACGAAGAAGCAAGCATTTTTTCAGGTCGTGAACCGCAGTCTATATCTGCCATAAATTTCTATTTAATTAATTTTAATGAATCCATGTGGTTAAAAAGCCCCGTTCTAGTTAAGTTTAAAAAAACACTGATTCTAAATATACAATGTAAAATAAATCTATTGCTTACTTAATACGATATTTGAAAAGACTTCTTTGAATAACTTCTTAATTTAAAAATGAAATTGTTTATGGGTGAATTTCTTCATTCTTTTTGTTTGAAGAGTAAAATAAAACTCAAAGCTGCAAGTTTAAACTGACGATTTGTCTAATTCTTGTAAGCCAGTGCGTTTCCCTAGTTGTGTTCGCTTATTACAGCGTAAATGCACTGTGGAAATTAAAAAAGACAACCTGACCTCTTCTGGTGCACATGTGTAATTTTAAGATAATCAAAGGCATTCTAACTTAATTTTATAACTGAATTATAAAAGGTAATGACATATAGTGATAATGAGAGCACGCTTCTTACTTTTTAGTTACATGTACTTATTAGCCGTCAGATTCAGTGGGTCGAACTTGATAACTTTATTTAATCGCCACCCTATTTATCCGTTAAAACGCTCTTGCTTGTATAAACAAAGTTATAAACATGCGACGTGAATACCATGCTCATGGGGGTATATCTTTGCACTGAAATGTAGTGTAGTTGGTGGTTTGTTAGCTGGGGAAGATTTAAAATCTTATATAAGACCAAACCTCTTCTAACTCGCGTGGACCACCAATAATCATATTGTATTTTATCATATTGTATTTTATACAAGCCTTGTAAATATAAGCTGGGCGGCTAAACAGAATATAGTCTACAGAAGGCATGACAGACAGTGACAAAATCCCGAAAACTGATAGACCGCAAGATAAATCTGTACACGTTTTTTCCCCTCTTATCTATATGAATGCTGTATTTAATGGTTCACTCGCATGCTGGTTTACATTAGACTTGCTGCTACTGCACTTTGCTCCACCGCCTTGATATCTGGCATAAAAATCCCATTGCTGAGACCTAAAAGTGGCTTATATGCGAGTGTAGAAAGTTTTTATTTATTTTACTATTAGATCTTGGTTATATAAACATCTAGAAATTCACTCTAATCTCCGGTACCACAGCCCACATGTGATGCTGGTGTTTATTAGAGTACACGTGTAAGAGTAATATTTCCGAATTTACTTTATTTTGCTTTGCTTTAAAATCATTGCAAAACTCACATTGGCCTACGGTACAACGTATGTATGGAGTCGTTGGAATTTAGGCTAATCTATTCGTTAATTTTTTTCATAACCAATTTATATGTATTTCCTGAACAGACCCCAAATCTAGCTTGAAAAAGTTTAAGCACGAGCTTTGGGTTGCTTTTATTATGCCGACATGTTTTGGGCACTAAATAATGCACGGCCCACGTAGACGACAGCGTGCCGAGCGAAAACGAGGGGGGGGGGGGTACCAGTGCATTATTTGTCATACACACAAAGGAAAATCGTACATGTTTCCCACCCAAAATAGACTACGTTGATATCACCGCACTAATATCACCGCGTGTGGGGTCAGCCCCTCGGTATGTAGATATAAAACGCCAGTCACTGGACGAGAAAAAGAGAGAGGGAAGTGTGGAAGGAGAGAAACCTCGTCCAAGCCACATACAGTCACCATAAATCCTATTTTATTTGAATAAAGACCGCTGTTACTGTTAGTTGAGTCACTTGTCAGTCGACTGTGTAATTTTTTAACATACTGTGATGACCATCTTAAAAGCCCACCGATGGCCATCTGTTAACATATTTTTACTACGGTGACTCCGTTCTTATTACTGATGTTTACCTGACAGTGTGCTCACGCGATAAAATGTTAATCGCGATTTACTGTCTTACTGTGCTTTTATTGTACTTGGTCCGTTAGTAAGGCTCTATATCTTTTTTCTATCCTTTTGTTAAAAATATATTTTATTAGATATGTGATGTAAAAAAACAAGAAATTGATTGACGTTTTTCAATGTGTACACATATGCATCAACATACACATATGCACGCGCATACACATACAAGGCTTCTACCATACGGCTTTATAGAACGTGTGAATAATATTCATACCGTATAACACTTACATGGTGCGTAAAAACGTTTCTATTATAAAGCATTTTATCTGATTCTTAAGAATCTGGCCAAATTATTGCACCCGTCATTTCTATGACTCTCCAACCACCTTGTGTCAGCCGCGCCTATATATTACGTGCAGTACAGGGGCCGATGGTTTGATAGTAGAAATCCCGGAACAAGACTAGTAAAAATCAGACGGGTATTGTATGCTTCATACCATCAGTATACTCGCCGAGGGCCGAGGCGTTTCAAGTAATACGGACTGCGTCTGAATAACGGACTGTCCACTTTAGATATGTGGAATAAATAAATGGGGTTCCTTTATGTGCTTCATCACGCTCAGAGCTTTGTAAAAAGAAATCACATATAATGCCCGCCTTATATCCAAATGAAGAAAAGTCAGTGACACCTTACATGATAAAAAATAAAGGAATGCTTTTGTGTATGGTTTTTTCATATTTTGTTGGCGTTATTTTTGGACATGTTTGTGCTTTAGTTACATGTGTTTGTAGAAAATGTAGTCCTTGGCTTCTTCATGTCGGTTCGTTCATTTTCCATATACATGGGTATTATATATAATATAATTAATTCCATATATCTTTTTTTGCTTGCCTTTTTAACCTTCTTTCTTCCTTCTCGCCCCTTTGTTCTCTTCTTTTATTTCTTCCTATTCTTTCTGTCCCACATTTACTCAACCATTAGCTCCTAAAATGTGTTTTTTGGTCTTCCGAAATCTTTAAAATTGATGGAGTACCACGGGTTTCTTTCGCCTTAAAAATCTTTACAGACTAAACACTAGATAAAATTTAATAAATTGCATTAATCATTTATGTGGTGATACATGTATGCATATATGTACCAGTGTTTGTAACAGTAAAATTATTTACCAGATATTTAACTCTATATACCAGTATACTCTATATACCAGGGGAGAGTCGGGGGGGGGGGGGGGGGCAGGAGACCCCCCCCCCCCATTTCCCCTTCGATTTCTGAAAACAATCACATCAATCTTGAAATTCGAATTTTGACCAGCTGAATCGTTCTAAACCGTACCAAATGCCACCGTTCGCCCTCTAAAATACCAACATTTTCCGTGGCCCTTCAACAGGCCCCGAACCCCGCGCCAAGGGGGGGGGGGGGGGTCGGCCTTTCATTACCAAAAACGGACCCCCCTTTCAAGTAATCCTAGATCTGCCCCTGTTTACAGTGTACACGCCGATTCGACACAAGTTGTACAACTTGCTGAATTACTCATCAAAAATCAAGACAACTTATGCTAGTGTATTATTTACAAGGGAAGGACTGCAATGTTACAGCTTCTGCAGAATACTAGCTGTAATTTTGTTGACGTGTGTACAGGATTAAACAACTCATTAAGTGTTTGTCCTTGACCTTCAAGACGCCTTCGATTGTTACCACCAAAATCAATATCAACTTTCAACCAGGAAGAAAAAGCATAGGGCTACAGTTTGACACACGAAGTGCCGCTGGCCGTGAACAAACATAATTTAACAAGAGTTTCTTATAACCCAAAATTTCTGTGCCCTTTAAGAGTATTCGAGTGATCCCACCTGACTGAGCATACTGTGGTATTTGGCAGCCGTTTTCCCACTGCCAGTGGACTTAAATGATTTGAAGCTGCCTGTATATGCATGTAACTTTAGTCGAGCCTCGCTCCGTTTTGGTGACATGCACTTCGTAATTTATGTGGGGTAAATCCGGAGTAAATCAGAGAGACGTTTTTTTTCGTACTTTTTAACATGGTGAGCCCATGTGACAATTTAAGCCAAATATAAACAGACGCTCGAGTTTTAGATGGAACGCTCTGTGCCTGTCAGAAAATTTGTCTGTAACGTGGTACATGTAATAAAGGAGTGACGGAGTAGGTGGAAAGAAAAGACTGGCGAGGCCTATCCCATATAATGAGCTGTAACCTTCATTTTAAAGCGTGGTTTTATTAAAACAAAAGTGGCTTGTTTAATACATGCAATTCATAATGCATCACCTCTGGAAGGAAATGTTCCTACTTTTTTTCGTCCTGTCTAATTCAACAGCGGTCATTAATTCTGCGAATTAAAAAATACCTTTTCATATCCCTTGTCTATATATGGAAACACCTTTAAATTCTATCTTCCTTGATGGATAGCAGAGTAACTGATTTAGAATTAAAAGCCTTTGGGTTTAAACAAACAAGTATGCTCCTTTATTTTGTAAATGTGTTAGTAGCGCGCCCATGTAATGTCGCATATTCCTATTTGTTTGAAAATTGTCGGCAAAAAAAAATAATCATGAGAATTACGTTACTGAAATGATTTTGATAATGTGCAGTGTATTACTCCCCATGCCAAACGTAGGCCTACATGTTTTACTCTTTCTCATGCAATCAAAAATAAAATCAATTTTGAAATGAAATGTCCAGATATACTTGTCTATGTTTATATGGCCTCTGGTAAATTCGAGTGAACATTGCATAGAATTTTCCCAATGCCTCTTTTTGTTTTAGGTAAGGAGTGGTTGTCACAACAACTGCAGGACTTTATGCTTTTTTTTTATTATATTGGAAGATGGCACATGTATAACATTTTATTAAAATACAACTACATATTTCGACGTCGTCGCAAAAAGCGCTTATTCGTTTTTCACAAACGCATCTACATCTATCTAGACCCTTGCTGTCCTTTAACAACTATTTTAACATTTGGGTCAATTAGTGACAGTATAGTGTAAAAAATGAAAATGAAAAACTTAACATGTTTGTCAAAGTACGTAGAATCCGAACAGTTAAGAGAACCTTTATGTGAGGCAAAAATATGTATTAAAATTTTTTGTAACTCACTGACGATATGGAGAGATGAAAGATGTTCTTATCCATGGATTTCATAATTAAAATGGCTTGTAAGGGATTTGATTACTCTGCTGTTAATTTGAAGTGTCTGTGACTTGGATTTCAATCCAATTTTAAAGTTCAGGTCCGATTTTAAAGTAACACATATAAATCACTTCTACTAGTCTTATGCAACTCATATAAAGCCCACGTGCCGATGAAAAAACCAAATTAATCATTCGATCAACCAAGAACCTTCAAGTTTCTGGTCGTAATTTTCCTTCCGTTCTGGTCGAAAAGTCCGCAAATTTCGTAGTTAGGTAGGGGCGAATCCAGGATTATTTGAGGGGGATCCGCATGTGCAAAGCCGACCCTCCCCCCCCTCTCCCCCTTGGAGTGGGGTTTGGAGTCCCGTGAAGGGATTTTGTTTAATTATGTGTGTTCACGACCAGTAGAACTTCGTGTGTCAAACTGTAGACCTATGCTTAAAAATTTCCTCCTGGTTGATAGTTAATGTTGACTTTGCCGGTAACAATCGAAGGCGTCTTGAAGGTCAAGGACAAACACTTAATGAGTTGTTTCATCCTGTAAACACGACAACAAAATTACAGCTAGTATTCTGCGGAAGCTCTAACATTGCAGTCCTTCCCTTGTAAATAATACACTAGTTTAAAGGGATAATAACTCTTCGTTTTGGCCAAAAATGAATTTTCCTGGAGTAAACAATAATTTTCCCATACTTACCAATGGTTAATGAATCCATTTTTACATTCAAAGTTAGTCCCTGGTTTTTTTCTAAAAAGTTTGGTTTTTTGTTAAAATCTCTTAAGAGATTATAACAGAGTATAGCCATCAATGGAGGTCACGTGATCTGAAGACAAGCTCAGATATCAGAATAATAGCTATAACTGCTGTTTTTGTGGTAAAACAGAATATATTATATTTCTATGAGTTATTCACTATGTTTTTATCGTGAAATATAGATTTCATACGAAGAGTTATTATCCCTTTAAGTTGTCTTGATTTTTGATGAGCAATTCAGCAAGTTGTACAACTTGTGTCGAATTGGCGTGTACACTGTGCACAGGGGCGGATTACTTAAAGGGGGTCCGTTATTTTGGGAATGAGGGCTGCCCCCCCCCCCCCCACCCCCACCTTGAAGTGGTATTCGCGGCCCTTCAGCGGGCCCCGAAAATTTTTGGTATTTTAGAGGACGAACGGTGGCATTTGGTACGGTTTTGAACTATGATTCAGCTAGTCAAATTTTTAACTTCAAGAGGGGACCATTGGTGTGATTTTTTTTCAGAAATTGGACCCCCCTGTATGACGCATTACTGCTGTGCACGCAATAATATTATTCAAATGAAGTTTGGCGAAAACGACCGAGTGTAAGAGAAGAATGTATTTATTAACGTGACATGTGAATATATAAATATATGAATCACCTGGTCGCGTGGGCTTACAAGTCACCGAACTTTGCACATTTATCAAAAACATCAGGTTAAGGTTATAACAAGAACAAACACGGTTAGATATATGATAATACAGTATATACAGTAGTACAGTAGTTATTTATGGTACACTATGTATCTTTATTTGTCTTTGTGATATGTGACGCAGAAAGATAACAGAAAATATTTGTTCAAATACCAAGTATCAATTTTTATGATAAATAAATATACACATATAGCTCATACATTTAAAAGGCAATACTGTACTAGAGCTGCCTTATAGGAAATAGTGAGGGCCATCTTTTCATCGCACACATTCCTTGAGAACACCTACATGTATGGTGTATTTTAAATCTGCATTGATTTTAATCTTGCCCTGTGACATATAATAAAGGTGCATAAATACATAGATCACCAATCAATTTAATTATTGCCACTGTTTTCCAGGGGATGGCATCTCATTCATTGGCTACAACGCCATACGCCAGCTCTCTTTATTGCTGGATCCTCATGACGCATTCGGCAATGATTGGAGAATGCTGGCAGACATATTGGGATTCAGTTTCCAAGAGATCCGAAAACTGGAACGAGAGAATGAACCCACCAAGGCCTTGTTGTCTATCTACAGCGGTAGATGTGGCCAACCAGGAAGACAGTTCGTGGATAATTTGTATCAAGGGGCAATGTCTATGGGACGGACAGACGCTGCAAACGTTCTACAGGATATACTGGATAAGTATGACAATCACAAGGCACCTGTACCTCAAAGCATTAACACACAGCCTGTAACTGACACAGAAAAAACGGCACCGTCCGATGAAATTCAAAAAGATCCTGTTGGCTGGACGCCTTCTTGCCATAAAGAGGGAGACTTAGAACCTGAAATAGGCAGCACGCAGGATAAAGACGTCAAGTTACTGAACATTAAAAATGCAAATGAACACAATATACCAAATAACTGTCCGACGTCTCCTGAAGATAATTCTCTGGCAAACGAATTTTGCCAGCCAGTGCCAAATGATTGTGACAATGGAGACGACACATGTGTATTGGAGCTCGGTAAGGAATCTCCTTCTATATAATAACACCTAACAAAATGAGAACGACTTATGGTCATGTAGTGCTGCTTATGGAAGTTCATGCTTTGCATGAATGGTCAAGATTAAAAGGCGCAGATATATGTTCAAATTCTATCAATATTATTCAGTCAAATTACACACAATGGAGAATGGAAGTGTCACCCCCTGAATCAGAGTAATCAATAATCAAAGTAGTCAGATCTTGAGTATTTATAATGCCTGGTCTTCATTTTTTTTTTTTTTTTTTTTGTGTGTGTGTGTGTGTGTGTGAAATTTGATGTTAATAAAATGATACCAGGAGCATATCATTCCACATTCATTTATCTCCCCCAAAGTATTGGTTCAGTAGGAGTGACACTTCCATTGTCCATTGTGTGTACTTAGTAGTATACACACTGACTAAAGTAGTCAACGGTTGGTAATTGTAAAATTGCTACAAATGATTTTTTAGAACCAGGTTTTGGTGAAGAACCACTGCCGCCGAGCGTACCTGAACTATGCAGCCTTCTGCGCGCAGAATGCAGAGCATGTCTCGTGCGATACCTCCAATCCCATCTCCCTTCTAAAACCAAGAACGTGGCCAAAGTTCTGCGCGAAAAGAAGTATCGAGAAAAAATAGAGACTCTCAAAGAAAACAGCATTATTACAGAAGAGGAATTTGCACTTCTATATCCTGCGCAAGGGGTTCAGTGTGACGTCACTGAATTGGACTTGCCTCTCCTAGTGGTCCTCATTAGGAACATTACCCGTGGGGTCAAGATAAAATGGGATAAAACACCCCAAGAATTTGAGATCTCAAAATCGGACGATGTGCTCCGAATAAGAGCGTTCTATCCTCTGATTAAACAAGAATCTGCAAAAACAATGGACCTGGAGGAATACGATGAGTTGTTTGTTGGTGTTTCAGAGCCCCTCCGGAGAATGGGGGCTAACGTGGACAATTTGGTCAACTATAGAAGAGACAGGGTGACCCTAACTGATCCGGAGATTGTGGAAAATCTTGAGGAACAGAACCAGGGAATCAAAAGACTGACGGAAATCGTTCATAAATACGGGAAACTTGGATTAGTTCTTGGTGTTGCGGTGCTACTTGTTATTATGGCAGTTATAGTGTATGTTGTGTCTGCGCCCAAAACGGAGTTTCCGACTATAGAAACGCCATGCAGAAAGAATATTGAACTTATAAAAAACCGTGAGTGTAGTCTCATTATACAATTTATCACATCAGAGCTTTAAAATCACATTGAGGTGGGATGTGCTTTGCTCACCTGGACAAAAATGTCGCGTAATCGTCGGTCAATTGGCCTCTATGATATAGAATTAGTCCCTCGATGATGTAAGTCATTATTGCAAGTCTAATGTTTTGGTTAAAAAGTGGGCTCAAAGCAATGACAAATCACTTAAGGCCCTTCCGATCTTTTTTAAAATCTAGTACAAAAGAGTCGATACACTTTGATGTTTCGATATTTGTATATTTGTGTATATGTATACAGTATTTTAATGTTTTTTTATGTTTTTTCAGACACGTATATCCAACTGATGCCCAGAGCTGGATGGAAAGCTCGATATCCATCTGGCGAGCGAGACAAGCTCGTCTTGCCAGCGCACCGAGTTATTATTGCTCACACTGGCGGCCTCTACTGTGGTCCCACAGAAACTCAGAAATGCTGCGAGTATGTAAAATCTATGCAAGATGATCACATGGATGGGAGAAGTAAGTAGTATATAAATATTTTTAAGTTTCTTTGAAAGATTTTTTTTTTTGGGGGGGGGGGGGGGGGTCACAAAGAAAAGCCCATGCAACTCCGTTGCCCTCGCTCCATTACCGTACTCGTGCCAGTTGAAATGAATTTGTTCATTTACATCCTTTGAATTTACTTCTTCTTTGGTCTACTAACGTACGCTTAACTTTATTGATTGACAAAGTGACAAATGTCATACTTACATGTTGATAATAATTGTATGCCAATTTGTCGTTTACATTTACTTTTAAGCCGTATTTTACATTTATGATTATATCCAAGTTTAGGCCCTCATTTTCGTTTTAGAATAGGCCTAATCGTGAACATTTGAAACCTATCTTAAATAAGATTGTGTATTTTTTAGGTGATTTAAGATGGAAAAATACAACGACCCATAATTGTCACGAGCGTATGAGCCTGGAAATTAAATTAAATTCTTCTCATGACATACCTGTATTATCCGAACGTATTTCCTTCTTTTCGTCGTCTGACTGCCAAAGCCCCGAGCTGAAATAGCAAATCATATAAATAATATCTAGAATTGTGGGTAAACTGAAAAACAAGCCCTACTATAAAAAAGTACTTAAATGGATAAAGCGATGCTCAATGATAAAGAAAACTATTTATTTGTGTCAAAATACAGAGCGTTTGGCAGGAGGTAGCGCTATATTACTTCAACATGTCATGACTCAAACGCTAGAATTAAATCAGTCATTAAAAACGTAGGAAAGTATGATATAGTTTATTTAAATTGACACTATTGAGGTCTACCAGGTGTTTTACAAAACTTTAATATTTAATGCAGAATACATATACCGTGGTAGCTGTAAGGCCCTCCGTTCCAAAACCAAAAGCCTGCACAATAATAATAATACTGCCCGCCGAGGGGTTTAGTGGCGATGGTTGGTAAAAAATTATATTTGGGTCAGTGAACACTCAATTATTGTAAAATTTCTTAAAAAAAAGGAACAAAAAAGGAAACGCAGAAATCCATTCATGTTTAGTGAATAAGTACGGAAAACGCACCTGAGATGTCATGAGTAGTTAAAGTCTGTGTTAGAGATAGCGGCTACGGAGATGCTGCTCACTTTCACAGTTTCACTATAAAAGTGGTGCCGTAAGTGAGAAGCGCTGATGAAAATGTCGCGTGCGTCTGATGCTATAGTGACTGACGCATTTCCCAATACAATTAATTGACTTAGCCCATCACAATTGTAGCCTTCTTTTTCTATGACGCCATGCGTGCAATGAGTGAAAATGTTTATTATTTTGTCCGGAGAACATGTTTAAAGTCTGAAATCCTCAGTGAGCAAAATGTTAATAATGCACGCCCGGGGTCAAAATTTAATTTTATTTTGACCAAAGATAAGTCATTACTAGTTCTATTCCAAAGAATATCACCGCTGATAAATAAAATAAATCCTGAGTCGATCTTGCCATAATGGGGAGTATGTAACAAGTCATTCCCATACCTAGATCGATCTAGCAGGATCGACCCATCTCCGAGAGGATTCTTGCTAAATTGTATTCAGATTAAGCGGCCTCAATGTCTGACACGCCTACTGAAACTGCTAAACGATAATTAATTACACCCTATCAGTTTCAGTAGGCGTGCCAGACATCAGAGCCGCTTTAAGCTGAATGTAAGGGTCTATTCCCACAACTTTAGATCGATCTATCACCGCGGGGAGTCTCACCAGACTATCGTCAGATAATCCCCCTTAAGTGTCCGTCCCCGCCCACTACAAGCCGTAAGGGGCAATTAACTTTCGTGTCCGCCTGGCTGACAGCTATTCAGCGCGAACCCCCAGGGAGTTAGGTCGATCCAAAGTAGGTCGATCTAATCTATGGAAATGGGGTGTAATTTAGCGAGAAACCCGTCGGAGATAGAACGGTCTATGAGATCGATCTAGGTATGGGAATGGGGCCTTTTCAAACTGCTGTATATGCAAAACTTCTACTATCATTCACGATTATGATCGCCACCGCTTGCTAATAATCTTCCGTGCTGTGGCTAAAATGGCCCGCTAAACATGTTTGTTTTCCACCCGGCTCTCTGTGCTACGCACGTTTTATATGGTTTGTGATCATAAGAGGTCCACATGATGTGCGCCCACACGCCACCTGTTTTTGCTTCCTCTTATAATCTTGAATGGTCAATTGGTTGCCCTAATGCTTTCCCCGCAAAGTCTTCGCCTTAAATGAACCTTGAATTGTGAAGTCAAAACAACATTATCAATATTACGATACAATTCATCTTCACTGAGTATTTAATTAACATGGGACCTTATTTTATTATCTTTTTTTTTCTTTTTGAAGAAATGCTAGACTCCGTGAAGTTTATAATTATTATCATAATAACATTTATTTTATTTTATAAAAGTTTATAATATTGAATTCCAGACTTAGGGAGGTAATGGGCTAAATAATATACAATCCCAGAATTTCATATACTGTATTTTGGCGAGATAAGGAATTCAAGATCCGACACCAACGTCAAATTAGCGTCCGATTGTAATAACTGCGAAATAACAACAGACTCATTGGCAGAAAGTACAGGTCGTTTAAGTTCAAGCCAGGGCTTTTAGGGTCGTTGTTTGACCTTACGAGATCATTGCCAAGAAACCGTTTACGTCAGTGATATAGTAATAGGCCGCGTTCAGATAAACCCTAGCTGGATCGATCCATATCTGAGGGGATTCTCATTCAAGTGCATGCATTGTAATCAGATTATTTGTCCAACACGCGTCCTCGCGTGAAAGAGCTTCCGAGAGCCGAGCACGCACGTTAGTCAATTACCCCCTTACTGGTCAAGGAGGCATACCAGACACATAAGCTGATCACATTGACTGCACTTCAGCGAGAATCCCCGCAGAGTTGGATCGATCCATCTAGTTTGAAAGGTTTATCTGAACGCTCCCATTGCCTGCACTTCAGCAAGAATCCCAACAGAGTTGGATCGGTCCATGGGGTTTATCTGAACCCTCTCATAGAAAGCACGCTTAAAGTTGTCGTTCAGATTGCCATTAACACATCTCCGTCAGATCTCTGTTACGTCTTGTATTTCTATTTTCAGAATGGTATGACATCGGCTACAATTTCCTGGTGGCTGAAGACGGTGTGATCTACGAAGGTCGAGGGTGGGATTACATCGGGGCTCACAGCTATCGGTGAGGACACTTCAAGTCCTGATACATGTACTACGATTACAGCATTTGAGTTTGTTAATGATTATTAGAGACTGCAAGAGATTGACTTCGTCTCTCTCATTGTTTGCTTTCAAGTTTGATTGTTTTCCTGTTGAGAAATGCCCAGGCTATGGATTTGCCAGTTTTACCACATTACAAAAATGTGAATCTGTACAGCGGCGTACAGGTTGTAGTTTTAATTCAGCGATACTAGCCTAGGTGCATAAAAAATAAATACTATTCTTCGTGAGAAAGAAAATAGAAGACCAGAAGAGGCATTGCCTGCATTTTTTTAACATCGAAACTATTTCTTTTCAACATTTAATCATAGCTACAATATCCTTATAACAGGCATTTCAATCTCTCCTTATACGTTACAGCTGGAACAACGATTCCTATGGCATCGCATTCATCGGTGACTTCCGCTTCCAGGCGCCCAAGGAACGCGCTCTCACCGCTCTCAAAGAATTTCTGAAGTACAGTGTTTATAAGCAGAAACTGTCTCCGGATTATGTCCTGTACGGACAGTGCCAGGTCCGCCCCTTCGAGAGCCCGGGGGAGGAACTCTATAAGATTTTGATGACATGGGACCATTGGGTAAGTAGGTCAGATAGTTGATTGCAATCAGTAGCAATGGGCTCAGGATGATAGTGCTAACAAGTTACGTTGAGCGGTTCAGAACCTGTGTGTTCATGTACGAGTCTCAAGATTTTAAATCTAGTGTGGTACGAGAAAATGAAACTGTCCTTTTCTCAATACGCAAAATCGTAAGTCTTTAGCATTTTACATGCAGACTCTCTTAATCTTTTCTTGTGTGGCACGTTTTTTGAATTTCTTTCAAAAAAAAAAAAAAATAGAAAACATGTTCGATTATCAAAAAATGATTTATTGAAGAACTTCACGCGAGGGCTATGATTTGTAGTTCAGTTCAGCAAGTATGTCATATTTATGTATTTATATATTTATTTATGATTTCTTTTTTCAGCAACCGCGCATTGGTACGAACGAGGAACTAAAACTTGGGCCTCACAATAGGACGTCATATTGTGTAGACGATCGGTTGTAACAAAATGTATTAGATGAAAAGCACAACTCGAATGTGTCTGCCGAGACAACTACCACAATCCTCGAGCAGTTCAACATCATTAAGGAAAATGACGTACCGTTGCTTTGATAGTTGATGTGCTCAGCAGGCACATCGAAAAAGACGGCCTTTTGTATATTAAAACGGCAGGTGGACGTCACACCATTAAAAAAAATTACAAGAGGAGCCCGAGGTTTTGTGTGACAAAATACGTCTCACAAAGTTTGTATTTTAGAGTCGATGATATTAAGATACAATATGACTGCCGATGTTGGTTTTATAGAAGAAATATAACAGCAAGTGGTGTGGTTATATGCAACAATGATGAGTAAAAATAAACGACAGCAAAAACAATAGAATGTCTAGAGTCATCACTACCCCACAGGTTGCACTATGCCCAGATATGCATAACATGTATGCATTTATTTCTTAGCATTGCCAAAGGCGGCGAAATTACAGGGACTTGATACTCATTGATGCCATAGAATTTTTAGGCAGGCATGTTCCAGTAGTTTTCGAATGTCAGAGTACTGCTGTTGGATATTTAATTCTGTTCAGGGCTTAGTTATTTTTATTTGAGGGTAAACTGTACACACAGAACTGGCCTAATTTTATTTTCATCTAGTCGCTCAATATAAACGTTACAAAATGGCTGTTTTGTTATCAGCCACTCATAAAGGTAGCAGCAATCAAAATTGAGCATTTAAGGTAACTTTTAAATGGTATTGTCTAGTCATGTATAGAGGAAGCGGCATAGGCTCCAATTTGCTCCATAAACAGTGTTCACAGTATACTACATTGTAAATATAGCTACATGTACATATAAAATGATCAACTGGTTATCCAGTTTGACATCAGATTGCCAAGAATTTTTTATTTTTATTTTTTAGTTTGAATGTTACAGCTTGACCTATTATACATTGTCAACAAGAGCGAAGATAGCATAACGTTGTATTATGCTTAATGTTATTCTGCATGGTACTATTAACAGATATTTAGCAAATATTAACTATTTTTAAGTACAAGAAAAATATGCATTCTGCGTACATAGTGGGATCAGTGGCAATAGAACCCTGACAACTGCCTTCTTTTGTATTACTACAAGCGTTGGAAAACAGTGCAGTTTTTTTCACTCACCTTACAAATTGTTTAAAAGTAGGTACTTTGCATGTATATAAAGGTCATTGCAATACGATTAAATGTGTAAGTATTAAATACTGACTTAATGATATTTCATTTTCAGTTCTACAGTGTAATTGTATCTTAATTTACACTGTATGCCCCTTGAGTACTATTTCTGATAAAACACTATGGGTAGTAAGTGTTGTAATTAGTGTTTGGGGTGTGACATATCCCATCAGCCATAAACATTTTCAGCGCTGGAAAATAAAAAAGTCCCATTTGTGTATTGTATTATATTTACAATAGCGTTTGGTCTCAATAAACAGAAGTCCCACCGTGTATTTTGTACACAAGCATGTAAATGTTTAAATATTTTTCAATATATTTTTTATTATCAGTGAAATGTATTCCTTTTCATATATGGGGGCCAAAATTAAGATAAAACTATTTAAGGTCATCTGGTAATATGATAGTTATTTTTTTGGCAATTGCCAAACTTTATTTTAAGAAAGATAGCGTCGTCTTTGTTTTACTTTTAGCATTAAATTACTATAGAACAGTGGTGCTGCCAGTTAGTTTGCAACCTACAAACATGATGTATTGAAGGTTTGCAAGATATGCACACTCCTTTGTGAAGAAATTTGACTTTTTAAAGTTCCATTACTGCTACCCACTGGAATGTAAAGACAAACAATTTGCCATTTAGATGTATGTAGTTGGGATTCCGGGTAAGACATTAAAAAAACCAGAATTCTATTGTAAAAAGGCTTTCAGTGACCACTAGTCGGTTATTACAGGTATATATCACAAGAACACCGTTTAACGAGGAACCATGCAGTCTTCCAAGCATTGCTAGTATTCGTTATGGAATTCAATAGTGTAAACAAAAAAAACTGTCTCATTCAATTTCCGTGTATTGTTGGCTATAAGACCATTCACTTTTGGTCTGTATGTATTACATCTATCCATGAAATAAATAAATCTAATGATATATATTTACATGTACATTTTAATTACTCCATCCCATTAATTTTTTTTTTTTTTGGGGGGGGGGGACAAAAATCTGCATGGCCTATTATTCAATATTGTAATTTACTCATATAATAACTGTCATTAATTGTCCGTTTTTCATAACATCTTTTCTCCCCTCTACAATCTCGTACATATACATTTTGTACGTCCTTATCTACACAAACACATGCTATAAAGTGCATAAAGACGACCAATATTTCATCGAAAACGTTACTGTTCTATTTCAAATAACGCCAAAGGCTCAATTTATACAAGGGATAATAATTCAAATCATGCCGACCATTAAATATTGTAGTTTAAGAACGCATTCCCAAACCTAGATCGATCTAGCAGGATCGACCCATCTCCGAGGGGATTCTTGCTAAATTGCATTCAGGTTAAGCGGCTTAGATGTCTGGCACACCTACTGACGCTGTTAAACGATCGTTAATTACCCCCTAACAGCTTTGGTAGGCGTGCCGGACATCAGAGCCGCTTAATCTGAATGTAATTTAGCGAGAAACCCCTCGGAGATGGGTCGATCCTGCTAGTCGACCTAGTAAAGTATTTGTGGGGATGGGGTCTTAAATTATACATACAATTACCGATAAAATATCGTACAGTGCATGCTTGATTGAATGCGACTTCTGTTTCCAACCCGTTGGTCTCAAATTCCTATGTGTACATGTAGTGTGGTGTTATGCAATGAGCGGTTTTTTGCTCGGTAACTTGCAAGTTCCGAAATTAACACCAGATTTGAGTGAAGTACATCACTGCCCACAATGTACAAGTACATGTATGTAAAGGGAGATTCATCTGCATGGGTTAATTAACACCTGCCACTTCGGACTAGTCATTTGTTAAGATATGTATTTGATCCGTATATACGGTTAATTGTTTATCCCACAGAAAAGAGGACAAGACGGTTTTTCAATTTCCAAACCTTCTAGCTTTCAATGAAACAATGAAAATAGAAATATGTATATTGCGCAAAGAGAAAATTAAGTTTTAAATTGTTATCCCTAACAGTGTCCATAGCATTACAACGTACACTGTTTGGATTTTGCTTGCGCTACCACTAACATTGACATGACAACATTTTACATGAGAGTATGCCAATGATACCCTAGGTTCTATATTCCGGTATTGTCAGCTCGATCTTGATTTCATATATAACCCATATCAACAATACTAAAAGCGACTCCATCACAAGGTATATATTTAACAAGCTAGCTTTTACGTTGCTCTGACACTCAGGGTAGCCAATGACCGTTTTAGCAAAAAAGAACGAGACAAAAGAAACGTTCGTTACTGCATATCCTGTTGCTTTCAAAGTAAATTGCGCTCTCTGTATTTTTGCAACAACGCTGTACAAAAGCTTATTACAAGTCAAACCTACGACAAAATCTAATTTTAAAAACGTGGACGTGTTGTGGAGTAAGCGTCAACTTACGCGTTTGATCGGGTCATGTCCTGTCATTTAGTCACGCATTTCGTATAATATTACAGAAAAGATGAGCTTTGCAATAAGAAACACTTCATTAGTTAGGTGTCAAGATACATGCGCTATTGTTTCCATGTCCTGTCATCCACTCAATCGATGGAATACCACAATCTTGTTTCTCACGGAAAAGTTAAACAGAGAAACTCAACGTGCCTGGAAAAAAGTTAAGCAGAATGGTACCGTAGGGTAAACAGGGCGCAAGATAATCATACTTTTATCACTTAAAAAAAACGAGATATTCATGATATACATGTATGTAATTTAATTTTTATAACTTACAAGTACACCTGTTATCGTAATTTTGATGAATGGGTATCATTCGTTGGGCAATTTAAAACAATTAATTGATTATCTAATTTGATCAAATGTGCGTGTACGTCATCGTACGGGATAGCGCCGCGTTAGTTTCACATATACATTTTGCATGTACGTACGAGGGTTCATTCGCACCTTTCGTAAAAATACTCTTTATTTCTTTAATTTTCACCATCAGTGATTATAAAAACAGAAACCAGATGAGACTGGAGACCCAGAAACGGAGGGCAGTTTGGTTAATTAGCCACATAAATTTTACAAGATAAAAACCAGACAAAAGAAACTGCCTCTACGCTTTTTATTGATTTCAGTATATAGTGCTCCTTCCATTATGCCACAACGTTTACAAAACACCCATACACAATAAATTAACGACAGTTATCTTATTGAATCAAAAGCTTTGTTTTGTGTAGCAAGTACTTAAGTTACCATTGTGATCGTATCATGCCCAGTCATTAGGTCAGGCATTTCGTATACCCATATAGGAAAGATGAACAGTGAAGGAATCATTATAAGCTATATGGGATATTGTTTCATGTTATGTCAGGGAGTCATAAATCTCGTTACGTAAAATATTAACAGTGTAACTCAGTATTGGAGGTCAGGGCGCAAGATAATCATACTTTCAGCATTTAAAACGAGATATCCATGATATACATGTATGTAATTTAATTTTTTATAACTTACAAGTACACCTGTTATCGTCATTTTAATGAATGGGTATGGTCCAGACGAAACAACCCTACTGTAAGTTGCCCACGGCTGTATCATTTTTTGGGAAATTTAAAACAATAAATTATCTTATTTTATCAAATGTGCGTGTACTAGTACGTCATCGTACGGGATAGCGCCGAGTTTGTTTCACATATTGTGCATGTACATACGAGGGTTCATTCGCCCCCTTTCGTAAAAGTACTCTTTATTTCTTTAATTTTCACCATCAGTGATTATAAAAAGAGAAACCAGATGAGACTGGAGACCCAGAAACGAAGGGAAGTTTGGTTGATTAGCCACAGAAATTTTACAAAATAAAAACCAGACAAAAGAAACTGCCTCTACGCTTTTTATTGATTTCAGTATATAGTGCTCCTTCCATTATGCCACAACGTTTACAAAACACCCATACACAATAAATTAACGACAGTTATCTTATTGAATCAAAAGCTTTGTTTTGTGTAGCAAGTACTTAAGTTACCATTGTGATCGTATCATGCCCAGTCATTAGGTCAGGCATTTTGTATACCCATATAGGAAAGATGAACAGTGAAAGAATCATTATAAGCTATATGGGATATTGTTTCATGTCATGTTATGTCAGGGAGTCATAAATCTCGTTACATAAAATATTAACAGTGTAACTCAGTATTGTGTCAAGAAACAAGCCTAGAACAAGGCTAGCCATGTATGTGTAAGTACAAAAAGTGGTTGATAAATTCTATAACTTCGTTATAACACTATAATTGGCATTTTGATTAATGTACATGGCCCAGACTGAATGCCCTATCTGCATGATGTCCAGCCCTCTGTCATAAAATAATAATCCAATGTGCATACACGGCATCTATCAAAGAGCATACAAAAAGACAATTTGGCACTGCTTGTCATCACTGGTGTATCCGGCAAGGTGCCTAGAATACGAAATTAGAAGTGTTACAACGCGTTCACTTTCAAAAGGCATAAAGGCCATGTTATGTTTCTAAAGGATAAGAACGGAGTTATTACTAGTACTTACAATTTGGCCCTTTCACGTTCTTTGAATGGAAAGTTCTAAAGGTACAGTTAAGAAAAACCGCCGTGCCTAAATATCCCCTATCTCTACTGAACAGAAGACAACGGTGAAAGCACCTCTCACACAAGGACAGACGATGCATACTGGTATCTCAAAGACGGTGTGACAGGAATGGTAGTCCTCTAGGAACCGAAGTTCGAACCCGATTACTTTGTACAGGTGACATTCATCCCATATTGCTAACGCCATGAATATTCCGACTACCACTTTCCTGTACTAACCATACGGGTCTCAAGAATTCCATTCCTAGGACAACCATACAATAAGTAGTATGTCGATGGCGGTGTCAAACTTCGAGTGAATTAAAATCAATTACTCCAAGATAACAGTTTTGTCCCATGTGAACGAGAAGCGAGTGGGTCCTTCACGTTCCGGTCGATTTTCCATGTGACAATATGAGGAAAACTTCTACCGCTCATTCTGCCAAGGTCCTAACACTAAATCAAGGCAAGGGTCAATCAAGATGCATTGCCAAGCATAGATTTTTATTGATTCATATTAGGGGGAAAATTCCTCAACTTTTATTCCTGAACCATATACTATTTCAGTTTTTGTTTGTCAACATTTTTTTAGCCATGTGATTTTGTTGGATTTGAAAATTCCATTTTAAAAATGAATAAGTGACTTCAAAACCTTAACACTAATACGCTAAAAAAATAATATTTTGAATTACAACTTTTGAAGCTCGTGCTTCACTAACCGTTACACAAAATCATTGTGTTGGCCATCTGAGAACAAATAGGGTGCATTGTACGCACACAGATACGCATGCATTGTACGGCATGCACACTCATTTAAACTAAATAAACTTACGCGCATAACGTACATCTGCTACATTACATTTTAAGTAAATGCTTGGTTCTGATAAGATATAATTACGAATTCTAGTAAGTTTAGAACCCACCAGAAAATAGTGAACTGATCACAAAGCACTTCTTCACATGGCCAAGGCCAAGTATATGCTAATCAAGGCCACAGTTCAGCCCAACCACAATCTAACATACAGTCGGTAAGGCGTGTTTAAAAAGAAACTCCAGGGTTGACAATGAAATGGGTTGGTTATCCTATTATATTTCTTTGAGAGACAATGTTCATAGGTTATTGAAAGGATAATGGGAGGAGCATTTAACCTGCGACGAAAACTATTTAAAGCGATGTGGTATTTGTAAAACGCACTGCGGTGAAAAAAGGTGGGAAGAAGTGGAACAAAGGTACAGAGAGTTTTGTGCTTTTGAATATGTCCAAGTCGGTTGTCAATATGGATGATTCAAAGATCAGCAAAGTTTTATTTCTTGTCGTCATCTCAACAGTACTTTGGCAAGGTACTGTTTCAGCAAACAAGACCGTCACAAACTTAACGTACCCACATGACGCTACTAAGGCTGTCCCTTATACAATGTCATTAGATTCCAAACGAGAACAAGAGGTTTCCACCAGCGCACATAACAGAAGAGTTGAAGAATATACTATAACCACGACACCACTTTCAGCTGACCAAGATAAGTCAATTGGAGGGAAGGCTTTCCCTTGGAACGCAACAACTGCCCTCCTCACACTTCAGGACGGCTTTACACAGAACGGGAACGAAACCACATCATCACCACTAGATACAAAGGAACCAACCATTTTGTCAAACCCCTGGAACGGAACATCTTTTAATATAACTTCATCAAAAACCCTTTGTGCGACAGGGCCTTATGGATCTGACTTTATCCAGATATTTTGCTACTGCGACAGATTCTGCAACATTTTTGAGGATTGCTGTGAGCCATACCACCCTTGCGACAGAATTTCAACAAGTGATGGGCACGCAACGCTTTCTAATGAGATACATATTCGATGAAATAATGTTGACTGCATGATGCATTCTCTTGACTCCAGATCTTTGATGGGTTTGAACATTAAATTCTATTGGATGGTAATGCCTTGTCCAAATTCCTGGCTTAATGATACAACACGAGCCAGATGTGAAAATCGCACTTCTGGCGATGACATTGACCGCCTTCTGCCTGTATCTGATTCCGTCACAAAACTGACATTTCGAAATAAGTACTGTGCAATGTGCCACAGTTTTGAAAAATACGATAATTGGTCCCCTATCGTAACTTGCAACGAATATGTGACCAGTACCGCGTTGAATATCAGTGCAATGACGCGCACACCCGATGTTTTGAAGGGTGTTAGGGAGAACAGCGGCTGCATGCTTTATTTCGAGCCACCAGCAACCATCCCTGGAAGACGGTGTGTTCCAAATGTAGAACCCCAAAGAAGCAATTTGAACTGGATCACAGAAAATCATTGTAACCAAAACACTGACCCTAAACACGCGAAACTTTGCTCTTCTGGACCACCATTGTTCACTTCTGTTATTTCAGCCATAGGACAAGAGATTTATATGAGAAACGTATTCTGTTGGAGGTGTCTATTTGGCAGTGACGTCACACTGAGGGTGGAGTCGTGTTCTTCAGATATGGGTATGTTTGTTTGTCTAATTTTTGTTCGTTTGTTTGTCTGTTTATAAGATGCCAGAAAAGAAAAATATTATACCTTTTGAGGACATTGTCTTTAACAAAATGTTTAAACATTACAATATATATTAATGTCACAGGCCAGATCCATTTCTAGTCCAATTGCTAACTGACTAGGCCAGACCTCAACTAGGATCTGGTCTAGGCCAGATCCCAACTGGGTCTTTGCATTGTTAACAGCATAGTGAGCATGTTTATTGTCCAAGTTATTTACAGGTGAGCTGCCAGTTTGTTTGTAAATTTTGGATGTTATAGATCAAGGTATATCATATAAAACTAACATGTCTGGCAAATAAAATATAGTTTAAAAACATCTAATGATGACGATGACGCTTTTTTAAGACTATTGCATAAAAATTTAAAGAAAAAAATATTGATTAGAACAAATACCACCCAAAGCCAATATGGAGGTGCATTTCACATGCTAAAGAGTCCAAAAAATTATATTGAATGAATTCAAAGATGTATACAATTTTTAAAACATATTTTTAAAGAACAAAAATCTACGACTGTCCCAATTTTTAATTTAATTCTTAATTTTTACCACGTCTTTAAAATACGTAAAAAGTTGTAATTGGTAATGTGTGTTCCGATAACGTAGTGTTTCGGGTCATTTAATTTTAGTTTATATACCGCGATCTGATATATTTTATAGCGATTCAGTCATGGTAAATTATACATGACGTAAGGATGTTTTTATAAATATGTAAAATGTAACTCAAGGGGCTTTGCGTCATGAATAATACTACTTAACGTATGTTCCCCAGAAAATTGTCAGAATGTTTCATTTTGTCCAAGTACTTGGTGCAATAGAAAACAGTATTTTCTGTTGCTGATCGAAAAATATAATGTGGTTCCATGATAGTTTGCAGAGGCGGATCCAGGATTATTTGAAGGGGGGCCTGCAGATGCGAAGCCGCCCCTCCCCCCTTGGATTGGGGTTAGGGGCCCGCAGAAGGGCACGGAAATTTTTTGGTATTTAAGAGAGTGAACGGTGCCAGTTGATACTGTTTAGAACTATGATTCAGCTAGTTTAAACTCTAATTTCAACAGCGGACGATTGGTGTGATTTTTTTTTTCAGAAATCGAAAGGGGGGTCGTGATCCCCCTGATACCCCTAAATCCGCCACTTACTGTGCCACTTTAAGGCACCCAAAAGTCAGCCATTTGGGTGACAATCTTAAGTAATAGCCAAACAGTAAATTGACAGTCTCGCCAGGGACGGATCAAGGATTATTTGAATGGGAGTCCGATATTTTTGGAATGACAGGCCGGGGAAAAGAAGCCGACCCTCGCCCCCTTGGAATGTTTTGGAGGGCAAACGCTGCCATTTGGTACGGTTTAGAAATATGAATAAGCTTATCAAAATTCTAATTTCAAGAGAAGAAAATTAGTGTTATCTGTTTTCAGAAACCCCTAACTCCACCACTGTATGACTTGGTGTTATGGCGGGCAAGCTACTGAATTAATTCAAGTTTGGTCGCCTATATTGATACATGTAGATTTTCCCGGAACGTTCCTAGTTAGATGACTTCAGATGCTTTACTTCCATTTTGTTTTACACGGAGATTGCTGAGAGATTACTGATATTACCGCGATTTCACTGATTTTGACTTCATCTGTGACGCACGATGAGAGCCCAAGCGGTTCACACCTTAGAGGTTCAAGTTTTGAATAGTCCGCCATTTGTAATGTCGACTGTGGAGTTGCCCCAGGCACTTTATGATCATATGAACAGTCTTGATAAGCAGGGGCCCAAGGGGGATGAGCAGGAAAAAAAGATTGGGTAAAGCAAAAGGGTCAACGTAACTTTTGAAAGAACCTTTCTTGCTGAGAAGCTGTGCACGCCAACGACAGCGCTGTGCTTGACCCACCCGCCCACCGTATAGGCTATACGTTTTACTTCTTGTAGTAATAAAATGCAATTTTCATAAATCATATCTAGCTGAAGGGCCTCAAAATATTTTGGTGTTTTGAAGGTCAAACGGTGCCATTTTGAATGGTTAGACCTATAAATCAGCTAGTTTTATAAAATTCCTTTTCCAAGAGGGGAATATTAGTGTGCTTTTTATCAGAAACCGAAGATGTACACTAAGTGAAAAAAATTATTACTGAGTATTTTTTCACTTGAATAAAATCCATTTTTCTGTAGTTAAATGACCAGTATGATCTTGGGAAAATGGACACTTTTTTACAAACCACATAAAATGAATACTGTAAATTTCATTTGCCAGGCCTTAAAGATGCATACAAAGTCCATTTTTTGTCACAAAACCGACCAAATGCCAGCATATAGTTTCAAGTAGTATAACTAAGAGAATTACCAAAAGGCATTATTTAATTTTACCCTAAAATAATGTTTGAACGGATTTTTCTGCTAGCATTCTATGCTGTATGTCAATAGGGCAGAAAAGTAGGTCACGAAAGTAGGTTAAATTTCCGACCAAAAATTTAAAGAAAGGAGCAGTCTAAAGCTCTTTTATGGCTGATCGAGTGATCTATTCAGTTTAACCCTTGGCATGCCGAATTGATATGGAGAAACATATAAAAATATTTAGTACTTATATAAAACGTGCCTATATGATACGGAAAGAGTTCATGTATAATGAGTAACGCCCTAGTTTGTATATATACATTCTATTATTTACACTTGTATGTAATTATGTTATATTTTATTAAGTTTATTTATACATATTTTATTGTTTCTTTTTTTTTCTTGATCATTAATATATTAAAATAATATAAATTAAATAGTGACTTATAAGCCCACTGGGGCTGGGTACAAAAAGAAAAAAATGTATCTGTATTGCTTGCATTATAGCACAGGTCACTTAAATAAACAAACAACATTGGCTCATTATGGTGTCAGCAATGCAAGGACCCAAATGAGATCTGAACTAGATTGGGATCGGGCCTGTGACATTTATGTATAAGGCTTAGGATTATTTAGGGTAGTGCTCTCTCTCTCTTTCTCTCAAATTTGAAATCGGTGAAAAACTGACTACTTTTTCGAACAGGTTTGATGGTCCAGTGATCTCACGACAGTTAAAATACGTCGTCCAGATATGACTTTGTCACCCTGGTTAAATTCACTGCAAGTAAGACATTGTTGTGTAATATTATAGTAATGTGTTCTATTTACAGGTGCTTCAAGGGTTTTTGATCCATTTGGTTTGGGTGCGCTGATTAATCCATCACCAAATTCAGAGTCCTGTAGCCAAGAGGGCAGCCAGGTGAGTAACCACCTGTATCTCTCTATCTCTCTCTCTCATACAGACTTGACACTTATTGGGAATATTTTTCCAAATCGTTTTTTTTTTTTTTTTACTACTTTTCTGACTAAATAATAAAGAAAACAAGGATTTAAATCGTGTTTTACTAAGTTACTAATTTAATAATCATATAAATATGATTGTGACAGTTCTTTAACTCAGTTAATCTAATTAAGAAAACAAAAGGCATGACTGATTCTAAGTCATACAACAGACATTAAAAGTGCTATTTCGATCTTTATATTTTCCAAATTATTATCTGTGAAAGAGTTATACACCCCAAAAAAGACGTTTATATCGGTGTCTAGTCACAGCAACGGTCAGTGGTGCGTCTGGCCTTATCTGGCTGTTACCAGGGTTCTGTAGAAACAAGGTATTCCTTATGAGAGGTTTCTTGGAGTTTGATCTGGAATAATATTCCAGGCCACTGGTCGGGGCTTGTCCCATTTGGATCAGGTTTGTTGTACGACTAGTAGACAGATGATTTGGAGAATACCGGCTACCCACAGATTGTCTATAGGCCTAGGCTTCAAATCTGGTGAGCTTGATGACTGTGGTAGCTTGACCCTCCCCAGTGAAAATTTGTCTCATTTAACGCTCACTTACGGTTCTCAAGCTGTCCTAGAACCTAATGTTATTCTCTTTTAATGAAAAAAGTTCTTAATTTGTTCTAGGACATTCTGAAGGTCTTCCCCAAAACAGTTCTCGAACTGTTACATTCAACAACATTAGAACTGTGAAAAAATTCATCAAATGTTCTAGAATAGATTGAGAACCGTAAGTGAATGTTAAATGAGATAAATTTTCCCAGGGGCTTGGTTCTGCAAGTAATCTGCAAATGCAAGTGCTCTATGTGGACAAATTGTTCCTAAGGAGTCCTCTAGCAAATGGTAGGCATTTAATTACCAGATTATACCTGTATTTGATCTGGTTCAGGTTCCCATGACTGCCAAAGAAGTTTAGCACCAACGAGGATTCCGCTCCAAATACAGAGCAACTCACGCTTAGTCGCAGACCTCTTCTAGATGTCTGTGAACTCTACTTTGACTACCATGGAAGTACAGTTGAAATCTGACCTCTCAAGTGAAAACCATAGGTTTCTAGTGTTGTGCCCAGAAACGTTGATGGTTCCCAACTCATTGCAGTAATAGACGAGGATACTGCGCTATCCACAGAGACTTTCTCAAAGATTACCTGGTATAGTAGTCTGCCAAAACCAGTCCGACGGTCACAAAGAGCATTGAGAAATATTGTCTGGTAGCAATCTGTCCATCAGTGTGCCTGGACCACATGTTCATAGTCATATTTGGACCAAAAGTACTACCCAAATATATCACCGCATATTACGTAATGTAGCAGTGCTTCAGACAGGGCAGTCAGGTAATTAGTACTAACACACCTTACTATACATTTCTCTATCCACACGTTTCACATGAGATACACGTTATAAAAATGAATAACACTTTTACCTAGATAAACCGTTTTATTTAAATCAAAATGGTCCATATTAAATGTCAAGTCTGTACCTGTATATATAAAGCTATTTTAATGTGTCCCTCCCTGTGCGAGAGAGAGAGAGAGAGAGAGAGAGAGAGGTAGAGAGGTAAAATTTGCATATAATTAGCCAAGAACTAATTTACCTTTTCCTGTTGTCAAATACCTTGTCGTCCGTAATGCCAGCTCACGGCACTAATAATATGGCTCCATACTTCAGAATAAGGTTAATTCAGGGAATTCCCAGCGATACAGTAATAGTAAGGATAGCAATAGTTGTTAGTGAAATCCATTAATTGGTACACAAAATGCAACATCTCTTATAAGATTTTTAAAAAAAAACCAAACTTTTAATGCCTATTAAAACTACGCTTAGGAATATTAGTCTAGTTGGATTTTTGAAAAAAGGCTCTGCATAAGGAGCAAGGGGCATTCTGGGGTTAAAGTTGGGAACTAGGCTTATTAGCATAATTTTGGCATGCTGAATCGGATTAACCCGGTTCCCAAGCGAAATTTTACCTTTTTAACTGTCTAATTTGCAAAAAAAAAAATGACCGCCAGATTTCCAAATGTCTGCAATATTTCTGTAACTAGACAGGCGAAAATGGCAAATGAAGTGTTTTTACCTATATTTTCAGGGTCGAGGAACATTATGAAGATATTTCTGTTAGAATTAGGTTAACACAATTTTCCTAAATATGGAAATTAGGATCACCATTACTGAAAATATGCAAATATGACACATGAAGTGTCTACACCTATGTTCTCAGGGTCAGGGAATGTGATGAATCAGATGTCTTGTCTGATGGGTAGCACTGACTTTGTGTGTCGTGTCCAAGTAGCACCTTTTATTGTTTCTTCCCTGTATCTGTCCAACACAAGTCAATCTGCTGATAGTTAGAACCTGCCTTCAGAACTGCTCTTACGTATGTATCAGCCAAACTATTAAAGGCCACTGCATTGTCAGGCTTTCCCAGTGAAATTACCAGTGCTTGCATTGCATTACATGAATTACTTGATTCAGCAAATCCCTCCATTGCATTTACAAGGGAATCACCTTTTTCAAATCTAGGTAAAAGGGGCAGTTGTGTGATCCAATATGTTTACATCCCAATGGCAGCGCAGTATTTTTAAATACTTAAAATTAAAAGTAAAATGGCTAAATTCAATTCAGATTCGAATAATTGCTACAGTGTGACAGTGTAGCACTTATTACTGTTTTGGTTATGGTGAAAATGTCTTAACCACTTTCCCTAACCCTGAAAACATGGGCGTGGGTATTCATGTGTCTTGTTTGCTTGCCTAGTTAAAGAGATACAGAAGTAAAACGGTTTTTCAGTAATGGCGATCCTAATTTCCATATTTAGGAAAATTGTGTTAACCTAATTCTAACAGAAATATTTTCATAATGTTCCGTGAACCTGAAAATATAGGTAAAAACACTTCATTTGCCATTTTCGCCTGTCTACTTACAGAGATATTGCAGAAAATTGGAAATCTGCCGGACATTTTATTTATTTATTTATTTATTTATTTTTTATTCATTTATTTATTTTTTTATTTTGCAAATTGGACAGTTAAAAACGCAAAATTTCACTTGGGAATATGCTTATAAGCCTGGTTCCCAACTTTTACCCCCACAATGCCCCTACTATTTATATTTTGTGGAAATTCCACTAGACTATATTTTAGGATAACCGTCTTAACATAGAGAAATCGTCTAAAAACGTCTAGAAATCTATCAGTGAGTAAATACCTATTTAAATATGTCATTCCGTGTTTAACTCCAAAAGTGCCTTACCCAAAACTGTTATTAAGCACATTATATTTGTATATGTAATAGTGTTTAATTTTGTTACAGGGCATCTGTGCTGACGAAAAGGACCAATGCTCAAAACCAATATTATTAATCTTCAATATGGATTTCCCTTTGAAATTGGCACTCAGTGTCGATGGTCCCCTCAATATTACACAAGTTGGTGGAGTTTGCCCGGTTTTCAAAGACGGTATTTATAAACTATTCAAGAGTGATCCTCCCCCTTTCCTCACTGCTATACTGGGTACGAGATGGCTGTTCTTAAGTCCCTATAACGTCCGCTGTGCCGAGCTACCAACTAATGACAATGGCGAAGAATGGCACAATTCTAGCGTTCTGGCAACACTGTCCAGTCAGGTCAGATTGAGGAAAGAGATAAGAAGTTATCGAGAAGGCTTTAAAATGTTCGAATCTTTTCGCTATAAACTTGACATCGCGCTGCGTGCAAATGCTAAGTTTATAACGTTTAGGAATGCCGATTATCAAATTCATCTTTCCCGCTATGAAGAAAACCATTGCGCCAACATGGATAAATCTCTTGAATCAAATGTTGAAACACCGATAGAGGATACAGATTATGAAAATGTCTTGGTTTCTAGTGGTAACCAGTGGTTAATTCAGTGGGAATTTGCAGTGTGTGCTTTAGGTGTCTTTGTGAGCGCGGGCGTGTTGATTCGAAGTGGCTGAAAATGTAGATTGAAGATGCATTGTCGTTTTTGACAGATATCCCTGACTCAGCCATGTCTTGATGTAAATAGAATTTGCTTAGGCTTAGTAGTTTATTGTTGTTCAGCACTACATTATAAACTTTGCGCTTTTTCATTAAACTAAAAAACCTATGTGTTTATATATGTTTCGGTTTTTCCATTGAGACGCAAATGGTAATTTTCGCAAAAATAAGTTCTTTTAAACATTACTTGATGGAATGCGACTAAGGACTCTACAAACATACACAGAAACATTTAATGATATGGAGATTTAGTACAATATCATAATATAATAAATACACTACCTATGTGTCACTTTTGTCATTTTCTTTACTAAGTTTCAGACAAGTTAGAAATTCTTTGTTTATCTAATCACTCACTGCTGGTGCAAAATGTAAAATAACGCTGCAATCAAGAACAGAATGTATTTATTAACCTGCAACCAACGTCATATTTAAAGATATAATTTTTATGAAAGAAAAAGCCGGCTTTGTGCTGTACTTCCTTTCCGAATATACGGACCCCCACCGGCCCTAAAAGACGCTATCAATATCCATCTGGATGTTCATATGGACGTTAAAGCATTACAAAGCAATCAGCAAAGTTCTTGCAAACGACCGCTGAGATAATCGTATTTGGTGCATGCCAATTATAAAAATTCAATATACATCCAACCTACATTAACCATTCTTCTTAACTACCTGTATAAAGTGGAATAGTACAGGAGATAAAACAGCCTAGACCTAAGCTCATTTTACAGCTTCCTTTTCATTTTGATTCTACACTCTCCCAATTATTTATTTATTTATTTATTTAGTTGTTATTATTATTATACCTATGGCTTTTTGTTAATAATAAAATACCGAGTTGATATTTGACAAAGAATATTTTCCAAAACATTTTCCTAGAATTTTCAAGGGCGTGTCCATGGGAAAACCAGTCCAAATGGGGAAAATGCGACAAGGTGGAAATTATGGATATACACCATATTTGGTGTGCTTGTATGATCATCTATATGTTTAATATACGAGGCTACAATATTTCCCTTAACAAATCCCTATATTTTATGTACATTTGACCAGTGGCGTTCTCGGGGATTAATCAACCAAAAAGTCAGCTAAAAACGGGGCAATTTTGATTTGTCTTACAGTTTATGCCATTGTCACCAAATGATTTCGTTTGATGTCATATTCTCTATTCATAAATAAATGCTTCTCGCTATTCTACACCTTTTCTGTTGTAACAGTTAGACTATACCCCAAGTTCTTGAATTTTCATATGAGAGTCCCATGGGACGGTGGGTAATGATTACAGTTCACGGGAAATAAAATCACATTAAATAAAAGCTTTATTCAAATCTCACTGATAATGCGCGTCGAAAATCCTGAAAACCACGAATTGTCGGGTATAACGACTTATACCCGTTACTTCAGCTATCTCTGTTAAATTTTAATAAACAACCGGTGTAAACCACTGTTAGTTGTACCAATTTTCTTGTTAACACAAACAACTTACACTTTTTAAAAACCATGTGAAACGAAAGTGCTGCCACCGGATCAACACAACGTCATTAACCAACAAGTCGGAAAGTTTCGTTTGCAAACATTATAAGAAATCATATATCAACACGCTGTAGACACACACGTGCCATGAGACACCTGACCTTTAACGAATGCTAATTAGGGGTCACAATAAATTTGATGTCATTTGGTGGTGTGTTTTCAATTTTGTGGACATTTCTGGACCTTTGCAGAAATCACAGTGAAACATAAAATTTGAGGGAGTACATGTGATAAAGGTGAATAAATGGTATAAAATATGGATATCTTCTACGAATTTTCTGTACCATTAATCAATTGTATAGCATAATTCAATAACATAATGCAGCACAGAAGGTTTCCAGAAATTACACTAAAATTACCATGACTATAATATCTGAACAAATTGTGTGAATTTTTTTTTTCTCTGGTTTGCATATAAAAAGGGTTTTTTAATTCCCTTCCCTTATTTGCCATCGTCACTGTAATAAAACAAAATGCAATCCAGTTTCTGATCTGTATGCATATGGCACACTACAGGACTCTCTTACCACTTTCATTTGCAAACAAAGTGTCATCTTGTGGTTTTGTTTCAAAACTACCAAGATAGAGTGTACATTGTGCCACTTTGCTTTCTTATCCATAAATATGTGGCCATTGTATGGTGTTTTGACTCCTGCCAAGTTCTCCATTACCAGTGCCTGTTTGTTAAAGCCGTTGTCTAACCTGCTGAAAGTTTTTTATGGGACAACCCAACCTTGTGACAATTCTGCGGGGAAAACTCCCTCCTGTGTCAAACGACAATTTACTTCGCTCACCTAGGAACCACTTTTCTAAAACAGAAGAGAAATAAAGACGTTCAATGGTCACGCTACAGTTAACGTACTACGAATGGCAGCCCTAAATTCAGATGCCTATTACCGTCACGGTTAGGTAATGAAAACATTAAATCATTTTCCCCTTGTGACAATGTACAAACATGTGTCAGGGGTGACAGTTTTTGGTAGGTGGGTACAGCAATATGTAAAATGCTTAACCACAACACTCAGAAGAAAGATACGTCAGTCTCAACAGAGAACATAAGGGGTTTTTAATGTCACCCTAACATTGTGCAATTGCGTTACAAGCACACTTCTGGGCTCATACTTAATCTACCACCAACATTGGTGTGACAACAAATTATATGAGGGAACATAAATAACATTTTTACAAAACAAGAATATTCAGTTGCTTACATTAAAATCGCACTCTTTCTGTTTTTTGTTACAATGCTGCACAATAAGTTCAAACGAAACAAATCATCTCAAAAGCCCAAAATTCGTATGAGATAAAAAAACGCGTTACTGTGTAGTGTAGTTAGTTTCAAGTTACGCGTTGAAACTTGGCATGCCCTGTCAATCAGTCACGCATTTTGCATAGAATTACAGAAAAGATGCGCCGTGGGATAAGTATCACTATATCAGTTAGGGGTCAAAACACATAAGTTATTGTTTCATGTCCTGTCAATAAGTTATTCAACGTACAATGTAATACGTCAATTCTGGTTGTCGATCCTTTACAGAAAAGTTTTACAGAGAAACTCAACGTGTCTGGAAACAAAGTTTAGAAGAATGTCAAAGAAGTTCAAACAGCTAGGACACGAGTTAAGCATACGTTCAGGGTTTAAAACAAGATAGTGATGATATAATCCAATTACTTAGCTAGACCTCTAATCGGCATTTCGATAAATGGAGATGGACCAGACGAAACATCCCTACTGTATCGTGTCCATGAATTAACATATCACTCGTTGGGCAGATCAAAACATCACACGAGTTACCTTGTTTTATCAAATGTGCATGCATACCATTGAACAAAATTGAGCCTTGTTAATTTCAGACATTTCACATATGCTATTTTTCCATGCCCTGTCAATCAGTCACGCATGTTGCACAGAAATACAGAAAAGATTAACCATGGAATACGTATCGCTATATCAGTTAGCTACAGGTAGGTGTCAAGATACGACAATTTTCTTGTTGATCTTTCACAGAATGTTTTACGGAGGAACTCAGCTTGTTTGGAAACAAAGTTTCAAAGAATGTCATAGAAGGTTAAACAGCCAGGGACCGAGTTAATCATACGTTCAGGGTTTAGGAAAAGATAGTCATGATAAAAACCAATTAGTTACACCTCTAATCCCAATTTTTATAAACGGTGCTGGACCACAAGAAACATCCCTACTATATCATGTCCATGAACATATCACACGTGGGGCAATTAAAAAAATCAAACGAGTTACCTTTTTTATCAAATTTGCATTGAACAAGATGGGGCCTTGTTAATTTCACACATATATTTTACATATGCGAGGGTTACATCAGCAAGAAATCGTCTTTAAAAAGAAACGTGTTACCGTATTGTGTTGTTAGCCTCAAAGACCCCGTACGATCTTGGCATGCCCTGTCAATCAGTCACGCATTTTACATAGAAATACAGGAAAAGATGAGCCGTGGAATAAGCATGACTATATCAGTTAGGTGTCAAAATACATAACTTATTGTTTCATGTCCTGTCAATAAGTCATCCACTCAATCGATGTAATACGACGATTTTGTTTGTTGATCCTTCACAGAAAAGATTTACAGAGAAACTCAACGTGTCTGGAAGCAAAGTTTAGAAAAATGTCAAAGAAGGTCAAACAGGCCCGAGTTAACCATACGTGCAGGGTTTTAAAACATGATAGTCATGATATAATCCAATTACTTAGTTAGACCTCTAATCGCCATCTCGATAAATGTAGATGGGCCAGACGAAACATACCTGCTGTAAAGTGTCTATCACTCATTGCATGGGCAATTAAAAACATCACACGAATTACCGTGTAATACGTAATACGACGATTTTGTATGTCGATCCTTCACAGAGAAGTTTTACAGAGAAACTTAACTTTTCTGGAAACAAACTTTAAAAGAATGTCAAAGAAGGTCAAACAGCCTGGGCCCGAGTTAATCATACCTCCAGGGTTTCAAAACAAGAAAGTCATAATATAACCCAATTAGTTACACCTCTAATAGCCTCTTTTGTAAATGGAGCTGGACCAGACGAAACATCCTTACTATATCATGCCCATGAACATATTACACTGGCCAATTCAAAACATCAAACGAGTTACCTTGCTTTATCAAATTTGCATGCACACCATTGAACAACTTTTGTTAATTTCACACAAACATTTTACGGAGAAACTTAACTTTTCTGGAAACAAAAAGAACACGTTACCGTGTTATGTAGTTAGCCTAAAAATAAACAGTACCATTTTGCCATGCTCTGTCCATCAGTGACGCATGTTGCATAGGACAGAAAAGATGCACTGTGGAATAATTATCACTATATCAGATCTGAGTCAAAATACATAAGTAATTGTTTCATGTCCTGTCAATAAGTCATCCACTCAATCGATGTAATATGACGATTTTGTTTGTCAATCCTTCACAGAAAGGTTTTACAGAGAAACTCAACGTGTCTGGAAACAAAGTTTAGAAAAATGTCAAAGAAGGTCAAACAGGCCCGAGTTAATCATACCTGCGGGGTTTTAAAACAAAAAAGACATAATATAATCCAATTACTTACTTAGACCTCTAATCGCCATTTTTGAAAACGCACTTAAGACTGAACACTTAGCCGTGACAAAAACACCCGTGATGTTTTGCAATGATTTTCCAGACGACCAAACAACAATACGAAAATAACTGGGTGATGCATTTTGATTGTGGACTACCTCTAAAAATGCATATATGGGGTATTGATTTTATTCTCTATCAGGGTCACAAAGAGATTTTCGACTAGATATACACAATAAACATTTATTTCTCAGGCAAATTCTGTGCACAAAGCTGAATTGACTCATCACACATCTAGCCGGTGGTGGAGAGTAGATTAATTTGAGGTAAATTAAGCTGTCATTTAGGACTAAGCACTGTTTACTTACTTCAATTTTAGGACCAAATGCAGCACAAGCGTTTTTTTTATGTTAATTACCCAACTATGAGCAGAATGGTTGAACAGATTTTGCACGTTTCACTTACTTGTATGTAAATGGAATGTCGTGTAAGTTCCTTCACTTATTCGGCCTCGTCACTGTAATGAAACAAAATGTAATTCAGTTTTCTTTTTTTTGCTTTGGATGCATTATAAACTACGTTTTGTTTTTTCTTTTTCATGTTCTTTTCTTTTTTATACTATGAAAAAGATGTGAAAATGTGTTACAATGTCACTCTGTAACATATGCTTCAGTTTAAAAAGAGAGAACTTTTGAAACTCGAGTCCTCCTTAAACTTTACACAAAACCATGGTGTTGGCCACCAGAGTACATATACATGCACATACCGGGGGTATTCATGTACATTAAAATGTATGTATAAGGCCTCATTCAGAATAGGGGATTAACCAGTTACAGGGTCAAATATGGCCGTCCCACTTGAATACTTCCCCACGGGGAATCAATTCAGTGTCTATTAGCGGATTAAACGGCAGGTTTTGTAGTGGGTCGCCATATTTGACCCTCAGACTAGTTAGTCCCCTATTCTGAATGGGGCCTATCATGTATAACATTACATTTTAAATAAATGGGTTCGTACTTGGTTCTGGTTATGGTAAGATATTTCTTCTCGATTACTAGTAAGTTTTAGAACCCACCACAGTGGTGAACTGATCACATAGCACCTTCCTTACAAGGCAATAATTATGCTTATCAAGGGCACAGATCAGTCCAAGCACAATGCAACGTACAGTCGGTCAGGTGAGTCCTAGGGTTACATTGAAAGGGTTTTGTAATCAAACTGATGTTTCTATTGGAAACAAAAGCGGAGTCATGGTCTTATTATGGGCAACACTAATAGGTTCTTACAAGAATAATGGGAGGAGCATTTCAATTGCGAAGAACTATTTAAATCGCTATGGTGTTTGTAAAACGCACTGCATTGAAAGAGATTGAATTAAGTAAAACAAAGATAAAGGAGCTTTGAGGACATCTTAATGCTTTTGAATATTTCCAAGTCGGTTGTCACTATGAACGATTCAAAGATCAGCAACGTTCTATTTCTTCTCGTCATCTCAGTGGTTATTTGGCAAGGCAGTGTTTTGGCAGCTGTTCCAGCTAACAAAACCGTCACCAACTTAACGTGCCCACACAACGCTACTTTGACGGTCCGTAATAAAACGCCATTGGATTCAAAACGAGAACAGGTTTCCACCAGCGCATATAACAGAAGAAGTGAAGAATATACTATAACCACGACTCCACTGTTAGCTGACCAAGATAAGTCAACTGGAGGGAAGGCTTTCCCTTGGAACGCAACAACTGCCCTCCTCACACTTCATGATGGCATTACACAGAACGGGAACGAAACCACATCATCACCACTAGATACAAAAGAACCAACCATTTTGTCAAACCCCTGGAACGGAACATCTTTTAATATAACTTCATCAAAAACCCTTTGTGCGACAGGGCCTTATGGATCTGATTTTATCCAGATATTTTGCTACTGCGACAGATTCTGCAACATTTTTAAAGATTGCTGTGAGCCATACCACCCTTGCGACAGAATTTCAACAAGTGATGGGCACGCAACTCTTTCTAATGAGATAGATATTCAACGAAATAATGCTGACTGCATGATCCATTCTCTTGACTCCAGATATTTGCGGGGTTCCAGCAGTAAATTCTATTGGATGGTAACGTCTTGTCCAACCACATGGCTAAATGAAACAATACTAGAGAGATGTGAAAATCGCAGTGCTACCGATGACATTGAACGCCATCTGCCCGTATCTGATCCTGCAACAAAACTGACATTTCGAAATAGGTACTGTGCAATGTGCCACAATTTTGAAAAATTCGAAAATTGGTCCCCTATCGCAACTTGCAACAAATATGTGACCAGTATCGCGTTGAATATCAGTGCAATGACGAGCACAGCCGATGTATTGAAGGGTGTTAGGGAGAACCTCGGTTGCATGCTTTATTTCGAGCCACCAGCAACCATTCCTGGAAGACGCTGTTTTCCAGATGTGAAAGTCCATGGAAGAAAGTTTAACTGGATCAATGAAAATCACTGTCATCAAAACACTGACCCTAATCATAAGGAGCTTTGCACCTCTGGGCCACCATTGTTCACTTCTGTTATTTCATCAAGAGGACAAGAGTCTTACATGAGAAACGTATTCTGTTGGAGGTGTCTATTTGGCAGTGATGTCACACTGAGGGTGGAGTCGTGTTCTTCAGATATGGGTATGTTCGTTTTTCTTATTGTTGTCTGTTTGTTTGTCTGTTTAGAAGAAACCATGAAAATAAAAGTGTAAGGCCCACTTCTTTCAAGCACAATGTCTGTAACAGTATATATATGTTTATATATTATAATTAATGGCAGCAGCATCTATAATAATATTGCTAAATTTAATTTATTTGAAATCAGGGGTCAATGACTTTTATTGTAGTGCTGATTAATCTATCATCAAAGACAGAGTCTTGAAGCCAAGAGGACAGCCAATGCTCTCTCTCTCCCTCTCTCGCAAATGTAATATTGGTGAAAATCCGACTTCATTTTCGAACATGTTTGATGGTCCAGTGATTTGACGGCAATTGAAATAGTGTAGATATGACTTTGTCACCCTGGTTAAACAAATACTACATGTACATGTAAGACATTGATATGCACTATTATATTGAAGGTGCCCCGAGGTCTTTTGATCCATCTGGGTTGGGTGCGCTGATTAATCCGTCATCAAACTCAGAGTCCTGTAGCAAAGAGGGCAGTCAGGTCAGTTAAGACCCCTCTCTCACTCTCTCTCTCTCTCTCTCTCTCATATATAAACTTGACATTTAATATGCAATTATTTGTCAAATCGATTTTTTACCACTTTTCTGACTATATAACAAAGAAAACAAAGATTTCAATTGTGTTTTACTAACTTAATTATCTATTCACTATGATTGTGACAACATTTCTTTAACTCAATTCATCAAATTAAGCAAACAAAAGGCATGACTGATTCTAAGTCATACAACAGTCATTTGCAGCGTTATTTCGATATCCATATTTTCCAGATTATCATCTGTGCAACAGACGGAATGTACAATTTTAATGTGTCCTCCGCCAATGGCTTTTTTTTTTGGGGGGGGGGGGGGGAGTTATGCCGTAAAAATTTGGTTGGGTGTTCTTGCCTTTGTAAATATTTTCTGTGATTGGTGAAACATTAGCTTTTAAGCGAGCCTTTTGTAATTTTGTCATTCACCATTCACACTTTCTATGTTCTCCCGATAGTGTGATTTCTCGTGATCCATTGAACAGTGCCCTTTATAATTGAGTTTCATTACTATTCATAACTATTCATTCATTTCTAATCATTTACATTTTTCATGTTTTAGAATAATAGTTAGTGCTCGTGTGTGTGTGTGTGTGTGTGTGATAAAACTTGAATATTCTAGAAGTTATTCATCTTTTACTGTTAGCGAAGGTCGTATATGTAGATGTATTGACCTTGCGCTGATGACTCACGACAGTAATGATTTAGCCTGATAGACCAGAATAATGTTAATTCAAGGAATATACAGCTACTCAGTATTAGTAGATATAATGGTAATGTTACTGAATTTCGTGAAATTTTATAATGAGACAAAACGCGTCATCGCTATGTTTGTTTATACTTCCGGCCACTAGATGGCCCATGACGAGGTGATATATACCGTTACTTTAATTTGATTCAATTGAATCAACGCTTAAAAATGTGTTTTAATTGTTAAACTATAGAAAACTTCAAAGATAGTTTTAAAAACTTTAAAAAACAGAAGGCATTGTGAAGCCATTTACCCGTTCTTGTGTAGTATGCTCTTAAATCCTGTAAGTTTTATATTTACCATGTTTTTCTAATTTCAGTTATGTGTTGATTTTAATCATTCTCGGCTATTCATGTGAATTATTGTGACAATATACTTAAGGATTTTTGGTGTTTGACAAGGACACTTCAAACTTATTCAAATTACAGTACATATGGGTTCATTTTAGGGATGAACATCAATAAACAACTGAATAAATAGCTATTTCAGTACGCCATGTTTAACTGTGAAAGTACTCTTTGAAGTCCTTATCAGTTATTATCACTTTATTTCTATTTATATTGAACAATGTGTATAATTTTGTTACAGGACATTTGTGGCGACGAAAGCAACCAATGCTTAAAACCAATTTTATCAATCTTCAATATGGATTTCCCTTTGAAACTGGTACTCAGTTCCGATGGTCCTATTAATATTTCGCAAGTTCGAGGAGTTTGTCGGGTTTTGAAAGGCCGTGTTGATGATCTGTTCACAGTGCCTCCTCCCCCTACCCTCTCTGCCATACTGAGTACGAGATGGATGTTCCTGGATCACCGTTCCAGCCATTGTGCCGAGCTATCAGCTACTGACATTGATGGAGAATGGCACAATTCTAGTGTTCTAGCAGTACTCACCAGACAGGTGAGACTGAAGGAAGAGATAAAATATTATCGAGAAGGCCTTGAAATGTTTGAATCTTTTCGAGATGAACTTGACATAGAGCTGAGTACGAATACCATGTTTATTTCGCTTGGCAATGTTGATTATCAAATAACTGTTCTCCACGATGTAATAAATCCTTGCGCCAATGTGGAGAAACCTCTTGAATCCAATGTTGAAACAACGACAAAAGATGCACATGGACATTCCATGGTTTCTGGTGGTAATCATTTTTTTCATTGGGCATTTGCAATGTGTGCTTTTGGTGTCTTTGTGGGCATGGGCGTGTTTGCTCCAAGTGGCTGAAAAATTCGCAATTAATTACGCATTTCAGATTTCGGCAGACGTGCGCTTTGTCAACGATGATCGAATCGCCTACTAGTTTGCTGTTTTTCAGCACTACATTACATGAACTTTGCAATTTGTCATCCAACTTAATATGTGTTCCCACACATGATGTTGTGGCAGAAGTAACAAAAGACTGCGCCTTTGATGTCGAACCAAAAATTAAACAGGTGATTAAAAAGTGCACCTTTTTTAATTTAGTGCACTGAACTTTTGAGATAATTGAAACTTATTGCATAAATATCATTGATTTTCTCCTGTCTACTACTTGGTGGAAAGTTGGTGTTTGGTAATGTAGGGATAAAGAACAAACACGTAATATAATAGAAACGTAGATATGACAGAATCTTTACTAAGTTTCAAACAAGTTAAAAAGTTATGATGTTTATTTTTGCCTATGAAAGCACCCACTGTTGGTACAAAAAGTTACATGAATGGAATGAATTAATAAAGCATACATCAGAACAAATCATTTAACTCTGTCTTTTTTGCTTTAATCCGCGATAGTTGAGCAATATTTATATAATATAATACCGAGATACTTTAGAAATATGTGCATTAGTTCCTTAATGAGGAAAGAGAGGGGACTTCCATGTCTGAAAAATAATCAATAATATAAATAATGATTATGACAAGTGAGATCTTTTGAATATACTGTTTTAAGTCATTCACATAGGTCTGGTAATAGAGGAAATTGTTTCAAGCCAAATTAGACTTGAGAAAATACAGCTTCACTGTGCGTACAACACAAATATGGAATAGCCTACCCGATCAGGTTGTCAGGGCAAAAAGCCTCAACTCTTTTAAGAACAGATTAGACAAGTGGTGGGATGACCAGGAACTCAAATATGACAATTATAGGTCCGAAATCAACACCATCGGTAGTCACAAGTTAGTTTTGGAGGAAGAGTCCGATAAAGAGGATCCAGTAGGAACCTGAATCGGAAATCACCGCTAATCTAATCTAATCTAATCTAATCTAATCTAATCTAAAAGAACTTCCGTGATTATATGAATTGAAACACTTTCCTCCAGAATCGATTCAAATTTATATTGCTTCAGATGTAGGGTTGTAGGTCCGATTAATCGAGGATCGCTAAACTTTGCAGTCTGTACCGTTTAATTTTTATCATAATTTATAAAGAATTGAAATATGCAGACATCAAGATGATAATACACAATAATGTTTTCACCCTCACATTAAATGTGCTACGTAATAAATGCACATGTATGCCATTCTAAATCGCTGTGATATGAACTAAATTTCATCAAACCTTTATCACTGTTTGAGACTTAATGTGGGTACGGATAGTATTGTTACTTTTAAACCAAAAAGGCACTTATTAATCCTTTGGAAACGAAACATGCGGATTCTACATGTACATGCCGGGCCCTTTCCAGTGGTATACTTTAGGAGGGCGCTGTTTATAAAACCATTCATTGCAAAAAAAAAAAAAAATAAATAAAAAAAAAAAAAAAAAAAAAAAAACTTCATATTACTGACGTGGATCACATTTCAACGCCCAAGTCATAAAATTGTTAAATAGCGCTGATAACTGCAATTTCCCCTAAGTAGGTCAATTGCCTGTATAACAAGGGAAAAATCACCTACGATTATCGATTTTGTGTCTGGACGGTTTGGGGGGGGGGGGATGCAGAAAAGAAAATTACAAGATGCAAGCAAAATATTTGGGACTCTTGGAACTACTGAAAAGCAGAGTATATTGAAAACTTTCAAATGGCGAAAAACCGTTCAACTTCTCCAGTTTTGCACCTTTAAACTATGCAGGCATCTTGGCAATTTCTATATTTCGCCTGACTGTTGCAGACCACGTTAACTGTTTTGATGTAGAGAAATGCGGGATATGAACCAGCAAACTAGTGTTAGAGGAACAATGGACAGGGTTGACGGATGAAGGGGGGAGGGGTTTACTCCCATCACTTTTCCAGTCACGTCAGTCTTTAGATCTGTATGCGTGGTGGTGGTGGTGGTGGTGGTGCCGGGGACGCCCATTATGCCGCCTGAATATATACATATGGGAATAAGTCATGGAATTTAATATTCTAACAGCTGAAATAAATTTAAAACACCACGAGAAAAAGGATTTTATTGAACTTTCCCTTGAATATATTCTTTAAATGCTATTATATTTATGTATTATACGGTAATTACAGCAAATCAAATGAAAAAAAGCTCCAGCAAAACTAGGTAAATGTCCAGTCTTGAAGAAGAAATTCTCCACCCAACCCAAACCCCATTCTTTGCCCCTTTCTATGAGTTTTTCTGTCATTCAAATCAAAGAGATACATTTGTAATGTTTATTTCTTTGTTAAAATAGACAGTATTCAAGAGAGCACAGTGTCCTACAGTCAAAACGATATCGACGTACCAGCAAGGAAAGCAGATGTTGTAAATCACTGGCCAGTCATTAAGAACAAAATTATTATATCAAAGATTGGATAAAATATCGATTCCTTATACAGGGAGCAATTATTCGTATAGATTATCTTTGAATAACACAAATTTAAAGATTATTTATTATTCAACACTTGCGTTATAGTAACATCCTTATCGTATCTGTCAGTAGTAAAAAGATCTTTAAAGCAACGCAAATTGTTAAAACAGTGCAACACCGGCAATACTACAATATCAGCTGATGTCGCTGACACGTTTTTTGGGCGGAAGCTGGCGAAAGGAAAGGAGAATATCCTTCTCTGACTTTTACTTCCTTAGAGCATGTCTCGCGACGGGATCCACAAGGTCATCGTTCATGTGTACCAAAATCTAGAGAAAAAATGACCGAAAATAAGTCTGACACCAATTAGTCATTTTCTTCACGAAAAATCTATAAACAAAGTCATAAAAATTGGACACAAGTAGGACTCAAACACAAAATTTACACGTCATAAACACCATACCTTATATTTGTCTTAACTATGGGTCTCGCTGTCCACGACACCACCATGTCGCTGTGCCAACAACTCACATTTTTGTCTTATATATTCGTCAACACCAAATACTGTATAGACAATGAATTTAATGTTTATCTTCTATTGGACAGTAGGACCCTCGGTTTCAGATTGAGTGAATTATACAGTAGTGTCTGAATTTGGGGGGGGGGTATTCTGTGTTTCGTGTAAGCTGTCATAAAATGTAGGGTCCGGAAGACCCTGCGCGTATCAATTTACTGGTTTCTGAAATAACGGGTCCTGGACTCCGACATGGGGAACCTTGATACATGACTTGAACTCTGAAAGCTTCACGTTGTGCACGGGTCGGATGAGAGCATTTCATGATCATTATTCGTGCACTTATGATTTAGTTTATATTAAGCCATCTACTCACTGCCAATTAAATCGTTTCGCTAAATTTATCTAATTTTCAATTTTATTACTGACCATTATCAACTGAGGGTCCCTCTCCGTTAGTCGACACCAGCCACCATCATCGGTATAAGAAATAATTCATTGTTATCAAGTACACCACTGCATACTGTGGCGGATTTGGGGGGGGGGGGGTCCTGTTCGCCCCCTTAAATGCCAAAAAATTTTCGGGGCCCTTCAGCAGGCCCCGAACCCCACGCCAAGTGAGGGGGGGGGGAAGGGGGGTCGGCTTCGCATCCGCGCCCACCCCCCTTCAAATAATCCTGGATCTGCCCTTGGCATAAGGTACCTGTCAATATGATGATTAATATAACGTAAGAAATTACTTATGCTAATTATGATTTATCCCTACTTGTATCTCACTTAATTTTGTTTTCTTCTAGTAGTTAGATAGTCTTCAATTGTAAAATATTTGTCTGCTCAATAAAATTATTATTATTATTATTATTATTATTATTATTATTATTATGCACCAACAAAGCATCACTAAAAGTTCGGAAATATTTCTTCATAATGACTCTCATTCAGTGAGGCTTGTACATATAAATTGAGATGGACTGGACGAAGCATCCCTACTTTTGCGTACTGTATCATGTCCATGAACATATCACTCGTTGGGCAATTCAAAATATCAAACGCGTTGCCTTGTTTTATCAAATGTGAGTGCATACCATTGAACAAAATTGAGCCTTGTTAATTTCACACATAAATGTTACATATACCAGGGTTACATCAGCCCGAAAGTCTTTACAAATACGCGTTACCGTGTTGCGTAGTTAGCCTCAAAAACCCCATAAGATTTTGCCATGCCCTGTCAATCAGTCACGCATTTTGCAAAGAAATACAGAAAAGATGAGCCGTGGAATAATCATCACTATATCAGTTAGGGGTCAAGATACGTAAGTTATTGTTTCATGTCCTGTCAATAAGTCATCCACTCAATCGATGTAATACGACGAATTTCTTTGTCGATCCTTCACAGAAAATTTTACAGAGAAACCCAACGTGTCTGGAAACAAAGTTTAGAAGAATGTCAAAGAAGGTCAAACAGGCCCGAGTTAATCATACTTTCAGGGTTTTAAAACAAGTAAGTCATTATATAATATAATTACTTAGTTAGACCTCTATTGCCATTTTTGGTAAATGGAGATGGGCCAGACGAAACATCCCTACTATATCATGTTTATGAACATATCACTAGTCGGGCAATTCAAAACATCAAACGCGTTACCTTGTTTTATCAAATGTGAATGCACACCATTAAACGAGATTGGGCCTAGTAAATTTCACACATACATTTTACATATACGAGGGTTACATCAGCGCGAAAATCTTTTTAAAAAAACGCGTTACCGTGTTGTGTAGTTAGCCTAAAAAAACCCTTACGAATTTGCAATGTCCTGTCAATCAGTCACGCATTTCGCATAGAAATACAGAAAAGACGAGCTTTGGATTAAGTTTCACTATATCAGTTAGGTGTCAAGATATACAAGCTATTGTTTCATGTCCTGTCAATAAGTCATCCATTAAATCGATGTAATACGATTTTGTTTGTCGATCCTCCACAGAAAATTTTACAGAGAAACTCAGCGTGTCTGGAAACAAAGTTTAGAAGAATGTCAAAGAAGGTCAAACAGGCCCGATTTAATCATACTTTCAGGGTTTAAAAACAGGTAAGTCATGATATAATATAATTACTTAGTTAGACCTCTTATCGCCATTTCAATAAATGTAGATGACCAGACGTCCATGAACATATCACTCGTTGGGCAACTCAAAACATCAAACGCGTTACCATTTTGTATCAAATGTGCGTGCACACCACTGAACGAAATTGAGCCTTGTTAATTTCACACATACATTTTATGTTTCCTTTAGTAAAAACGTGACCTTTCAAGCTGTGCTTGTCACAACTGATATATCCAAGAAGGATCCCTAAAATTTGGAGGAGTAAGGCTTTTTTTTTACTTCTCCAAGCCAAAATGGTATTTCAGAGAGGTTGGAATAGAATGAATTGTGTAAATCCTTTACCTACTTTGGGCTGTACAGGGGTAGGAAAGCTACGGCAGTTATGTAAGAGTGCCTGGAATCTTCCCGATCCCGTACTTGGGTTCGTACTTGGTTCTGGTGATGGTAAGATGTTACTTCTCGAAGTAAGTTTAAGAACCCGCCACAGTGGTGAACTGATCACATAGCACCTTCTTTACAAGGCAACAATTATGCTTATCAAGGGCACAGATCAGTCCAATCACAATGCAACAAAGAGTCGGTCAGGTGAGTCCAAGGGTTACGATGAAATGGTTTTGTAATCAAACTGATGTTTCTATTGGAGACAAAAGCAAAGTCATTGTCTTATGATGGACAATTCTAATAGGTTCTGATAAGAACAATGGGAGGAGCATTTCAGTTGCAAATAACTATTTAAAGCGCTATGGTATTTGTAAAACGCACTGCATTGAAAATTATTGGATTAAGTAAAACAAAGGTAAAGGAGCTTGGAGGCATCTTTATGCTTTTGAATATTTCCAAGTCGGTTGTCAATATGGATGATACAAAGATCAACAATGTTCTATTTGTTCTCGTCATCTCAGTGGTTATTTGGCAAGGCACTGTTTTGGCAGCTGTTCCAGCGAACAAAACCGTCACGAACTTAACCTACCCACATGAGGCTACTATGACTGTCCCTTATAAAACGCCATTGGATTCAAAACGAGAACAGGTTTCCACCAGCGCATATAACAGAAGAGTTGAAGAATATACTATAGCCACGACTCCACTGTTTACTGACCAAGATAAGTCAACTGGAGGGAAGGCTTTCCCTTGGAACGCAACAACTGCCCTCCTCACACTTCATGATGGCATTGCACAGAATGGGGACGAAACCACATCATCACCACTGGATACAAAAGAACCAACCATTTTGTCAAACCCTTGGAACGGAACATCGTTTAATATAACTTCATCAAAAACCTTTTGTGCGACAGGGCCCTATGGATCTGACTTTATCCAGATATTTTGCTACTGCGACGGATTTTGCAACATTTTTGAGGACTGCTGTGAGCCATACCACCCTTGCGAACATGATGAACACCTAGCGTTTTCTTACGAAATAGATATTCGACGAAATGATGTTGACTGCATAATGCATTCTCTGGACTCCAGATCTTTGCCTGGTTCCAGCAGCAATTTCTACTGGATGGTAATCTCTTGTCCAACCACATTGCTAAATGAAACAATACGAGACAGATGTGAAAATCGCAGTGCTACCGATGACATTGAGCGCCATCTTCCCGTTTCTGACCCCGCAACAAAACTGACATTTCGAAATAGGTACTGTGCAATGTGCCACAATTTTGATAAATACGATAATTGGTCCCCTATCGTAACTTGCGACAAGTTTGTGACAAGTAGCGCAATGAATATCAATGGAATGATGCACACAGCCGATGTCCTGAAGGTTGTTAGGGAGAACAGTGATTGCATACTTTATTTCGAGCCACCGGCAACTATTCCAGGAAGACGGTGTTTCCCATATGGGGAAGCCCATGGAAACAAGTGGCTTAATGAAAATGATTGTGACATAAACACTGACCCTACATATAGGGAACTTTGCTCTTCTGGTCCACAGTTGTTTACCAAATCAATTTCAGCAAGAGGACAAGTGTTTTACTTGAGGAACGTATTTTGTTGGAAGTGCCTGTATAGCAGCGACGAAACACTGAGGGTTGAGCCGTGTCCTTCAAATATGGGTTTGTTTTTCTGTCTAACCCTTGTCTGATAGTATATTTGCCTGTTTGAATGATGCCAAAAATATTTTTTCATAATAAAAATAATAATATATTCTCAACCGCTACTGGAAGTGACGAAATGTTTATTATGCCAAATGGGAAGCCAAGGACTCTCCTGTAAAGTTAAAATTGGTGAAAACCCCGAATATTATTTCAGAATAGATTACATGTGCCAGTGAAATGTTTAACTGACATCACAACCAATCACTGTATGTAATACACCGTTTTTGTATTACGATTTTATCGTTCTTTATTTGTAGGTGCTGTAAGGTCCTTTGATCCATCTGGTTTCGGTATGCTGATTAATCCATCATCAAATACAGAGTCCTGTAGACATAAGGCTAGTCAGGTCAGTTATCACAAGCATGAGTCTCTCTCTCTCTCTCTCTCTCCAGATAGTTTAGTACTTGGCGGGGATCATAGAACTTATAAAGAGGAGGTTATGTAGCATATATATTACAAGTAAGGTCGAAATCTCTAGCCCCATTTCTTCTGATGTTCAATTTCACTTAACACAAATTTCTGCACCTCCCTGTGTTGTGCTTACTTTATAAAAGTGGTTTATATCTCCTCAGGAACAAGCAAAAATCTAGTGGGTTTAAAATGATTTCAGGGAAAGTATGGTTATCAAAGAAACGGTTTTCAAGTTATTAAGAGAGGGGTAAATGGCGTAAAATTTTGGTTGGCTGTTCTTAATGCCTTTGTAAATATTTCCTGTGATTGGTGAAACATTAGCGCTTACGCGAGCCTTTGTAATTTTGTCCTTTACCATTCACACTTTCTATGTTATCCCGATAATGTGTTTTAATTTTTCTTGATCCATTAAACTGTGCCCTTCATTAAGGCAAATTAGAGAGAACTTTTCTTGGTTTTTTCTTCATGCAAAAAAAAAATAATAAATAATAAATAAATAATAATAATAATAATAAATAAAAAATAGATGCTGAAAAGTGCCCCCTCAATAAGGCAAATAATTGAAATAACTTTTTCTTGGTCTTATTTTTGAGTAGATATGCCAATAAACGGCCTTAACAATTTGTTTTTTCAATGAAGACTTACATATTCTAGAAGTTATTAACTTTTACTGTTAGCGAGTCTTATCGTATGTTTACATAGGCACTGATAACACACGACAGTAATTATATAGCCTGATAGTTCTGCAAAATGTAAATTCAAGGAATATACATCTGCACAGTAGTAGTAGAGATAATAGTAATGAAACTGAATTTCGTGAAAGTTTATAAGGAGACATAACGCATCATTGCATTGTTTGTTTATAGTACTGTCGATCGCTATATGACCCATGACGATTTGATATCTACCGTTACTTAAACCTGATTCGATTGTTTCAACTCTAAATTATGCATTTTTATTGTTTAATTACATAAAACTTCAAATATGGTTTTGAAAAACTTTAAATTTTTTGGTACCTTTGTTAAGTCATTTACTCGTTCTTATATAGTATGATTCAAATCCTGTGAGATTTTTATTTACCATGTTTTCTAATTTCAGTAATATGGTGACTTAAATCAATATCTCTGTTATTCATAAGGATCATTATGACAATTAACTTAATGATATTTAATGTTTGACAGGACACCTATTTAAATTAAATTACAGATGGGTTCATTTAAGGGGTGAACAAGCATCGATAAATCATTGAATAAATAGCTATTTCACTACGCCATTCCATGTTTAACTGTGAGAGTGCTTTCTCTAAAGTCCTTATCGGTTAATAACACTATATTTATAATTAGTAATGTGTATTATTCTGTTACAGGACATCTGTGCCGACGAAAGCGACCAATGCTCAACACCAATATTATCAATCTTCAATATGGATTTCCCTGTGGAACTGGTACTCAGTTCCGATGGTCCTCTTAATATTTCGCAAGTTCGTGGAGTTTGTCAGTTTTTGAGAAGCGATATTTATGAGCGTTTCACAATTTCTCCTCCACCATCCCTCTCTGCCATACTGAGTATGAGATGGAAGTTCTTGAATCCCCGTTTCAGCCACTGTGCCGAACAATCAGCTAATGACACTGACGAAGAATGGCACAATTCTAGCGTTCTAGCAGTACTCACCAGTCAGGTGAGACTGAAGGAAGAGATCAAGAATTATCGAGAAGGCCTTAAAATGTTTGAATCTTTTCGAGATGAACTTGACATAGAGCTGCGTACGAATACCATGTTTATTTCGTTTGGCAGTGTTAATTATCAAATTACTCTTCTCCGCGATGTAATAAATCCTTGCGCCAATGTGGAGAAACCTCTCGAATCCAATGTTGAAACAACGACAAAAGATGCACATGGACATTCCATGGTTTCTGGTGGTAATCATTTTTGTCATTGGGCATTTGCAATGTGTGCTTTTGGTGTCTTTGTGGGCATGGGCGCGTTTGCTCCAAGTGGCTGAAAAATTCGCAATTAATTACGCATTTCAGATTTCGGCAGACGTGCGCTTTGTCAACGATGACCGAATCGCCTACTTGTTTGCTGTTGTTCAGCACTACATTACATGAACTTTGCAATTTGTCATCCAACTTAATATGTGTTCCCACAAATGATGTTGTGGCAGAAGTAACAAAAGACTGCGCCTTTGATGTCGAACCAAAAATTAAAAAGGTGATTAAAAAGTGCACCTTTTTTTAATTTAGTGCACTGAACTTTTGAGATAATTGAAACTTATTGCATAAATATCATTGATTTTCTCCTGTCTACTACTTGGTGGAAAGTTGGTGTTTGATAATGTAGGGATTAAGAACAAACACGTGATATAATAGATACGTAGATCTGACAGTATCTTTACTAAGTTTCAAACAGGTTAAAAAGTTATGATGTTTGTTTTTGCCTATGAAAGCACCCTCTGTTGGTACAAAAAGTTACATGAATGGAATGAATTAATAAAGCATACATAAGAACAAATCATTTAACTCTGTCTTTTTTGCTTTAATCCGCGATAGTTGAGCAATATTTATATAATTTAATACCGAGATACTTTAGAAATATGTGCATTAGTTCCTTAATGAGGAAAGAGAGGGGACTTCCATGTCTGAAAAATAATCAATGATATAAATAATGATTATGACAAGTGAGATCTTTTGAAAATACTGTTTTTTAAAAGAACTTCCGTGATTATCAGAATTGAAACACTTTCCTTCAGAATCGATTCAAATTTATATTGCTTCAGATGTAGGGTTGTAGGTCCGATTAATCGGCTAACAAAGCTAAACTTTGCAGTCTGTACCGTTTAATTTTTATCATAACTTATAAAGAATTGAAATATGCAGACATCAAGATGACAATACACAATAATGTGTTCACCCTCACATTAAATGTGCTACGTAATAAATGCACATGTATGCCATTCTAAATCGCTATGATATGAACAAAATTTCATCAAATCTTTTATTACTGTTTGATTATTACTGGGGGGGGGGGGGGGGGAGGAACGCAGAAAAGAAAATTACAAGATGCCAGCAAAATATTTGAGACTCTTGGAACTACTGAAAAGCAGAGTATATTGAAAGCTTTTTAAATGGCGAAAAACCGTTCAACTTCTCCAGTTTTGCACCTTTAAACTATACAGGCATCTTAGCAATATCTATATTTCGCCTGACTACTTTATATTTAGACCGCGTTAATCGTTCTGATGTAGAGAAATGCGGGATATGAAGCAGCAAACTAGTGTTAAAGGAAAAATGGACAGGGTTGACGTATGAAGGGGGAGGGGCTTACAGGCCCTTACTGAAGAAGAAATGCTTTATCAACACATCTGCTGCGTACAAAAGGTGATTCGACATTAGAAATATGCTGGGCACGTAGATTTATCTTGACTTAAAATGTCACTTTCGCGAGCGCTTGGTTTGGAGATAAAATCATTCGTAATCGCTGATGAGAGATAGCAAAACGGATGATTTAAATTTCCCCCAGAAAAAAAGTTATTTTTTCCTACTCATAATCCATCGTGCTACCATTCCCTGCACTTGAATCTGATGTTTTATATCATCTTTAAATGAATAACTATAACTTACAAAATGTTTTACCGTATGTTTCAGAAGGATATATTGAAATCAGTTACACTATTATCAGTCTAGATAACTTGGCTTCAGGAGTGCCCTAAGGATCCATGTTTATCATTATCAAATATTTCACTTAGGGTCTCCGTCAACCCGGTGGATATCTTTTTGATGAAAGGCATTAATCAAAACAAAGCAGCAAAACTGCCATAAGTACAGACAGAGGTTATTTTGTCAATTTTAATGCAATAATACATTATGCTTAACACCAAATTTTAATCATGCGCAACAGGTTATACAGATATTTTAATATCTTAAAAGAGTATATTTAAGTAGCAAATATGGCTTTAGGCCCATGAGACACATTGAAAAGGCAAATTTTTTTTTTAATGAATATTTCACAACAAATTGCATAAATTCAAGAAATAAATACTCCCATCCAACTTGTTTTCCAATTTGAGATGAATATCAATCTTACGAACCATTCTTGTAAGTTATAAATTAAAAAGTAGTGTGGTTTTCCTGTAATAGCAAGAGGTGGCAGCTGCACAAAATGTGTCAGTTTTGTTGTATTATTACATAATTATTAACTACATTATCACTATCGATTTTAAAGGGATAACAACTCTTCGTATGAAATCTATATTTCACAATAAATGACCATGTGACCACAGATGGCTAAACATAGTAATCTCTTAAAATCTTTAGATCTCTTAAGAGATTATTGCAAAAAAAAAAAAAAAAAAAAAAAAAAAAAAAACGTTTTCCGCTTAATGCTTATAGCGAAAAAAACATCGTAACTTTTGATAAAAATAAGATCCGATCAAGCTGATTTTCGAACTCGACCTGTAGACTACATGTATTTTATAAATATCTTATTAGGTTCTGTCACCCTGAGCTTCAGATATAACTTGACACTAACCTCTTCACTGTAGCCTATCTTACTTGACACGATGAAGATAGGCTACAGTGAAGAGATTAGTGTCAAGTTATCTCTGAAGCTCAGGGTGGGTTCTGTTAGTTTGAAGGGGCCGTAGCGATAGTCCGAAGGTTCAATAGTCCGAAGG
>NW_019775824.1:203160-213631 GCF_001039355.2 Lingula anatina
AGAAGGGATATAAATATGTTTTTATTGTTGATTCCGGTAATTCAGAACTTGATTCCAGTAATATACCTTGATTCCGGTAATAAGTATTAGGGCACAACAGTACATATCAGAAAACATGTAGGAGTACCAATGCAATTAAGTGCTACTTGGATGTACTTGTACTTGTTCATTACTGTCTATTATTATCATATATTTATTTTGAACAGTACAATTTTGTTCTACAATGACTGTGACCTTGTAGTAGATGCAGTATTCTATAACTACAGTACCAAAACTAAAGTTACAATTTAAAAATATGTTTACACAAAGATAGTTGTCAGACAGTATTAAATTCAAGGTATATGGTATTTCTTTGTCTTTTCAGTGATGAAATAAAGAGAAGACCTATAGGACAAGATCCCAGTAAAACAAAGCTTTTTCAACTTGGTTTCTCTGATAAGTTGATCTTGAGGACATTCTTGAGACACCTTTTTTTGAGTACCATGGAACATATTCTCTAATTGAAAGTGATCAAATTCGAAAAGGAAGAAGAAAGGAAAATGCATGGTTCAAGTGCTATTTCAGTAGATGATTCCCAGTTTTACACTCATGTAAAGCTTGAGGTTGACTCTGACACAAAATACCCTCCACATGATACAGGGAAACATAGGAAGAAAAGGAAGAAAAGGAAGAAAAAGGACAATGATGGGGATGAAAGTAGAAATGTGTCTGTTCTTCAAGAGATCATATATGAAAAAGGGAAAAAAAGAAGGCGCCAAGAGAAGGCGACAGAAACTGAGAAAGATCCAGAGACCTCACAAGATTTAATTATGAAAAGGAAAAAGGAACATAAGTGGAATGTTGTGCCAGAAATGCAATGTGCTTGTGATTCACCTTCAACTGTTATGGATAGTTTGCCTTCTGCTGCTAGCACAAAATATCCGACACATGACGCAGGGAAACATAAGAAGAAAAAGAAGAAGAAGAAGAAGAAGGATAATGATGGGGATGAAAGTAGAAATGTGTCTGTTATTGGAGAGAGCATAGATCAAAAAGGGGAAAAAAGAAGGCGCCAAGAGAAGGCGACAGAAACTGAGAAAGATCCAGAGCCCTCACAAGATTTTGTTATAAAAAGAGAAAGGGAACTGCAACATAATTGGAATGATGTGCCAGAAATGCAATATACTTGTGATTCAACTTCAACTGTTATGGATAGTCTGCATTCTGCTGCTGACACAATATATCCGACAAATGACACAGGGAAACATAAAAAGAAAAAGAAGAAGAAGAAGAAGAAGGATAATGATGGGGATGAAAGTAGAAATGTTTCTGTTATTCAAGAGATCATCGATCAGAAAAGGAAAAAAAGAAGGCACCAAGAGAAGGACACACAAACTGAGAAAGATATAGAGGCCTCACAAGATTTTGTTAAAAATAATTGGAATGATGTGCCAGGAATGCAATATACTTGTTATGTACCTACAACTGTTATGGATAGTTTGCATTCTGCTTCTCAAAGTAGGGCAAATGAAAAAGACTGTTCTAAAGCAGCTGTTTGTAACTCTTCTCAGGGGCTTACTGGAGTAAAGAAACACAAGAAAAAGAAAAAAGTTGAAACTTCATCTGATACAATTTTTAATGGTCATAACTTGATGAGATTGAATGTTGTAAAAAATAAAAATTCATCCCCACAAAGTGTTCTTCATACAGAACACTGTCCCACTGTTCAAGAGGAACAACCAGACACCTCCAAGAAACAAAAGTACAAGAGAAACAAAAAAGTTCAGGGATCCAGCTTAACTGAAATACTTGACAGTTCTGCAGTGATATTGAATTATGGCATAGGTGAAAATGGAGCTGATAGTGCTGACATGCTTAATCCAGAAGGTGAAATTTGTGAAATGCCAACTAAGGGTAAAAAACTCAAGAGAAAGAATCATTTGCCATCTAATTCAGATTTGGACAACTGTGCAAGGCCATCTTTGAATATTAGAGAGCAGAATGACACCAGTGTTTTTGTTCAGTTGGACTCTGAACACAACTGCAGAGGGGAAAGTGTTAAGGATGGAAAGAAGAAAAAAGAAAAACAAGGGATCAAAGCAATAGGTGAAAAAAGCCACCACTTAATTTAATGGCTTAGATGAAAGTTTTAAAAGTAATCAGTTACATTACTGTAGATGGGTAAAACGGGCTCTGTGACTGGGTTTCCATATACCTAGATCAATCTTACAGGATTGATAAATCTCTTATGAGTTTCTCTTTAAATTGCTTTCAGCTTATACGGCTTAGATGTCTAGCACCCCTACTTAAGCTGCTAAACGATTTTTAATTACCCCCTGGCAGCTTCAGTAGGCATGGCAGACATCTAAGCCACTTAAGCTGAAAGCAATTTAGTGAGAAGATGTTTGCAATTAAGCAAGAATCCCCTCAGAGATGGATCGATTCACAGTTTGTACGATAGGGTCTGGGAATGGTCAATATTTATAATCAGTTTATTAGGACAACTTTGGTTACCATAAATATGCTGGATATCTATTACCTCAGCCATTTCATTTGTAATTGCCTCAGAATGGTTAACTGCCAATTGAACTGTTGGGTCAAGCAATTGTACAAGTTTCATTTTAATGAATATAGTTATTGTATTGTATGTGCCAAAAACAGTATGTGCTTTCATTAATTGCTAATTCACGCATAATTTATAAGCATTATTATTTCATCAAGTGTTGAAGGGTTGGTGGTGGGGGAGAGATTTTTTTCTTCCCGTTATATAGGGAGGGGGGGTCACTTACATATACTTGAAAAGAGCTTTTGATTCTTAATATTTCTATTGCAGATGACAGTGAGGAGAGTGGTGGCCATAATTACCCGGAAGGTTTATATCCAGTTCACATTGTTGGGTCAAGGGCTCATGCAGCCAACAAAGTGGTCGAGGATGAATTAAGGGCAAAAGGTGTCTCTACTTTTACTTTGTCTTTAGATTATTTTTGGTAGACACTTTGTGTGAAAGATCTTTGCAACAAGTAACACATCACTTATGAACTTGTAAATGTAAAATTAAGTTTATTGCCATTAAATGATGGATTATTGATTTTGCTTTGCAGGAGTGGAAGTCCTTAGGGGAAAATGGAACAAACGGGAAGAATCAATTCTGAGGAGAAATGTGCTCAGATTTGCAAAGGTGAGCCCCCTCTCTCTCTCTCTCTCTCTGTGTTGATTTTCAAAGAAACTTGTGCATGTCTGTACATTTGAGAGCTTATTTTAAAACTTATTCTGTTTTCATTGGTACAAGAATTCTTACAAGCTCTTTTATCTTAAAATTCCAGGATTTTGATATTGAAGATCCCAGTGACCTGTTTACTTTGCTACATAAATCAGAGGATAAGAAGATTGAGCTCAGACGGATAATGAAACAAAATGACTTCAATCACCGCTTGGGTATGGAGGTTTTTGTTTAATTTTTTTGCCCTTGAGTGACTAAGCATATTGAGTGATCTTAAAACTTAACATGAGTCTATCTGAAATTAAAAATGTTCTGTCTGAAGAATAAAATATTAGTAAATTGACTTTTAAAAAAGGTGGAATAACTGTAAGATCACATTGCTTTGAAGTTTTTATTTTGAAAAATGCCTTTTTGATATTTATTATCTTCATTATATATTTATTTTATAACATACTTTGCATTTGGCTTTTCCGTGTTTTACTTTGATTATTGTGTTTTTCTTTGAAATGTATGTTTTTTTCCCTCTGGTTACAGTGGATGGCATAAATCGTTCTATCTTCTGCTGTTATAGCAAAGCAAGAAAACTGTTTCATGGGTTGAATATGGGACCGTAAGTATTTGGCAATGAGTTTAAGAAGATAAAATATGTAAAATTTTCACTGGCTTTAAAACAATTATGTGCATGTGGCTGGGAGCATTTTTTATGCTCAACCCTGGATTGATTTTTTTCTAATTGAAAATAAATATGCATAAGGTTGAGCCCATAAAACCTGACCTAATGCCACTATATAGTTTCAAACATCATAACTTAAAGATATACCAAAGGGCATCATTTCCAATTTCCTATTTTCTAAAAAAATAAAATGGGTGTTTTCTGCTTTCTTTCTGATATGCTAGCTATAAGCCTCAGTCATTAATGGCAACTCATTTGAATTACTGCACCCAAGCAGTAATGAACCATATATTACCAAGTCAGTTGGCAGACATATAAGAACTGGAAGGATGGGTAGGTCAGATTATGACCAGAGATTTGAAGGAGGTGCAGTCTTAAAGCTCTTTTATGGCTGATTGTGTGATTAATTTGGTTTACCCCTTGCTTGTCAACTTTATTTCAGTCTTATAAGAAAGCAGTAGAAATGGTTAAAATTTATTATAGGGAATGCGTGCCCGCTTCATTTGTAACTTTAAAGGGACAAAGTGTAACTTTAAAGGGACAAAGTGTAAGATTTTATAAACACATTTTTTACTTGAAATCATAAAATCCACTTCCTATTAAACTTATCCACAGACAAATAATATTGTTTGATCATTTTAAACAGATAAATAGAATAAATTAATATTGACAGAAGTAATTTTATCACTTCCTGATGAACTTTGCTCCCTGTCAACCATCTTGAAATAGTTTTGAATCATGTGCAACCTGCAGGTCTGTTTTTTGAATGGATTAATTACTTCAAAAATCCCATGCTTAAGCACAATGTTTTGTGATCAATTTAGTTCCTTCCCAAACTGGAAAAGCTAATTCAAGTATTTAAGACATGTCACAGTTATGATGATTTTTTTTTTTTTGACAGGTTTTCTGATGAGGAAGTCAAACAGCTGCAGAAGCTGCAATATGAATACGGCAACAAGTGGGTGAAGATTGGTATGCTGATGGGAAGGAGTCCAGAAAATGTGCATACAAAGTGGAAGCAACTTCGGGAGAGAAGTGAAAAAGAGGGTAATTTTTTTTTTATTCAAAATTAAAAGAAAAAATGTAGGGATACATGTACCTGTTTGACTGTGGTAAGAGTCCGTTCTGTAGAAAACAAAAAATTGAATTTATATAGCTGATTGCTGACAGTGTTTCCTTGAGGGTGCCGGGTTTTTCAGATTTGGTGGAATTTAAACACGTCAAAACACTTGCTGGAATGGTTCAATTAATTGTCAAACATAATTTTTAGACATACAGTCAAATATCCAGTCTAATGTTTGTTCAAGGTGTTTCGGTGGACTTTTTGTTACTTATCAAATTGAATTGGGGTTTTGATTAATAACTGTTGTATTATCTGAATATGCCTTGTTTGAAGAATTTGAACATTTGTATTGGATTGTGAAGTTGTTAATTACACTGTATGACAATAGATTGCAGTGAATAAACTTTGAGATCACAAAAATTAAAAAGCTCTGCAAAATGCATTTTTATATTAGGCATGAAGGAAAGGTATCAGAAGTACAAAGTACATACATTTGATGGAATATTTTGTATTGATAACTATAGATTACTGTCATGGTTATTAGTACCACCAGTGTGTATGCTGGCGGTACTCATGGTTTTAGTCCCAGACCCGTCTCATACGGCTCCATTGGCTCCGCTTGCTCCACCAGCTCCATTGGCTCCGCAGGGTGTCGTGGGATACAAGTCACCGTTACTGCTTCTCCTCCTAGACCGCAAGGACCTGCGTCCCCATCTCTTGGATTTAGATCACATATAATCTCAACTTGAACCCCTGGTATTTTTGTCTCAGTCGATGCATTGGCCTGGGCGTGACACTGATTGAAACGCACCCTTGTTGAAAATTCAATGCTAAATATCTCCCAAACCGAAGGAATTATGGGAAAATTTACTACGGAAGTTTGACTGAAAGTCATATGTGGAGATTCCAAATATGCCCTTGGATTTGATTTTCGACCTTTATTTCAAGGTCAAACGAGCCAAAATTTTCTAAAAATAGGAATTTTTTTGTGGAAAAAAATTTTTTCTGCCGATTTTCAGAAACTAAACAGATCTTACCTATAATTTGTAAAGCTTGTGTATTTTGTAAAGCTTGTCAAGCCCAACACTGAGGGTAGTGCCCTTTTTTTGTTTTCGATATGGCTTAGGCGTTGCACTATATCAAAAAGTTCATCATTGGATATTCAATAGGGAAAATGTGAAATACTCGAAAATTAGCAGACATACACTCATAGTTACTATTGAAGTTGAATAGGAAGTCATATACTGGTAATCAAACTGTGACCTTGAAATTGACCTTTGACCTAATTTTTACCATGAACTGAACTTTGCAAATTTTCTATCCCTTATATCTCAAAAACTGGCAGAGATGCACCCAAAGTTACTGTTGAACTTGAATAGGAAGTCATATATTGGCAATCTAACTGTGACCCTGAAATTGACCTTTGACCTAATTTTCACCATGATCCTAACTTCGCAAATTTTTCTATCCCTTATATCTCGAAAACAGGCAGATATACATCCAAAGTTACTGTTGGACTTGAATATGAAGTCACATACGGCAATCTGTGAAATTGACCTTTAACCTACTTTTTATGATGAACTGCACTTTGCATGTTTTCTGGCCTTTATATCTCCAAAATAGGCAGAGAGAGAAATGCCCATGGTTACTATTGAACATGTATAGGAAGTCATATACTGTGACCTTGAAATTGACCTTTGACCTACTTTTCCACCATGAACTGCACTTTGCATATTATCTAGCCCCTCATATCTTCAAAATTAGCAGAGATATACCCAGTGTTGCCCCTAGGTTTTCTCTTTTGTCAGCATATATGCAACACTGATTGCACATTTCAAGGAAAACCAATAGGCCTGTTGTCTAGAAAATCACAGGAGTGATCAATGTTAGGAAAATACAGGTCAGTTCGAAAATCTGCATGATTGGACCGTTTTAGTTATGTTTTTTTGCATTTTTTTTTTTTTGTTTTTTGCATAACTTGAGGCATCTTGATTGCATTTTATAGAGCTTATCAAGCACAAGACTGGTGATGGTGTCCCTTTTTTTGGGTGGTTTTCCATACGATTACGCTTACCCCAGCTGGTGGTACAATATCCAGAGGCGGTATCGCCTCTCTGATCCTCTAGTTAATTAATATAAATAATGACCTATTTCCTTCTAGTAATAAAGTCTGGGAAATGGACAAAAGAGGAAATTCGGAACTTGAGACATGGAGTGGTGTATTTGACTGGGTGCAAGGACCTGGCCAGCCTCTCAAGCCAACTGCCCTGGGGGGAAATTGCCCACTTTGTCCCCACAAGAACTGCATCACAGTGCAGAAACCAGTGGTAAGGTCCCCTCCCAGGCTGGGGTAGATAGAACTTTTCTGCTGTTTCAAATATACTTAGATTCACAGGCACACACATACACCCTCACACACACACACACACACACACACACACACACACACTGACAATACATCTTCATGATAAATCATTATTATCACTAGAATACTAATAACAAAATAAACAGTAACTGTAGTCATGTAAAAGCTGTCAGTTAAGTCTGACTGTAACACTGTTAGGAACCAGGTCTGTGATATGTGGTGCAGTGCTGGGTGCAGGGCAGACACTGGTCCAGTTGGACAAGAAAGGCAGTCCTTGATATCTGGTAAAGTTAACTTTGATAGTTATATATGTTGTTTCAGGTTGAACCATGATTGCAGTACAGATTTTCCTGCTGATAATGCCATGCATCAGTTTGAGAAAAAGCATGCGACTAGTTTGGTTAATTGGTAGGGATTGTTAGTTCCTTTTATTCTATTATGTAATTGAAATTAAAGACCACATTAGATTTGACTTGTGAAGATTCTTTTGTCTATAGCTATTTATATTAGTTTGATCTTACCATCCAATATTTCATCTGCTTGCAGTCAGATGAAATATTGGATGGTAAGATCAAACTAATATAAATAGCTATAGACAAAAGAATCTTCACAAGTCTATTATAATAACATAGCTAATGAAACTGTTCTACACATTAGATTTGATCAACTGAAAATGAAGCTGGTGAATGAAACTCAGTGTTTGATTGGTTAAAGATTTAAGGTCAGGATTGGAAGTGATATCATTTACTGTTCATTTGACTAAACATTTTTATTTTGGTTCATGTTTTATTTTCATAGAGAATTCATAGATATACATATATTTGTATTTTTTAGCCTTTATGAACTTAATGTTGTCTGTGAAGCAGATGTGAATTGGAAAACTCTTGTGGAGAAGTTTCCTGGGTAAGGCTGTATTCCCAGAGCTTTTAGATCGATCTATCCCCGCGGGGAGTTTCACTAGATTACTGTCAGATAATCCGGCTTAAATGTCCGTCCCGCCTACTACACGCTGTAAGGGGGTAATTAACTTTCGTGTCCGCTCGGCTGACAGCTATTTAGCGTGAACCCCCAGGGAGTTAGGTCGATCTAAAGTAGATAGACCTAATCTCTGGAAATGGGGTCTAAGTGTTTGAACCACATAGTATAGAAATGTAATTTGTCGAAGTTGAAGGCAGACATAAGAGTGGGGTTTGTAATACTTAGCTTATATTTGCTATAATTCGGGATGTTTTTTCCTAACTCATTTGATAGACTGAGAATTCTGGATTGAAGTTCATTGTAAATGGTATGATTGTTTTTTTTTAATGAATAAAAGTGATATTTTCTCCCTTCATTTTATTATTACAATTATGAAAATGTATTTTTTAAATATTTTAAATCACAAGGAGATTGTTTTTTAAATTGGTTGTAGCATTCCATCTGAACAAGTACTTCGTCGGAAGTGGTTTTACATGAAGTCAAAGGTTTCCAATTACCAGTACTTGTCCTTCAGAGGTAAAACCATTGTGCACTTGATTCTGAACAGAATGTATTTTATTGTGTCTGTCAGATTTTTAATTCTTTATTTTAATCCTTTAAAACCTGTGGACGGAATGATTCTTCTAACTGTTGGAAAATTTTCTACTGCATTGTCTACTATTTAATTGGCATATTGGGTGACTTTAAAAAAAATTATTATTTTTATTATTATTATTTTTTTTTTTTTGTGTAAATGGAGTTAATTATGTAACTATATTCTTATTTGAGAACATATATGTCTTGAAAATAAATGTTACTAACCCGGCCGTCATTGTTTTATTTTCAGAAATTTTGGAAAAATTTTGCCAGAAATATTGCAAGGTGAAGAGAGAGAAATAGATTTTCCATCTATGATCAAATTTCACTATGGAGAATTTACAAGATAATATACATGTACCAGTAAAGGAACTATTACATAAGAAGCAAATGATGAATGAGAAAATGATGAGAAAGCTCGAACTAATGAATCAGTTTTGTATGGAGTCAGTATTCAGTGTATTATCTCCTAGTACTGAAAAAAAAAGCAGCTTAGGCCTTGAAAACCAAATTAAAGAATTAGTCTACATTTAATTCTTCGAGTTAAAATGAATGTATCATGAAAAATTTCTGTGCAACAAACTGGATTTTTAGGTCAGGGAGTGAGTACACTGCTACAATGTAGACCACATTGAGTTTTCCTTTTGTAATAAGTTACAGTAAAAGGTTTTGAATGTTTTTTAATGCACAAAATGATGTAAATGTCTAAGATACATGTATTTTCATACTTTTAAAACCCTGTCGAATACAATATTAACTGAAAGTTCTTGGTTGCAAAAGCATCATGTAAAGTAATTAAGTTAAACTTTAAAATAAACTTTTTTTAAAGTGTGAACGAATTTCTTTTTTCATCCAAATTATTTTTTTTTAATCCTGGGTTTTTAGCTGTAAATTTACCATCTCCACGCTGATTACAATCCAGCGCACACATTCGCTTGAGGTGAACGTGTCGGTTGCGTTGGTAAAACGATCTTCTAACAAAAGTGTGTTAGATGAGTCGTTCACCCATTTCACGCTCAATTGAGGATGTATCGGCACATGTTATTGCCCAAAACAATGGGGAATACCAGCCCGCTTGGCGCCAGGTGTCGCTAGTGTGAATTCAGTCCTTCCTAGGTCGCCATGTTGGATATTGTATACGTTGGACTGTGGTACTGGCCTTAATAAACATGCCTCAGTATTGTTGTGTACCTGAATGTCAAAGTCGGCAAGGTGGGCATAATTTTCTTGAGGATTCAGGGCTTCGTTTGAAGTGAAGGGTTGCCCATGTCAACACACCTTCCATGTTAAAGGGTCAGTTACAACTTGACCCAGGAACAGTAATTAGGCCCCTAAAGATAGACGAGTTGCCTCAAAAAGAATACACGTAAAAAGGTTAATTGATCTTGGCAAAACTTATAAAGTTTTGGAAAGAGAGCTCCATAGCAAGAAAGTGCCCCTAGGAAGTATGATTTATCAAAGTGCGTTTTCTTATGTCCGTAATTTCAGAAGAGTTGTCAGTAAATATATATAAGTCCCGGTAGCCTACTACCCGCATAAGGTTGTGTTATTAAGTAATATCCTTTTTTATTGATGTATTGAGCATGACCGGTAATGTTAATTAAATAATTATTTTTA
>NW_019775824.1:221511-278251 GCF_001039355.2 Lingula anatina
CCCCCCCACCCCCTTAATTTGCTCAATCTGTTGCAAGTTACTGTTGGGTCTAGTAAAACTCTTGGGACTCAGTAAACAGTTTATTGGATACGGAGTCCGAGGGTTTGTTTCACTGAAAAGGGAAGCTGGAATGTTAGGTTGGACTACATCATCAAAATCTAAATCAGTATTTTAAGGCCTATTTTCAGCCAAAAGTGTATCTAGGTAATTTTGAGATGCCTGCACTCTTAAATTAGTTTTGACTTTAATTATAAAACAGCCTGGATGCTATTATATCCTCTCAGCTGCTCAGCTGCTTATATTAATGCTTTTTTAATCTTTAAAAAAACGCTCATGAAAGCTTTGCTATTAACATGTATCCTAGAAGAATAATCACCAGCTTATTCTACATATCAAATGCTTTTAAGAATTGCTTGTAAGAATGCTTTTAGAGAATGCGTAAAATGCTTTTAAAATTGCTATCATGCTTATATTTAACTGCTTATTAATGCTTTTTATCTTCGAAAGAAAAAACTTTAACGCTTACAAATGCTTACATGCTGATAGAATGCTTAACTGCTTAGAACTGCTTACTTAAAGAAAAGCTTAAATGTTGATGAACACCTCACCGTTTTTATTCTATAGTCCTGTGTTTTACGGACACAACGTGTACTCTTGGCAATTACGTCAGCACCAACAGTTCTTTCCCCGGGTACACATCCACGGTCTCTGAGTGCTGTGACCAGTATGGAGGGACAGCACTCAAGTTATTGACACAGTTAACTTCAGACCATTGTCATATGTGTACAACTGGTGAGTATGCCGACGATTATGCATTGATCTTTCTGTTTCGATGATAGTTCCTTTCATCAACAGCAATATGAATGTATAGGCCTATAACGCAAATATCCTCCAATTAATAGAATTGGCTTATACTAAAATGCAAAACGATTCTATAGCCTTTTATAAAAGTATCTACCGAATTTCATGTCATGAGGAAGCAATATTTATGTAGGATATGTAGGACAGTGTTGATTTTCAATAGTAGACCTTATTGTACATTTAATACACTGTAATTATGGGGCAAATTTCAGACCGCCGCGCTCCTTAAAATCAGAAGCATTGTGAAAATGTTTAGATTTGCATGTACATGTATTAAATACATCAAGCAGTGTTACTGGTGCATTAAATACTAATCTGGTTTCTTTCAGATATTTGTACGTATTGCCAGAACGCTCCGGTGGTAACAGCTGACGGCATGGCCCTGGCTGACCCCAGCCCCTTCAGCTGTGACCAGCCGACGCCCGCGTGGCCTGCCGTCACAACCATCGACGTATGTGGACCACTGACCAATTTCACACAGACCACAATCCCCGCAGTCCTTCCTTCCGGTCCGTATTGTGACTTCACGTACCAGAGAGTGTACACGACCTACGACACGTGCGAGAACAGCGCACAGACCGTCCAGACGATCAGGGTCAAGGCCACGGAGGGTCCGACATTCAGCAATCTCCCGGCTGACACCACGTTGTCCTGTGGAGATGATATCACCCTGACCAACCCCACTGCGCAAGGACAGTGTACAACGGCCACAGTTGTCCTTAACTCCCTTGTGAACACCACAGATGCTTCCTGCGTCAACAATTTTGCGATCACCCGGACGTGGACGGCAACGGACGGATGTGGTCTGCAAACGACCGCCTCGTCCACCGTGTCCGTCCGCCACACCACTCCGCCCACAATGTCCAGCATGACCGCCTCTGACCGCACCATCATCCTTAACCAGGCGTGCAACAACATCCCAAATCCCGATACCCTTACGGTGACCGGATATTGTGGCAAAACCCTACCGTACAGCAGTAGTGATGTCATCACCAATCAGCAGTGTCAGAATCGTTATACCATCGTTCGAACATATACAGCCACCGACGAGTGCGGCTTATCGACATCCAACACTCAGAATATACAAGTGAGGTCGGTGACATCCCCGACCTTGACCGTTCAAAGTGACGTCACAGTCACGTGTGACGCTGTTCCCACTGCTGTCTCCGCCAGCGCGTCCGGACACTGTGGTGTCGGCACAACTGTTACTTTAGCTTCCTCTACAAGGACCGACGGCACCTGTCCTCAGCGCTACTCTCTCCGCAGAACATGGCGGGCGACAGACGCTTGTGGGCTCAGCACCGAAACTGCCCAAAATGTCGTCGTGACACCGAAAGGACCGCCAACTTTTACCTTTATCCCTGCGTCTGTTACCGTGAACTGCGACACTGATATCGCCAACACGGCTAACACTGGCGGTAAAGCGATAGCCCAATCTCCGTGTGACCCTGACGTCACTGTGACGTACACAGACACCAATGTTGGGAAGGCCGGGTGCAGCTTGACTGTGGTGAGGCGTTGGGTGGCCACAGACAACTGCGGGGCGCAGGCCACGGCAGAGCAGAACATCACCGTAGGAGCAGCTTCTGGAACTGTCAAAATAACCGCGCCAGACGACACCAACGTGGCTGTTTGCCCCGGAGCTTCTGTCAGCGGAGAGTTCACGGGGGAAATCAATGTAAACTCGCTCTGCCTTCAAGTTTCTGACGTCAGTGTGACGCATTCCGATACCGTGGTTTTCAGCGGAGATGGAACTCGTACGCTGCTGAGGAAGTGGACGGCACGTGACATCTGCGGGAACGAGGACACGGACACGCAATACCTGTTTGTTGTTGAATCCAGATCAGTTTCTATGTCCAGCGTGGCCGAGGAGACCGTGAAGGTGACCTTGGCCGGTGACTGTGGAACCCTGCCAGCGCCCCCTACCGTAACTGCAGCAAAACAAGATGGTACCTCCTTACAGGTCACATATACGGAGAACAAAACCCCCGGCAGGTGCCCCTATATCTACAACCTCACTCGCGTCTGGACGGCCTCAGACGAGTGCGGGAATACCGCCACCAAAACCCAAACACTAGAAGTTGATTACGCCCAGCTCCCTGTGCTGTCAACCACCCCATCAGACATCACGGTGCTTTGTGATTCCATCCCTAGCGTTCCGGTCGTGACGGCTTCCGGGGCGTGTGGAATGACCCCTACCGTCAAGCTAGTGGAGGAAGGCGGTAAGACGTGTCCATTGCCGTCTTCTTTGACCAGGAGGTGGACTGCCACTGACCAGTGCGGGAAGTCCACGACGCACGCGCAAACCATCCAGATCACAAGCGCCGGACCTCCTACGTTCTCGTACGTTCCGGCCAATGTCCAGACCGAATGTTCGTCTGCCGCTGACGTCATCAGCGTTGGTAAGACGGGTGGAATTGCCACAGCCACTTCCAGATGTGACCCCACCGTCCAAGTGACTTATGCAGACACCGTTTTGAGTGACGACCGCTGCAAGAAAACAATTCGCAGAACTTGGACCGCCACGGACGACTGCCAGACGACGACCACAGCATCTCAGACGATAGATGTCACCATCAGCTCCGGTCTCTCGCTGACACTGCCCCAGAACACGAATCTCGTCGTCTGCCAAGGAGATTCCATCGCTGCAGCCGAAGTAGGAAGCACGGCAAAGGTGAAAAGTATCTCCCCATGCTTGGAGGCAAGCGAATACGACTTAACATACGACGACACGATGTTAAGTGAAGACGCTGTCACCGGCATGAAGAGAATCCAACGCACCTGGGTTGCTACGGACGTGTGTGGAAACAAGGCAACTGGGTCCCAACTTCTGACAGTATCAACGGTCGCCCAGCCCTCCCTGGCACTGGAGCCAGCGTCTCTGGCCATCAGCTGCTCTAGCCTGGCAGAGGTCAGGAACCTCCCCTTGCCCCAGCTGAGGGTTTCCGGTAGCGGTGCGCAGGTGCAGAAGGTAGAGGAAACGACAAACGTCCAGGGCGCATGCGCTGGACAGATCATCAACAGAACCTTCAAAGTGACCATGGATTGTGGATATGATACAACGCTCACGCAGTCGGTCATAGGTAACAATGCCACTTTCGTTTCAGATAGGTTTATCACATTCAAAAGTCTTCTCGGGGATTCAGGAAGTTGTGAAGGTTTTTTTTTTTTTCAGCTGAAACGCTCCATTCTTTCTTTGCATATTGTTATACATGTAATATTGTATATAAATATTAAACATGTATAGTACTGTTATTAGGTGCAGTCTCAGGGCGAACCATAAGCAATTCGGTGGTATAGCTAGGTTTCGATTTCATTTTGACTTTTACCGAATGCGTATACAGTAAAGTTGACTATCCATTTTCCTAACAATATCTTTATTAACATTTTAAATGTTTAATTTTGTTTCTCTTATCCATCCCTTTAGAAAATTACGAAAAAGTAGCTGTTTCTACATCCCTTCTACTTTACAGATCTTATAGCTACATGTGCCCTTTTTTCACTAGATCACTGCTGTAATTATTATAATACATTAACTCCACTCTACCCTGACATTAGCGAATGAAGTCATGAAATCCCCGTCTCCTATTTCTCAGACCATTTTATGAACAGTTGAAATAAATTTACCATGTTGTTGACAGTGTCAATATCATATATTGATATTTCACTTTGACGGTTTCGGCCTTTGACATTTATGAAACACGTTTTCTCTTTAAATGTGTCAATTATTGTGTCGATTCGATTTCAGCTAGCGTGAGAACGGCTTCCGTGGTCACTCAGCCAGTGTATCTGGATGCGCAGTTTCGAACTCCGTATCTGCCGAATAATCAACCTGTGAGTGTCTTTTATTAAAGGGATAATAACTCTTTGTATGAGATCTATATTTCACAATAAAAACATTGTGAATAACTCATAGAAATATAATATATTCTGTTTTACCACAAAAAAGGCAGTTATAGCTATTATTCTGATATCTGAGCTTGTCTTAAGACCACGTGACCTCCATTGATGGCTATGCTCTGTTAAAATCTCTTAAGAGATTTTAACAAAAAACCAAACTTTTTAGAAAAAAACCAGGGACTAACTTTGAATGTAAAAATGGATTCATTAATCATTGGTAAGTATGGGAAAATTGTTGTTTACTCCAGGAAAATTCATTTTTTGGCCGAAACGAAGAGTTATTATCGCTTTAAACATGTAATTTAGTTTTTCAGAGATTGAAATCGTTACTTTAAATACCAAAATAAAATGCATTCTTATCGTCGTTTGTGGAAATGCATGTTAACCTTTGTTAGTGCAATATGAAGGGTGAGTTATGAGGAATCCAAAATGAAGAATGATTTTGTTCTGTTGTCGGTCATGTTGACCTTAGTACATGTAATATGAATGATGATTTCTGACCAAATCAAAAATAAAGATTCATTTTGTTCTGTTTCTAGTCCGGCAACCCCACATGGACCGGAACTAACATCATATGGAACCCCGATCAGTACAGTCCGTACAGATTTTGGAACTACCAGACCTATGGGGCCGCGAACACCCCTAACTGGGCCTACCAACACTCTAACATGGGGACCTTCATGCGACCAGGAGGGCAACGATCTCGCTTGGGGGCGAACTCCTGGAACGTCATGGCGGCCGGAACCAGAAGTCAGGCCGTCTTGGCTGATGGGGACAGCCCAGCGTTCTGGAACTACCCCGGCACCAACGCTGGATCGCAGGGAGCTTCGGGCGTTATGCAGGTATCTTCAAGCGTGGGACAAGCTTCTGTTGGTGCCCAAGGCAAGGGGAATTTAAGTGGAAAAGGCCTGACTGCACTTCAGAAAATGTTTGGACCAAAGGCTAAGAAGGAAAGCACCGGTTCTGGTCCAACAGCCACAGGTCCTTCATCAACCGGGCCCTTTTAGACATTTATTCCGCCTTTTATACACCGTCATTACATTTCAATTTGAATATATTTTTCCTTTGAAGTATCGTTACTGTTTGAAGAAGTGAAAATTATTATTATTATATCCAATACTTTCGATACACGAATTAAATTATCATCTATCATGTAGTATTCTGTACTTCTATATATGCATGTATTGGATTACACAACAGAGGCAGTGGAACTTTAACTAGCTTAGAAGAAACTTTTTGAATTTTGACCTTATATGAACTTTCTACAATCAGCATGAGCTTTTCTCCGGTAGAGAAGGCGGTCGTTAACAAGATGATTCTCAGTAAGAAAATAGGCTATGTTAACTTGGTGGAAAAATAATTTTTTGTCAAATTTACGAAAGCATTGTCACCTATATTGCTACTTTAATCTAAGATAAATATCTGAATTAATAACAATATGAAATTTATTTGTACGTGTGTTAATATAAATTTATATGGGTATAGTTGCAGTTTTGTAGCAATACTTTTACGTCATCCATAAATATTTAGTGTCATATACAGAAATCCATTTTCGCCTGTATCACGCATTCACCAACTAGATCAAATTACTAGGTGTAAAACACAATAAGGGTAATTTTTCGGGACAAATAATGACACGTGTTTGATTCAGATATGTCAATAAAGGGAATCTTATCCCTAATGGAAGCGTTCGACTCTTGCTTTCAAATGAGACGTAAGAATAACCCCTTACTAGACCCATTCAACATACATGTACTGAAGCATGCTTGTAAAGACCTATGCTTTTTCCTGTTGTCGTTTCTTTGACTCGAGAGGTATATCCCATGCATTTATAACACTAACACACACATAGTGGCAGATTAAGGGGGGGGAGGGGGGGCGGGGGCCTGACCTCCCCTTTGGTTTCTGAAAAATACATGTATATCACACCAATATTCCCCTATTGAAATTGGATTTTTTAATGGCTAATTCATAGTTCCAAGCCGTACCAAAGGGCACTGTTGGCTCTCCCAAACACCAAAAAAATTTTTTCGGGGCCCTTGAGCAGGCCGAGAGCCCCACACCAAGGGGGCGATGGTCGGATTCGCATCGGAGGCCTGTCGTTCCAGACCCCCACCCCCCCTTCAAAAAACCCTGGTTCCGCCCCTGCACACACACTCGCGAGCGCACACACACTCATCTGTTCGTTTATATTGATATATTAATACGTTTTTTTTTTTTGGTTTTTATGCCATGAATTATAATGTGTAAAAAAAGTATAAATACACACGCAGCTGGGCGCACCCACATTTACATTTATATTTGATATTTGTCGCCGAAAATTTAATTTTGTAAAAATTTTCTTTTAAAACTGATTAAAGATCTATTTGCTGTCCTCTCGAGAAAAATGACTCAGTTTTGTATAAAAATTGCACAATAGAATTCACAGCATAGAATAAAAACACCAACGCCAAGTATTGCGCTCTTTCTTAACTCTTTTTTCATTTAGTCTATCAATTGAATCCCTATCAACCACAAGTAGTAAAAGACGCTTCCGCTTTCGTTAACCTAAGGCCATTCCGGCTGTGGGATGGGTCTCTGATACTGACCATGTATGGCCACTGGCCACAAGAGTGAAGAGCGGGAGATGACATCTGCATATAAGTTGATCGACACCATATACCAGACTAAATATTATTGTCATTTCTGTGCAGCAATTCTCAAAGTATACATGTAGAAATGTGCACAGTTAGTGAATAGCCAGAGAAACATGAATATCTAGTCGAAAGGTTCTCCCTGTGACCATGGTAGAAATGTCCAGATGTACAGGGTACATTGTACGATGTGACAATTTGGTATATACTGTACATTGTATGACGCCGTAATGGCGTGTTTTCCAATGCCTCCTGATAACTGTGTTATTATCCCACCTCAACCATGGCTTTTCATTAAAACAACGCGAAATAAACAATTTTGCGGTTTTTAAACAAAAATTTAAAAACCTTATCAGAATGTCCTATCTGTAGATGTACGCATTCTTGTATATATACGCTTGTGGTGTCATGATAAATTCACTCACATTAATTAATCACTAAAGTCAGTTTATCACTGGTTTTAATCAAATAACAAGACTATTCGAACTTTTTACCGTTTCGTGTGTGAGCTAATTAAACAAACAGCAGACAGATTGACAATATTTTTCGCATGTTTATGCTTGAATTATCATTAATAAACCCCAAGCACCAAACAATTAAAAAAAAAACAATTGAAAATCTAGACAACAGCGATATGTAAGATTAAAGTACCAAAATACAATTGTCCACATAGCAACCATAACAACTGAAAATTTATAATAACTAGGATATCTTGGACGCTAATGTAATTAATAAAATAGTTTTAATATAGTGAAATATTTTAGCAAATTCTGCACTACGCATAAAAGAAATACGTCGGCATATCCATAAAAAACTATTGGTAATTTAAAAGGATCCAATGGTTAAAGCAGTTTTGAAAACATCTTGATTCCTATATATAGAAATTAAAATCCATCAGTCAAATGAAGTCGACACTTAAAAGTCCAATGTAAACTAAATTTTGTGAATATTTCCGACGAAAGTAAAAAATGCTAATGAAAACAAAATGGTGTCTACATTTCACTAAATTCAGATTCTTCAGTTGAGTAACTTATTCACAGCAATGCTACTCTTGCTTTTGGGACATTAATTTGTTCAGTTTTAATATTGTATGATGCCAAATTATTATCACGAAATTGCATATTATTCACAAGTTAATATGCGTTTACCACTTTCTTTCATTGTAATGATTTAAGACGTTAACTAAAGAATTGATATCATTGACAGTCAGTGAAATATGCACGTGAGAGACAGTTACAAGGGAGTAACACTATCCGAAGGCGATTTCAAATTACATTTACATTGGACATTTGGACCAATACGCCTTCAAATATATCATCGCTGTCTGTGCTCATGTGATCACCTTGCGGGCATAAAATTTAATGAGTTCTCATTGGATGAAATGTTGTAAGGCATAAATCAGCGACAACTTTGGGAAGTGTCCACAGGAAGTTAAGTTACGTCATTGTTTGAGTAATTAATAATAAGAATGCCTACTTCCAACGCTTTGTTATAAGCAAGGTCTCCTACCTTGCAGTAACATCTCGAGAAGTCGTCCGCTCGCGGACGCAGGGACAGAGAAAGGTAAGTAGAATTAGACACACGTAGCTCACAAAATTTCTAAAGAAAAAGGGCACTGAGTGGTACTTTGGCGGAATATTTACTTACATTTAAATATCATCGTTGAACTATTCTGTAAGAACATTCTTTGTAGCTCATTTCGAGGTATCATATCATATCATATCATACTTTATGTGTAAATAATTTTGTTAACTGTTAGTAAAAGAAGAGAACACAATAGAAATATGCTAATGGCCATAATACCTTTTTTTTGTTATTTTTCTTTATCTTCTAGAAATTTCTAGATTTTCGGTCACCTTGATAACAGGATGATGTTGAATTTGGATGTTGTTTTGTGATATACATGTATGCATTTGTCACAGAAATATTAAAAACAAGCGCTTCAAACTTCACACCGTGTATAGAAAATTTCTGAGATTTACCCATATATTTGGCGTGGGCTAAAATACTGGGGTGTACTGGATGTGAATCCATTCATAGTCATTTTGCTATCGACGTCCTCTCAGATATTTATGTGTTGACTACTGACCTAGTACTTGTTTTAAGCAAAGAGATGGACTCTCATAGCTATCATTCGTTGTAGTCGAGTAGTGCGTTGTAAAATGGGTTTGTAAGTTTAAATAAGTGCGAAGATCGGTTTAAAAGGAAACCATCTTCAAATTTCTTTATTCTCATACGTGTCATCCCATGACTGTTATTAAAATCATGAAAAGGGAACTCTTTTCATTTAAAGAAACATAAAAAAAACTTGAAGATGTGTTCTTTAATTTATTTATTTATTTATTTTACGTGCGAGACTTAATGTGTTACTTTCTATTATTGTAGTCGCTGTCAATTTCAGAATGACTGCACGTCACGCTGTGATTGGCGTCTTGGCGGTGGTACTGGGCGTGGCCGTCCACCGCAGCTCCGCCCAAAGTAAGTAATCTGTAATTTATATTTTTTTCATGATATTTTCGTGGGAAAACATTGCTATTTTCAATCATTTTGTGTATATATATATATATATATATATATATATATATATATATATTTGTCATTGGATGATAAAAAGTTTATTCTAAATACAGAAGAAAAATAATACTACACAATACTACTTAATATTTAGCATGACTGTTATACTCCCTTCTTTGGGGCGAGAAAATTTAATTAAAAATAATTCGGGAACAACATCAGTCACGACCCAAGTAGCAAGCCAAGCTATTTTTTCTTCATTTCTTTTCTAGTTTTATGCTATAGTGACTTGTCCTGCACAAGTACTGTGGATATCCCAGGCGCCGACTTCGCCGGGTTAGCGCCGTCAGTGAGAAGTTGTTGTCAAGAAAATGGTGGAACAGCTTTGAAAGTGCTCACGTCTCCTACCGCATGTCATCCTTGTAGTGAAGGTAACAGTCCGCTCTCTGTTTTAATTCGATAATTTTATTAATATATTGAGATACATTTTTATTGTACGCATAAATTGATTTCACAAAACAAGTGGTATATTCAGAGACTTTTAATCTCGGTTATTTTTCAATAATTGTTGAGAATGTAAATGACAAAAGTAAATGATATATGATTTCCCAAATGTTTCCAATTTTTTGTATTACTGGCTCGTTTTCGCACTTTCAGATCCGTGTTCCTATTGCACGAATGCTCCTCAGATCGAGGCTTCTGCCGGGTCGGCAGACCTGTTGGAAGATGTCAACGTCACGTGCGACACCCCACTGCCGCCTGTTCCTGAGATCACACTGAACGCCGTGTGTGCGGAGATCTCCGGCCTCACCGTCGTCACAGATCCGGACCCCTTCCCCACGGGCAATGTTTGCGATCTAACTGTGACACGAACGTACATCTCACGAGATGTTTGCAACAACGAACAGTCCACGCCACAACTATTATCTTTTGTGTCAACTCGAGGACCGACATTTACAAACGTACCACCTGATGAGGTAAAATATTGTTATTATTATTATTATTATTATTATTATTATTATTATTATTATTATCTTTCGTCGTTACAAGAATATGAACAATATAAAGGAAATAAGTGTTAATTTGTTGTTTGCTTTGCATACACTGTATACATTGCATATAATATTATACTACCAATTTATGTATGACGTCACATGTGGCCACGGAAGTGATTTTGTGATATCACATCCTGGTACGACGTCATCGTCGCTTTATAGTGTGACTATATACTGTAATCATTTTTCCAGACCGTATCGTGCGAAGATGACTTGGCGGCCATCAGCGCGCCGACAGCGGTCGGAGAATGTTCTGCGGCCTCAATCACCGACGACAGCTCTCAGACAATACCCGGGGCATCGGGCTGTGAATTTGACAAGGTGGTCCAGCGGACATGGACGGCGTCAGACCAGTGCGGGAAGACGAGTACACACACGTACAGGGGTACGGTGTCCCATACCACGGCACCTGCCATCACTGGTTATGTCCCCACCAGAACCGCGCTGTGTAACAACGTTCCCTCCTCTAATGCTGTGACGGCTGTCGGATACTGTGGACGCACCGTCCCCATCACCGTGGTCGAGTCCACAATACCTGGGCAGTGTGCAGACGTCTACCAACTGGTCAGAGAGTTCAACGCTACGGACTCGTGCGGCCTCATCACTATTGCCACGGAGACAATTTCAGTCAACAATGGCGGAATACCACCGACTTTTGACGCTTTCCCCGCTGACGTCACCCTCACGTGCGTCACCAACAGCTCCGTCAATATACCTGATGTCACTGTCACTGCGACAAGCGTATGCGGAGACAGCGTCCCTGTTAATCGCCAGCCCGATAATAGAGTGGACGGCGCCTGTCCAACTGACTTCACTATCCAGCGGACCTTCGTAGCCATCGATGTCTGCGGACAGCAAGCAACAAGGACACAAACCATAAGGGCGTCACCTTCAGATGTATCTTTCACTTTTGTTCCGAGCTCCGCCAGTGTGGAATGTGGCACAGACATCAGCGTCCTGTCTAACACCGGAGGTTCAGCCAGCGCGAGTGACGCCTGTACTGGGACTGCTGACGTCACTTACGATGACGCATCGACATTAAGTAACGATGGCTGCACGAGAACCGTCACACGCACATGGTCAGCGGGGACCGGCTGTGGGGCGCCGAAGACAGCCGAACAGGTTTTGACCATCGAAATCAACAACGCACCAACGATCGAGGCACCGGAAGACCGGACTAACCTCGCACTCTGCCCCAATGAACTGTTCACCCCCGAAGCTCTCAACGACCGCCCCACCGTCAACGCGGGATCCCCATGTAGAACGCTGGACGATCACATCGTCGAGTATGAGGACTTCGTAATCGCGGAGAACCAGGCGGCGGGCACCAGCACGGTGAGGAGGGTGTGGTCCGTCAATGACCAGTGCGGGAATGTTGACACAGACGAGCAGATTTTGATCCTCAATGTCAAGAACCGACCTCAGCTGGCTCTAGACCCGGACCAGTACATCCTCACCTGTAACACGGTCGGTGAGATCCGCAGCCAGGGGACTCCCCAGGTGGTGAACAGAGGAGGGGGCGGCGCCCAGGTGCTCAGCACCCGGGAGACCACGCCGGCCAGTGTGTTTTCCCAGGTGTGCAATGGGCAACAGGTCACGAGGACCTTCGTGGTCAGCCTGGAATGCGGGTTTACCGTCACCCTCACTCAGATTGTTACAGGTAAGAGGTTCCTGTAGATATCTGGCGATCCTTCCTTTTCACTGTCTATCCATTGTCTGTCTGTCTTTCTCTGTATCTGTCCCACTTCGATCTATTTATCTCTTCTTCCATTAATTCATTTATTCTGAATAATTTGGTTAAATTTGGATAAATTTGATAAAGTTATATTTCATTAGTAACATCAGTTGATGGCTGCATTAAAGTTCATTATGTTGGTTTGTGATGAGAGAATAAGATAACTGACATTTCTTCAATATCGATTAATTGTTAGATTCAATATGCGGTTTTGTGTGTATGTTCGTGCGTTCATGTGTACATATGAGTACAGCGCACTTCCGGTTACTTTATTTTGATATACAAACATTCATAAGTCTTAGCTTTTACCTCTTTTTACATTTCCATGCGTCATTATACCTAGGCTTACCTTTTTCTCCATGCATTTTCAGCAATGGCCAGTTCAACTCCAGCACCCCCGACAGTGCCCCCTCGTCCACCAACAGAACAAACTGTCTTCTTGTACTTTCTTTACCCGACCCAAGATGGCCGTAACTTCCGGTACGGTTTCCGCTCCCTGGGAGGTACCTTGTATTTCTTCACCCCTGGAGGGAGGTACAACTTGGCGTACCCAGGGTTCGGCAGCGGGGTCACCACCCCCACAGGTACAGGAGATGGCCTCATATACGCCGTGGTGCAGCAAGACGGAACCGTTCGCTATGCCCAGCGCTCTCCCACGGGCCAAGTCTATTACCTGTCAGCCTACAGCGCTCCTGGCGGTGGCGTCCGTTATGGGTACCAGGTCCCCGGTTCCTCTGCCGTGCAGTACGTCTCAATGCCCCCTGCAGGGATGATACTTTTCCCAACTCTGAGTGGCGGGGTTTCACCACAGCCAGACGGAGGGTACCGCATGGGGTACAGAACACGCGATGGGACCGTCCATGACGTCACTGATTACGAGGACGGCAATGAGTACACACGCTATGGCTACCAGACCCCGAGCGGTGGGGTTCAGTATCTAACCCTTCCGCACGAGGTGGTGTTGAGCAGCCCCGAGGTTAACGGAGGCAGCGTGCTTTGGTACCGCACGCCAGACGGTGTCATACACATCCTTAAGGAGTACCCACAAGAAGACGGAACGCTGCGTTACGGGTACGAGAACCCAGACGATAGCATCACATACGTCACAGTGCCAGAGAACAGGATCATGGCGGTCGAAAGTGCCGGCGGTGGCGTCCGGTACGTTTACAGAACCCCCCAGGGCGGCCTCTACTTCCTGGTTCCCTACCCGACTCCAGAGGGTCTTGTCCGCTACGGTTATCTCACGCCGGAGGGCACAGTGCGATACGTGGCGATGCCACCCACCGGTCTAATCGCCATTCCAACAGCAATCACGGGGAGGAAGAGGTTCACCTACCGTGCTCCTGACGGCACCCTGTTTGATTTGGTGCCACTAGCGGGTCCCGATGGTAAGACCAGGTACGGTTACCGTAAACCAGACGGCAGTGTGAACTACCTGGATCTTCCCATGGGGCAAATCATCATCATGAAGTCACCAGGCGGCGGTCTCCACTACACCTACCGCTCAGACGACGGCATCATCCACAGCCTTATCCCGCACGCTGATGATGACAACAACATTAAGTACGCCTACGTCGGGCCCCAGGGGGTTATCCAGTTCATTCCCGACGCCCCGGGGTACGAAAGCCCCTTCCCCCTCTACAGCAGCGGGATATTCGCTGTAGTCAATGGCGTTGTTCGGCTCAGAGTCGTGGTAGGTCCAGACGAGAACGGACAGACGCTGACCTACGATCTAGAGCGAGTCCCTGACCCGCAGACCAACGTTGTACGGTACGGCTTCACGGCTCCCGATGGAATCATAAGGTATGTCCCAATGCCCACGGTTGGCATAATGGCTGTGCCTACCACGGAGGGAAACATTCAGTACATATACAGAGCACCTAATGGTGAGATCACCCCGGTGGACTCGACGACCACTGCCGACGGAGAGACCGTGTACAGCATAGAGAACCCAGATGGATCCACGCAGGTGCTCCAGATACCCAAGAACAACGTCATCACAATCCCCTTCCCTGGAGGCAGCACTCTCTATTCGCTGCGCCAGGAGGACGGCTCTCTCGTTTATCTGCGTCCTTTCGCCACCCAGTACGGCAGCGTTCGTTACGGCTACCCAGACGAAGCAGGCGAAGCGATAACAGTCCCAATCACCTTTGACGGCGTCAGCGTCGTGAACACACCAGACTCTGACGATGGGAACTCCACCCTGGTCTACCAGACCCCAGAGGGTCCACTTCAGAAGATGACGGCCACAACAGACCCAGTGGGAGACGGTCCAAACTTTGTGACTTACACCATTCAGATCACCCCCGACTCACGGGTGGACATCCCCCTCTCGAAGAGCGGCGTCATGACAGTGCCTTACCCTATTGACGGTGGCAGCGTGTTATTCTACAAGTCTCCCCAAGGCAAGATGTACCCACTTATCCCGTTCAGGCAACCCGATGGAACCATCCAGAACGTCTACAGGGGCGAGGACGGCAGTGAGCAGTACGTTCGCTTCCCACCCACTGGGATGCTAGATCTGCCTCAAAGTGGCAGTAAAGACGTCGTGCTCTACCGCGCCCCAAGCGGAGACGTTCACGAAGCAGAGCCAATCCCGGCAATAGATGGCGGTGTGACCTACGGCTACATAAAACCAGATGGCACCACCAACCCTGTTCCTGGCAATGCTCTGCCAGGCGGTCCACGCCCAACCGGACTTCCCACTGGGGTCATCCCCTTCCTTAACCCTGACAGCAGTATCGTGTACGGATACAGAACGCCAGATGGCGCGTTCCGGTACTTGACGCCGTACCCCGATACCGCCAGCGGCACGGTGAGGTACGGGTACCGCACCCCTGATGGTACCATACAGTATATCCCTATCCCCCAGCCGTCTGTACCGGGAGAGCCCGCCGCCCCCCTGCCTTCCAATATCGTTATATCTATGAACGAGGACGGTACCATCATCTACGTGTATAAAGCCCCTGACGGTAACACGTACGTCCTCACACGTGACGTTGATCCCGATACCGGGCGACCAACCTTCAGATACCGCACTCCACAAGGTTATACCTATTACGTGCCATTGCCTGGGCAACCAAGCAGCCCCACCCGACCCACTCAGCCTGGACGCCCAGGGTATATACCCAAAGGTTTAACCGAAGCCTTAACTCCAAGCGGAGCGACCAGATACATCTACCGGGCTCCGGACGAGAACACATATACCCTGACACGTTATCCTAACCCTAACGGCGCTCCAAGATACGGATACAGAGCTAAGGACGGGGCGGTCGTCTTCGTACCTCTCCCAGGAGAACAGACACAGCCTGTTCCAGGCCAACCACAGCCGGGGACACCAGGGGGCAGTATGCCAACAGGAGTGACACCTATAGTCAATCCGGACGGGACTGTCACCTACTATTACCGCGCACCGGACGGCAGCTCGTACCCGCTGTCCCGTTACCCTAACCCTCTCACGGGCCGACCACAGTACGGTTATCGCGAACCCGATGGCTCTATCAGATTTGTCCCCGGACTAGAGATGCTCCCACGACAACCGGTCATCCCAGGCATTCCAGGTCAAAGCAATCCGGTCTTCCTACCCAGTAATCCAGGAATGCCAACATTGCCCGGATTTCCCGGACTGCCAATATATCCTAATACACCCCAAGGACCAAGTATCCCAGGTATTTCAGTTCCAGTTCCAGGCATTCCTGTTATTCCAGGCATTCCAAGTATTCCCGGTATTCCAGGCATCCCAGGTATTCCAAGTATCCCAGGTATTCCTAGCATTCCTGGCATTCCAAGCATCCCTGGCTTTCCAAGTATTCCTGGCATTCCAAGTATCCCAGGTATCCCAAGCATACCAGGCATTCCCAGTATTCCAGGTATCCCCGGTATTCCAGGCATTCCAACTATTCCAATCATTCCCGGCATTCCAGGTGTTCCATCCTTCCCAGGTTTTCCACAGATAGGTGCAATAAGAGCCAGGCCTCAAGGAGTACCAACCTACTTAGGCTCACCAGGTTTACCAGGTATCCCAGGTATCCCAGGCATTCCAGGAATCCCAGGAGGCGTCAACAGTAATCCAGGTTTCCCAGGAATCCCTGGTAGCATTGGCAGCATCCCAGGTTACCCAGGATATCCAGGAGTTCCCGGTGTTCCCGGAATTCCAGGATTTGGCAGTAATCCTGGTTTCCCCGGCTATCCAGGCATTCCAGGCATTCCAGGTTTTGGTAACAGCGGTGGATATCCAGGGATCCCAGGAATTCCCGGTATTCCAGGTTTTCCTGGAGGCAATCCGATTTATCCAGGCTATCCCACCTATGCCGGTGTTCCTGGTATTCCTGGCTACAACGGATATCCGGGTACCCTGCCTCAGACTGGCACTCCGGTGCCTATCACTGGACCGGATGGGCGGATACTCTATGGCATTAGGCTACCGGACGGTACCATCATCTATGCGTTACCCGCCATGCCGGCCATACCAATGAATAACAACCAGCAACCAACCTCGCCTCCAGTGATGGATCCATACATGGGCGGGCCACAGACTTGTGAGGGCGTGTACGCCGTGCCCGACCCCAGGGGGCAGCCCAACGTGGTCAATTTCGTGTACAGGTCGTCGGATGGGGCCTACTACAGGGTGGACACACAGTTCATGCCGGACGGCAGAGTCCAGTACACCTACACCTCGGCCACCGGAACCACGCGCTACCTCGCTCTACCCCCCTCGGGGATTTTGGCCGTGCCGCTGACCAATGGTCGAGCCGTCCAGTTGGTCTACCGTGAACCGAACCGCTTCATGCTACCGGTCGTTATGATGAACATGTACGGCGGTCGCGTGCAGTACGTCTACTACACGTCTTCAGACACCATCGCCAATCTTGACGTCCCGTCGAACGTTGTCCTCCAGATGGCGACACCGTGCGGTGGGGTTCGCTATGGCTACCGCCCCAATGACGGCCAGATCCGTCTCCTACAGGGGGATAACATGAATCCTGCCAGTAGTGGCCCGGGCCAGTTTAGGTACGGATACAGGGACACAAGCGGCAACACCCAATACCTTTTGAATTATAACTCCTTCCTCGCTCCGGATTACGGTCTGCCACGCAACTTGGGTTACGGCAATGATGGTACCATCGCCGCCGCTTCTTTCCTGTCAGGCATGGGCTCCAACACGGGAGGGATACCCCCAGTAGGTGGTCCAGCTGGACCCCCCGCGCAGCAGCTTCCGGTGAGGCAGCCTATGTCCCCTGCGAACGCCTACCAAGGACTTCAGGGTTACATGAATTTGCTGGACTAGCTGGGGTTCGGAAGGGGAGGATAAACTGACGTGACACTACGGTGTAGAAAAAAAAAGACTTAAAAAGTGTTAAGAAATAAAATACAAAAGACCCCGCATACCTCGTTACAATATAACTCGAAATTTTATGTATAGGGAGCAGAACTTATTAAAGACGGGCTCCTCCTAAATAGCTGAAACTTGCCAACATTGCGTAACTAAAATTGACGCAACTCGAACTAATTTTTTTCCGTTGCAAATGTGACCCAACATGAGAGTGTACTGTGTTTGAAATAAAAAATGTTAACTGTCAGCGTCAGGAGTAAACCGCGTGGATGACACTTTGTTGACACTCGGCATTACACATGCTACTAGCATTACGGTACACAACTGTGCGCAAAAACATTCATCTATATTTTTAATTGACTAACAGACAATGTTTGGCATATTAAAGAAAATACTTTTAAAGTTATGATTATTGTTACTATTCCATTAACTTTTGTATAAGGAGATTCTGTATACATATAATTTGTGTCAATAAAAGACATAAGTGCTATTTTATTTTTGTTCATTTTGTTTTATTTAAAGCTATACAGGTCTGGTTCTTTAAAAAAAGAAATCGGCATATGGACAACCTTATTATTTCCCCAGAGGTTTTCAATCTTCAATAATATTGATACAAATATATGCGCACTTTATAACGCATTGTCAGTGTTCAATTGAGGGGCTCTTTGCGCTCAGCAAACTACAGAATTTGATTCTGCGTCAAAATTTAATTCTGCGACTTAATTAATATGGGCACGAAACAGACAAAAAGAAAGGCGATGCGCCATGTGATCCAGTATTTCGTGAAAGGTCTATATTTAAAAACGTGTTGAATTGGTTGGCTTCTTCATTCAGTAGTTTAATTTCCGTTAGTTTGATACAGTTGCTAAATCTGTCAAACATAATAAACTGGACCGGTAAAATTATTCATTCTCCCTGAACAGCAACAGCCCGTTTCAGTTGGTAAATAAAGACTACACATGTATTTGTATAAAAATTGAGGAAGGCTGTTTTAAATGAAATTAAGCTAAACAAAAACAACCATTTATGCAACGACAACATTTAGTCTAGAGGAAAAATCTGAGTGCAGAAACGTTTGTCATCAATATTTCAAGTGTACTATTTTATTTCGAGTGTTTTAAAATACTACACATTCAAAAATCTAAGTTTTCTGTCATATAGAATTGATGATATTTTTCCCACCTACCGAACGTTCTGTCACAGTCGGCCCACCCTTCAAAGACTTTTAAATATAATTAATTTTGCACCTGGATGTCAATAAGCATTACAATTATCATCATCATTATCACAAAGTCCGCCATCTTCATCATCATCATTATCATCATTATAATTATTACCGTCACTTATGAAACAGGTTTAGGTCTAGACTTTGCCACCAACCATTCACGGTAAATAAAACAAAATGGTAAGAAAGAGTTACAAACTTTCCAATGTTTGCTGACAATCTGAAATAGCGTAGCGTAATTTGATATTTCTCAAAATGAAAGTGGAATAAAATAAAATAAAAAATGACAAACTAGTCTCCCCACCCATCATCAGTTTGTTCCCCTTTCCCTCCACCCCGCCGTTTCAAACTTTCAAAAAAGTGTGTCATCTGTAACGTTTTATCATCAATACTTATATTTCAAATGCAACTGTTATTTTATGGCAGATCGACAGGGAAATTAACGCGTATTAGCACAGTAAAGTTTATTCAACCATTATGGTCTTTCGGTTCTTTTACAGAAATATGTATCTCAAGGAGAACTATATACGTGCAAATGTATATATAAACTAGTAAATGAGTGAATACATAAACGTAAATGAATGTAACTACAGCCGTATTGCTGTCTGTTTTCAAATTAAACTCCTTTAGCAAATTGTTTCAGCTTGTTTATTAAAGAGTGCCAAATTACATAGTGCTTTATTACTTGACGAATTTGGCAGCAGGACCAATTTATTTTACAGTCTTTTTTTTTTTTTTTTTTTTGTGACATAAAAAAACCTGGGTGTAGGCGGCCTGTAGCATTGCCTCATCACTACACATGTTAACACGACGTTGAGTTGTAAAACACAGATGTAAGATAAGTCAAACAAAAGTAGGAGTGTACTGACACTTGGTTTCCTGTTGGCCTAAAATTGAATACAGCAATCAGTCATGTTTGAACAAAAAAAATGAGCCCAATCGAACGCTTCGGGCAAATCTCCTCTCAAAACACATTTACAGCGAGATATGTGTAAAAAGCGCTGTGTTTTAGCCGTGCCCGCACTATGAGGCCGGTTTGTTGGTGCCGTTGCCTTTTCGTTTGGGATTTCACAGAAACTCATCAAACTGCTCTACAATGATAATCTTAGAATAACGGTGGTCCCACGGCGGTACAACACACTGTCAGGTACCAACACAGACAGCCTCCAGGCAAGCCGAACTTATCTCCGTCAGGTGTTTTCAGAAATCAATAATTCACTTCGAGGCCCCACGGCAGTAGGCGGAACTTACCGACAGCATCCGGAGGGGCACGAAAGAAGCCAGAGGGCTTTGGTTGATTACAACATATCCGCCCCAGTCATTACTTATGTCTGTGTCATGTCTACGTGTCTGTTATCTCGACCTTTACATTTGTCAGCCCGACAACTCTATATTTTAAAATCTCCATATATGACACTTATAGAAATTTGCATGAAAAAAGGCACCGCTGCATATTGTAGCTTGGAATATATTTTCTACGTGTACGCGTGTTACAGATACATGTAAATAATTACTCAAAGAGATCCTTTTAACAGTAGTTGTTTTGGTCGTTGATAGAATCTCTGCTAATGATACCATAATAAACTGATGAAGCACAAGAAAAGGTTAGGGTAGATACTGGTATCTGTTATTCCAGAATTACTTTGAAGGGATAATAACTCTTCGTTTTGGCCAAAAAATGAATTTTCCTGGAGTAAACAACAATTTGCCCATATTTACCAATGGTTAATGAATCCATTTTGGCATTCAAAGTTAGTCCCTGGTTTTTTTCTAAAAAGTTTGGTTTTTTGTTAAAATCTCTTAAGAGATTATAACAGAGTACAGCCATCAATGGAAGTCACGTGATCTGAAGACACGCTCAGATATCAGAATAATAGCTATAACTGCTGTTTTTGTGGTAAAACAGAATATATTATATTTCTATGAGTTGTTCACAATGTTTTTATTGTGAAATAAAGATATCATATGAAGAGTTATTATCCCTTTAAGGTTGGTTTTTATTTAATAGCTTGTTTCTCAACCATCCTCCAACTTTAAAATTGTCAAAATAAATAACTATATAAAGATAATGACACACAATGTATTAAACGTCAAGGAATGAAAAATCAATTTATTTTAAATTGATAAGATTGCTGCAAGTCATCAAGAAATTAGGACAAATAAAACAGGAGAATCAGCTTTTACCTTTTTAAAATACAGTTTAATTGTATTAAAATACTCTTAGAAATTCTGTAAATGGCAAAATAAAATGATTCTAACGAACTCGTGAAAAATATTTTGAACGTTCGATGTCAATATCAGTTTTTTAAAACCCAAAACCCAGGAATGCTAAACGCCAGGAAAGGTGATGATGGCATATTTGAGTGAGCAGCATGTCATTTTCTTGATAGGTTACACTGCGCTGAAATATTAGCTTTCCTAATTTCAGAAGTCCGTGATTGCGTATAGAAACGATGATATATATATTATAATTACTCATGTGTTGGAATGAAGTAAACTAAACTACGGGCTATTTAATTAAGATACTTTGGACTTACATGATGTATCGTAGAAGTTGTTTAAATCATGTACAATCTGACAAAAGAATCTTTAAGATATAATCTGATGATGATGATATATTGAAAGACTCTGCTAACAGGTTTAGCTAATGCATCATAATTTTATGTTAATAATAACTTATAATCACAAAAATATGACTGACAGTTATAATTACTATATTATATGTTATAGCTGAATATCTGCTTTAAATGCGTTTAACAATTTCATTGCGATGGTCTGTGCAAAGAATTAATTTATAGATTTATGAAAAATGTGTATTTGTAAGAACTATCTTTGTAAAAATTGTGCAATACAGTATTCAGTTTCAGATGAGACATGATTAAGGGTAAGCCTAAGGGGACCAATAACTTCAGTTAAAGACCAACACACCATCTTTGATACTAGAAAAAGGAAGATTTTAGAAATCTAGATATAAATGTAAATATGATGCTCTCTCTGTGTGGAAAAGAGACTGAATATGAAATACATTTCCCATCTAATTGTCCATTTCATTTATCAGAATGACAACATTTCTAGATCTACAAATGTGTAACACAAGTAATTCATGAATTATGACGACATATTGCTATGTTCGCCTGTTACAAAATTTTTGTATCCCACACAATTTTTTTTTCAATTTAGAAAACTACGAATAACTACGGGCTCTAAAATTATATGTATGTATTCTGGGTATGTATGTTTGTATCTACATGTATCAAGATGTGAGACACACTGAAATGTGTGAATATATACGTTTGTTTTGTTAAGTTGATGAATTGTAATACTTTTGTAATCTCTGCTCATGTTGATATATATGATTCATCTATGGATATAAATTCATTAAAATAAAATCACTTTAAATTTTCCTAACAGTGGGGAAACAAGACTTTATGACGACATAATATATGGAATTATGAAGAGGGAGAATATCATGATTTTATGATTCGGCAAAACGTGAAATAAAAAGAGTAAAAATTGCTGACTTTCCATTGGTAATTAATCATCTAAATTTTTAACTCATAAATGTTTAGTGAAAAAATGTAGATAAAAGTTTTAAATAGTTTAGATCTGGAAGGAATTTTGACGAGAAGTTTGAAAAACAAATGAAAAGCAGAACAGAAAATGAATCTGTACAACTAATACGCGTTAAAATTGTTAAAATCAGATATTTAGGCCAAAAGACGGGCTGATATTTCAGAACCCTGAGATACTCGTACTGTGATATATAGTTAGCTTCCGCTAGGAAGTCATTTATAATAAAAAGTTGATAGTATAACTTACAAATGTCGACATGATCGGGGCGTGGCAGTTACAATACCACACCCAGGTGATGAACTCCAGATCATCTCTTTCTTCTTCCCCAGGCTGCCCTGTGGCGAGGTACCCAAAAAAACCCTCACCCCATACACACACTAAATTAAAATCCGGCTTTCAAAAGCTAAGGTTAAGTTATAGTTGAATTATTGCATTTTATTGAAAAAAAATTGAAAGAGGGAAAGAGACAGAGTATTCGGCGTTTGAAATTTCGAAGTACAACCAACAACAATGTTTTTAAAATTGAGTGCGTAAGTTCCTACAAAGAATGACTTTCACAAATCTCATAATTCAGCAAATATTTCACCGCCTTCTACATAAATCACAACTATCTCGTCAATGTCGGTGGAGCTCATGTGACTGCTCGCGGACATAAAAATTTGCTGATTTTCCATTGGTCAATTCTTGGCATGGCGTAAATCAACTGTGGCTGTAGGAATATTTCACAGGAAATGGAATTACATAAGATGTTTTGTGTAATTAGGGAATAAGGGGGAGGTCTCTCGTCTCTTGTCGTTATAAGCGAGGAGCTCGGCCTTGCTGTAACATCGTCCAGTCGTCCTCTTGTGGACGCAGGGAAAATAAAAGGTAAGACGGACAACTTAGAAGTCGCTATATTCAGGGTTTATTTAGTACCTAATAAGCATATACTCGGTAAGGATGAGATATTCAAATATCTAATGTGCAGATGTTGGAATTCTAAGGGAATTTAGGTATGAATTGAATGGATAGGTCAACACGTGGAAACTTGTTGAGTAAATCTAGCTGATAAAGTGCTCGTTTCATAACGCGCTAAATATGCGCTAAATATATTGGAAAATAGCTGTGATTTTAAAACAATAATAGATATTTAGATTTATGCTACCGACACGGTGCACATCTAAGATACAAAAACTACCGTAGATTGCATTTCTTTTTTTATCGACCTGTTTCTGCTGCGACATCGTGACAATAATGATTTTCTTTGTACAGTTTGTGCGTCTAAATCGTTAACTAAAGAAAACAGGTGGCAAAGTTTTCCTTCCTTACTTTCACTGCAATTGCAAGTGATTTTCGGATATGAGTGATGTGGCCGAAAAGAGACCTGATTTTAATTATGAAACATCTACGAGTTATTTCTTAAAAGACATACAATTCAAACATAAAGGAATTTCTCATCTTCAATGTTTCGTTTTGAAACCCATTGAGGCAATTTTAACGTTTACAGCATATGTTATAATTGTAGATACGAAAAACTGTTCATGCATCGGCATCTAACTCTCTAACGTGCGCAGGAAATGGCGACAAAGAAGACTTGTACATGTAGGACCTGAATTAAAATATTAAATGATATCGATTCATTAAATCTGGGAATAGGACAAAGTGGATTATTAAAGGGAAAACCCACAGGTCTTCTATGTTGAGGAACAATTCAAGCTACCGGCGCTATATCTTATCCTTCTCTTCATTTCAGCATGGGTTCAAGTCATCGGATTATTGGCGTTCTCCTGGCGTTCCTGGGCGTGTCCATCCATCACAGCTCCGCCCAAAGTAAGTCACATGATAATGTATCACAGTTCACGTGATCTCTGACATTTGTGCGATTTCTGTAGTCGGTGCGTCGTGTGCGTTTTAAGCTTTACATCTGTACTGGTATGTCGAGTTCTCTCATTGAGCAAAACTGGCTGAAAACGAACATTCGTAGATGATTCAAAATCGTATGTTTTATGTAGGATGTATGAAAAGAGGACTTCCTCTACTGAAAATACACTGTGTAAATTCCATATTTAATATTTTAATCCTGAACATTGTTTGCTAGGAGCTATAATGAGATTTATACATATAACAGCTGTATAATTATGCAATACGCTGTATTTGACTGTTTTCACAATGACTAATTTTCGGCTTAAATTTAGGGTCTACATTTAACTTTTTTGTTTCGAATAAATACGGCGATTTTAAACTTGTACTAACAAACAAATAGATATATATTATTTGGATCTGAGACAATGATTATCATATAAAAAACTCGAACACACAGGACACTCCTTGAGCTTTAACTTTAAACTCGGCCCTGAACGAAATCCTTTTTTTTTTTTTTTTGTATTTTTAAACAAACATACTAACAGTATTCAAGTGTTATACTACTGTCAATATTTCCATGTATTGTTAACCCCCTCATGCAAAGGCTATCGTTAAGTTATCAGTTTGGGCACCAACTTTTCTTTTCGGTACATCATTCGTAATTAACACCCCATTCTCATAGATTAGATCGACCTACATTGGATCGACCTAACTCCCTGGGGGTTCACGCTAAATAGCTGTCAGCCGGGCGGACACGAAAGTTAATTACCCCTTAAAGCTTGTAGTAGGCGGGGACGGACACTTAAGGGGGATTATCTGACAGTAATCTAGTGAGACTCCCCGCGGTGATAGATCGATCTAAAAGTTGTGAGAACAGAGCCTAAGTCTCATAGCCAAAGTCTCGCCAAGACTACAGGGTGTTCCCCAAGTCAAGGCACATGGGAAATATCTACCTTCTGATATCAGGGCCCCCTTAAAACTGTACAAATTTAAATCACACTGTGGGGCCCTGTAGGAATTAGTGCACTTTAATGGTCTGGGATAATGTATCTATCTCACCCCCACCCGCTAGGAAATATCAGTATCTTTCCCGTGCCTATTATCGTTTGTTTCACAGATGATGAAAAACACAGCAACGAAATTACTTCCTGATAATTCAATGTTGTTCAGTTTTCTATTGAAAATACACAGGTATTCTGTCTTTAGACACACCATATTATATGTAAGCAAATAGAAGACAAACGTAACATGCTACTTTTTTCTTTCAATGTGAACGACGTTTATTTTCAATGCCAGCTCACTGCAGTCATAAACTATATAATTCATATCTCTCTCTCTCTCTCTCTCTCTCTCTCTCTCTCATGTTTAACCAACTCCCATTGTCATGAATACCAAAACATGACCTTACTGTGGTGAGTTTATCATTACAAATATAAATAAACAATTATTTTAGCTATTAAATCAATTATTTCTTTTCTTTTCCAGTTTTATGCTACAGTGACTTGGCCTGCACAAGTACTGTGACTATCCCAGGCGCCGACTTCGCCGGGTTAGCGCCGTCAGTGAGAAGTTGTTGTCAAGAAAATGGTGGAACAGCTTTAAAAGTGCTCACGTCTCCTACCGCATGTCATCCTTGTAGTGAAGGTAACAGTCCGCTCTCTCACTGTGTAATTAGTTTAAATGATTTTTAAGACGGAGGATGAGGAAGAAAACCAATAAATAAATAAATATTTAAACATTAATAAATATTTGAATAAATAAAAAGAAAAGAATCTAAGGAAAGGGGAAAGTAAAAGAAGTTGAATAATTTGAAAATCTTGGAAATGAATTACTCAGTTTGCCGTGTTTTATGAGGATGTGTTTCTAAAGTGTTCTGCAGTACTTTCCCAGCTTCGTAGAAAAGAGAGCTATCTCAAATAATGGTGTTTTTATCTCTTTGACAGATCCGTGCGCATATTGTACCAATGCCCCCCAGATCGAGGCTACAGCCGACACTACCGATCTTCTGGAGGATATTACATTAGACTGTGGCGAACCCTTCCCACCCCTGCCGAACGTTACCCTGAACGCTGTGTGTGCCGATGTGGCCGACCTGCAGATCACGACCTCCGACCCTGGTGCAACTGGCCTACAGTGCGATGTCAGCTACACTCGAACTTATATTTCATCGGACGTATGCAACAACCAGCAGACCACCCCTCAGTCCATACGTTACATAGCGTCGACGCCGCCGGTCCTTTCAAATGTCCCGGCAGATGTCACTGTAGCCTGTGAGACGGATGCAACATTAACCGCCCCGTCAGCGACGGGAACCTGCTCCGCAGCCAACGTCACACTCATCGCCAGCAACACTGAAGTTGACCCAGCATGTCAGTACAACAAGGTGATCACGAGCACCTGGGAGGCCATAGACGGCTGCGGCCTGACCAGCAACGTAAGCGCCTCTGTCAATGTTAGTTATGAGAACGCGCCAACCCTCGTTGGCACACTGACTGACCAAACTATTCTTCTCAATGAGCAGTGTGATAACGTCCCTTCCGTACCAGTCGTCACCGCCACGGGTTACTGTGGCAACAGCGTCACCGTAACAAGCACGGAAACCACGTCCAACGTCCAGTGCCAGAATAAATACACACTGACCAGGACGTTCTCCTCCACCGATGACTGCGGACGCACCACCACCGCCTCACAGAATATCCAGGTGACGTCGGTGTTTGCGCCCACATTCGACACGTTTCCAGAAGACATCACAATCGCGTGCAACACCAACGCCAATGTCTCTTTCCCAGAGTCCAACGTCACCGCCACGGGTCACTGCGGCGTCCCAGTCAACGTCACACAGACCGACGCGGTGGTCACAGGGGACTGTCCGGAGGACATCACCATCTACCGTACCTACCAGGCCACAGACGAATGCGGTCTCCTCGCACAGCGAACCCAAACCTTCCGGGCCAGCCCGGCTAACTTGGCCTTCACCTACGTCCCCGGTGACGTCACGGTGGCGTGCGGGACTGATATCAGCAACCTTGCTAACACGGGCGGCGTGGCGGTGGCTGAAAACGCCTGTGATGAGCGCGTTAATACCACGTACTCGGACGCCGTGGGGGGCACCGCGTGTAACCAGGCAGTGGTCAGAACTTGGACGACTTCACAGAGTTGTGGATTAGCGGTCAGCGTTGACCAGGCCATCACTGTGGCTTTAACGGCGTCTCCGTCCATTACCCCACCAGCTGACCGCAGTAACATAGACGTCTGCCCCAGTGATACCTTCACCCCTAGCGAACTCGGCGACACACCCACGGTCACCGGCAACTCCCCCTGCCACAACGTGAACGACTTCACTGTGGAATACGCCGACACGATAGTTACCGAGAACCCCACCGCCGGAACCAGTACAATCAGAAGAATGTGGACGGCCACGGACCAGTGTGGGAACAGCGGCACCGGCGAGCAGATCCTTGGCATCAGAGTGAAACAACAGCCAACGCTGGCCCTGGACCCGGACCAGTTCATCCTCACGTGCACCAGCGTCTCCGAGGTCTTAGACCAGACCCAACCACAGGTGGTGAACAGAGGGGGTGGAGACGCCGCCATCATTGAGACGGTAGAGACAACCGACAGCTCCGTCTTCCAGCAAGCCTGTTCTGGCCAGCAAGTGACCAGGACGTTTCAAGTGACCCTGGAGTGTGGGTACACCCAGACGCTATCTCAGGTGGTGACAGGTAAGCTTTCAAACAGATTTAAATAAAGTAAATTATGAAAGACGAGTGTGACACGGGTAGACTATTGAGTGCGATTTTTTGGTAGATTTTTGGAACGTAATTGTTTTTTTATGTTTGTTTGTTTGTTTGTTTGTTTGTTTGATTTCTCTTCATTAATTCATATGTCCATCTGTTTATTTATCCATCTGTGTATTTATCAATCCATGCATTGATTTGTTCGTTCCTCTTCTCTTTCGATCATTCATCCATAACTGCTCGTTGGTGCAACTTACACAGATTGAATGAGCAGTGTACCACAACGCGAAATGACAAAAATACTTTAAATGCTTTCTTAAGGCTTATATTATCTAATAGATATAATTGGTATTATAGCAATATTGCTATACAAATTTAAAGTGTAAGCTTTTTGTTCCAGCTATGGCCCAGGCTACCAGTCCCCCGGTCAACCCGCCTGCCGTCGTCGTCCCTCCTGCAGACTGTATCGTCTACACCCACTTCCTGTACCCAACACCAGGCGGAAGACGCTTCCGCTACGGCTTCCGGTCACCAGGTGGAACTCTGTATTTCTTTACCCCTGGCGGTAGGTTCACCCTGGCATACCCAGGCTTCGGAAGCGGTGTCACCATCCCGACCGGCTCTGGTGACGGGCTCATCTATGCCGTCGTCAATGAGAATGGGCAGGTGCGCTACGCTTTCCGCAACCCCAACGGACAGATCAACTTCCTCTCAACGTACCCCGCCCCTGGTGGTGGCAATCGCTACGGCTACGAGGACTTATCTGGAGCGACCCAGTACGTCTCCCTGCCTCCTGCGGGCGTCCTTGTCATCCCCACTCTCAGCGGAGACCCGGTCCTCCGTCCCGATGGCGGGTACCGTCTTGGCTACAGAACCCCCGATGGTACCCTCTTCGACCTGACAGCCAGTGCTAATGCGGACGGCCTGATTAGATACGGCTACCAAATCCCCAACGATGGAATACAGTTTATCAACATGCCCTTCACGACGTTGCTGAACCTCCCGGAGATTAACGGCGGTCTGGTGTACGGGTACCGCACCCCTGATGGCGTCGCCCATATCGTTAAGGAATTCCCCATGAGTGACGGCACAGTGCGCTTTGGCTACGAGAACCCGGATGAAACGATCACCTATCTCCCTGTACCACAGAACGGCATCCTAGCTGTCCCAATCCCCGGCGGAGGGGTCAGGTTCGCCTTCCGCACCCCACAAGGTGCCCTGTACTACCTCGTCCCCTTCCCGACCTCCGATGGCAGAGTGCGTTACGGCTATCAGACACCAGAGGGTACTGCTAGATTGGTGGACCTACCAACAACGGGGCTCATCGCCATGAAGACCCCGAGCGGAGGACTCAGGTACGTGTATCGTTCACCAGAGGGCACCCTATACGATGTCTCCTCCTACCCCAGCCAAAACGGCATGACAGTCTATGGTTACCGCTTTCCGAACAGCGCCGTCAACTTCCTGAGCCTGCCCGAGAATGAGATGATCGTGATGACGAAGCCAGGCGGCGGGCTGCACTACACCTTCCGCTCGGCCGATGGGGTCATTCACGACCTCCAGCCCGTGCCAAAACCAGATGGCTCCATGACCTACGGGTACCCCACAGCTGGCGGTACCATGCAGACCGTGCCCAATGCCCCGGATTCCGACAGCCCATTCCCTCTCATGGGCAGTGGAATTTTCGCCGTTGTCCAAGACGGCACAGTGCGGCTAAGGTATGTTGCTCTAGATGGCCAAACCTATGACCTGAATAGATCCCCCGTACCTCAGACCAACTCAGTGCGCTATGGTTACACCGACGGCGACGGAGTCTTCCAGCACGTCCCCATGCCAACCATCGGTATAATGGCACTGCCAACAGTCGATGGCAATATACAGTACATCCATCGTGCTCCCAACGGTGAGGTGACCCCAGTTGAGGAAATCGTCAACCCCGACGGCACCGTATCTTATGGAGTCAGGAGACCCGACGGCAGCACTCTCATCATACAGATGCCCAAGAACAACGTGATGACGGTGCCCTTCCCCGGCGGAAGTTCACTATACACCTACCGCCAGCCTGGAGGACAGATGATCTTCCTTCAGCCCTTCGCTTCATCTGACGGCGGCGTGCGCTACGGTTATTCAGCACCAAATGGCGACACTGTCACCATCCCCATCCCATTCAACGGCATCAACACCGTGGCCACCCCAGGGGCGCCCGGTGGGGAAACAACTCTCGTGTATCAAACGCCAGAAGGACCACTGAAGCCAATGGTGGCCATCTCGCAGCCTAACCCAGAGGCTCCAGGTTTTGTATCCTACACCATTGAGATCAGCCCCGAAACCTATGTGGACATCCCCATGACCCAGAGTGGCACCACCGGCATCCCACAGCCTGATGGAGTCACCCAAGTTGTCTACAAGTCACCAGAGGGCACCATCTACCCGCTGAGGCCTTTCAGGCAGCCTGACAATACCATCCAGTACGTGTTTGAGAAACCGGACGGATCCGTGCAGTACGTCAAGATGCCAACCACTGGTGTCTTTACCGTTCCCCTTCCCGGATCCGAAACGACCACACTCTACAGGGCCCCATCCGGTGAAGTGAACCCGTCATCTGCCTACCCCACCTCAGACGGTGGTATCACCTACGGCTACACAACCCCCGAAGGCACAGTGAATCCAGTACCAGCGGATTCTTTGCCAGGTGGTCCCCGACCTGCCGGATTACCTGATGGCGTCATTCCCTTCATCAGCCCAGATGGAACAATTGTGTTCGGATTCAGGACCCCCACCAACACTTTTACCTACCTGACGCCTTTCACTGACCCTCTCACGGGCACCGTGAAGTATGGATACAGAATGCCAGAGAACGGAACAATTGTGTACGTCGAGATCCCGCGTCTACCAGGTCAACCGGATGCAGAACTACCAGATGGTGTCTCAGTGGTGATGAATCCGGATGGGACCATCACATACATCTTCTTTGCTCCAGATACCAGAACCTACGTACTTGTCCGTACCGTGAATCCGGTCACTGGGCTGATCACGTTTAGCTATCGCACACCTGAAGGTCTCACTTACTTCGTCCCTGTCCCAGGTATGCCTCTACAACCCGGGCAGAATGTCATGCCAGGAGAACCACGCGATCTTCCGGATGAGGGTACCGTCACCGTGGTCCTCAACCCCGACGGCACAGTCACCTACGTCTACACCTCACCGGATGGAAACACGTACTCGCTCACCCCTTACCCTAACCCTCTGGGCGGCATCCAGTTTGGTTACCCCAATCCCGACGGTACCGTCACGTACGTGCCAGTAGACCAGGGCACTGGACCCATGGGCCCCTTCCCGCCAGGTGTGACCACACTAATGAACCCTGATGGCACAATAACTTACCTGTTCACAGACCCTAACGGAAACACCTTCACACTGACCCAGTTTACCAACCCGGCCACGGGAAGACTGCAGTACGGCTACCGCTCACCAGATGGCACCATAATCTTTGTGGACTTGCCAACCACACCTGGTATGAATTTCCCAGAAGGCGTCACGGTCCTCCGTAACCCAGACGGCACCGTGACTTACATCTACAAGGCACCAGATGGCAGCACGTACACTTTGACCCAATTCAACAACCCAACCACCGGGCAGCCGGAATACGGTTATCGTAACAGCGATGGAAACATCATCTTCGTGCCCATCCCCACGGATCCGGGAACCGGTCAACCAGGAAACAACTTCCCACAGGGAGTGACCACGATAAGAAACCCTGACGGCTCCGTGACCTACATCTTCAAGGATTCCGACGGTAACCTCTACCCCCTGTTGCAGTACATTGATCCCTTCACTAAACAGCCCCAGTACGGATACCGTGCCCCTGACGGCACTATTCAGTACGTCAGAATACCAGGACAGCCTAGCCAGCCTGGCACAGGCGGGAACCTCCCCACTGGAGTGTTCCCTGTCCAGAACACCGACGGCACTGTTGGCTACATCTACAGAGATCCTAATGGCAATCAGTACACCCTAAAACGCTACGTCGACCCCCTTACTGGTCTGGTTCGATACGGTTATGTTGCTCCCGACGGAAGCATCAGATACGTGCCAGATGACCAGACTCCAGAGGATCTCCCCGACGGCGTCACAAAGAGAGAAAACCCCGACGGCACAGTCACTTACACATACAGAGACCCTAACGGCAACACGTACGTTGTTAACCGTTTCGTCGATCCAAACACTGGGAAAGTCAGGTTCTTCTACACCACCCCTGACGGTCAAACCAGGTACGTCCCTGATGATGATGATGAAGATGATTTACCAGACGGTGTTTCACCGATAGAGATCCCTGGTGTGCCAACAACCTACATCTATAGAGACCCCAACGGCAATGTTTACATGGTCAACAAGGTGACGGATCCAGTGACTGGCAAGGACAGGTTCTACTACACCACACCTGATGGTCAAACAAAGTATGTCCCTGACGGACAACGAGAACCGGATGGCAACTTACCAAGAGGAGTGACCGCCACCCGTAATCCGGACGGCACCATCACCTACACCTATCGAGATCCGTTTGGCAATACCTACCCTGCCACCCGCTTCGTTGATCCGATGACCATGCAGGTGAGGTTCCTTTACACCACCCCTGACGGCCAGACCAGGTACGTACCAGACCAACCTGACAGTAATCTCCCGGCAGGTGTTACTAGGAGACAGAACCCAGACGGGACCGTCACTTACATGTACAGGGCGCCTGACGGTAATACATATACACTGACCCGCTATGTTAACCCGATCACTGGCCAGGTACAGTATGGCTATCGCACCCCAGATGGACGCATCGTGTACGTTGATATCCCAGATGAACCTACGCGACCAACGCAGGCACCGAGACCAAACCCTAACGTCCCCTTTGGTGTGTCACCTATCACAAACCCAGATGGTACAGTCACCTACGTGTACAAGGCCCCAGACGGCAACGTTTACCCTCTGTCCCAGTTCATCAATCCCGCCACAGGGCGACCGCAGTACGGGTACCGCACATTGGACGGCAGGATCATCTTTGTTCCGACTCCAACTCAGCCCAGCACTCCAGGCAGCCAGCTCCCAGGGTTGCCAGGATTTGTGGTCATTCCAGGGTTCCCCGGTGTGCCAGGCATCCCAGGAATTCCAGGATATCCAGGATTCCCAGGAGTGTTTCAACCATTGTTCCCCGTACAGCAACCCCAGACAGGAATTCCCGGCATCCCAGGTTTCCCCGGAATTCCAGGATTCCCGTCCGCCCAACCAATATTCCCTGGACAACAGGCAGGAATTCCAGGTTTCCCAGGATTCCCAGGAATTCCTGGATTCCCATCTGCCCAACCAATATTCCCTGGACAACAGGCAGGAATCCCAGGATTCCCAGGATACCCAGGAATCCCAGGATTCCCATCTAACCAGCCAATATTCCCTGGACAACAGGCAGGAATTCCAGGTTTCCCCGGATACCCAGGAATTCCAGGTTTCCCATCCAACCAACCAATATTCCCTGGTCAACAGGCAGGAATTCCAGGGTTCCCAGGATTTCCCGGAATTCCAGGATTCCCATCCGCCCAACCAATCTACCCTGGCCAACAGGCAGGAATTCCAGGATTCCCAGGCTTCCCTGGCATTCCTGGTATTCCATCTGGACAAGGCGGATTGCCTGGATTCCCCGGATATCCAGGTATCCCTGGATTCCCTAGTTCCGTACCTTATCCTCTTGGTCCGAATCCTCAACCACGTCCAAGGCAGCCGAGCACAGGTATAATCATTCCTGACAGCAGTGGACGCCCAGGTGCTGTTATTTACCCACTGGAGCCCCAGGGGCCCGCAGTCGACCCACGAAACCCGTACCAGCCCTCAGGCATCCCAGGATTCTCCTTCTTACCAGGATTGCCCGGCTTCCCAGGAATTCCAGGAACCCCAGCTTTCCCTGGCACAAATGGCGGTTATCCAGGTATCCCAGGTATTCCTGGAATTCCGGGTTACCCAGGAGGCTACAGTCTGCCAGGAGGCGGTATTCAGATTCCAGGTTACCCAGCTCTTCCGGGTGTTCCCAACACTGGATACCCAGGGTACCCCGGCTTGCCAGGAATTCCTGGAATCCCAGGGTACAACGGCTACCCAAGCAGCCTGCCAACCACCGGCACTCCATTCCCGGTCACCAGCCCTGACGGCCGAACACTGTACGGGATCCGTCTGCCCGATGGAACCATCATCTATGTTGTGGCTGCCCTGCCAGGTATGCCAACAATGCCAACTACCCCAGGTGGCGGCATGCCCACTCCCGGCACCATACCAACACGTGGTCCGCAGACCTGTGAGGGTGTGTACGCCGTGCCCGACCCCACGGGACAGCCCCACACCGTCACCTTCGTGTACAGGACATCCGACGGTGCAGTCTACAACATGGCGTCTCAGTTCCAGAACGACGGCACCGTGGTCTACTCCTACAGGTCGGCCACCGGAACCACGCGCTACGTGCCCCTGCCCTCTTCCGGTCTGATCGCGGTCCCTCTGGCCAGCGGTGAGGCCATGCAGCTGATCTACCGCCAGCCGAACTCCTTCATGCTCCCAGTAGTCATGATGAACATGTATGGTGGACAGGTGCAGTATATCTACTACACCTCCTCGGATACCATAGAATACCTGGATATCCCATCTAACGTGATCCTGGAGATGTCTACCCCCTGCGGAGGGATCCGGTACGGCTACAGACCCAACGGAGGCCAGATCCGGCTGCTCCAGGGCTTCAATGCCAGTCCAAACGGCGCCGGGCAGTTCAGATACGGCTATCTCGATAACAACGGTAACATCCAGTATGTGCTGAACTACAATTCCTACCTCGCCCCAGACTACGGCTTACCGCTTAACTTGGGATATACCAATGATGGTATTATTGCATCTGCAGCCTTCGCCGCCGGAAATGGTAATAACATGAATGTCCAAGTTCCTGTCGGGCCCCCCGCCCAGCAACTTCCGGTCAGACAACCGGTCAACGCTAACCCTTATTCCGGACTACAGGGGTACATGTCTCTCTTGGACAGCTTGGGATTCGGCAGAATGGCTAGAAGTGGCTGAACACTTCAACAGACTCCTACATATTTTCTATTAAAGTGAAAGTGAAAGTATATATTTGTCTGATGAACTGTAGATTTTGATTTTGATATTTAATATGCAATCATAGTGTAAAAAATTTACACTTTGTGATATAATGCTAATATTGTTTCTATTTGCATCACTTGGGCTAAGCAACTTACAATTGTAAGATAAAGAGTAGTTTGAAATACTTCCGACAGTGAACCAATCAAGAGAAAGAACATATTACTATTTATATATTTCAAGTCATTTTATAATGTCCTATTTTTACGTAGAATGATACTCGCCTATTGTATGGTCAAAGAAAAGTAAAATTTGAAATCAAAATAATTTTTCTGCTTTGTAATATCTCTGTCGGTTTTTACATATGAACATATTTTACTTGCGAGTTACGTTCTATTAAAATAAAGCTTTAGAATCTAATTTGCATACTTTGTTGTTTTTTATTTAATTATAAAAAGGTGTGAAGAAGGTTTTTGCAAATCAAATATACAAGAAGTACTGTTTAAACTGGAAAGAAAAACAAAAACGGTAAAATAAAACTGTTCGTTGGCTATATTTTGTGTTACGTGACTTTTGACGTGAAAATTATCCATTGCATTTCCAGACATTTTACTCAAAGTACATGCCAAAAAATATCCACACTGTAAACAAAGCTTCTTTCTACGTATTTATATATTTATTTATTCACCGCGTGCACATTTCTGTCCATCCTTGCCAAGTTTGTGTCTTTAGTAATGTCCCATACCTTACCAATATAATTACCAGGCAAACAACCCCGACCGACGGGAACGCCGACATGTTTTTAACAATCTCACTGCCGACGTCCCGCGTATCAGAAATTACTGGAAACATGCCTCCATTTTAGCAGTAATTGTTGTACACAGCAGAGTTATTGTAATAATTGAAACGAGTTTTCAGAAATCTCTGAGACTCGGAGTGGTTTTGGAAACAGCAGAGGAATACTGACAATAGAAACGAGTTTCAGAGTTTCTAGTAATATTTGTATTTTCGGATACTTATAATGTGGAAATTATCATGTGACAACCCTCGTCCACTCTCCCCCTCCAACACACACACACACACACACACACACACACACACACACACACACACACACACATTGTGTCCATCTAATTTCAGTCAACCTCAAATGAGAATACCATGGAAGGAACACGACCCCGACACTTTCTGAAGCAAATTATGTGCAAACTTAACGCAATAAGATTTCGTGAAACATGAACAACACTGTAATTGTAAACTGATTTATTTGTGAATCCAAGAGTATTTTCAATAATCACTTATAATAACCGAAAAAACAATCTATCTCCGTTCATCCCTTTCAACTGTGTCATTTTCAGGTGTAACCTTATGGAATCAATTCAGTTGTTCTATTATACTAGCCTTTTCGATATTACTTAATGTAAGTCACATCAACAGGCATTTAATTACTTCGAGAATTTAAGAAGCAATGGGCATTTGAATTCAACCCACAAAATAAAAAAAGTACCACTTATAACGCGATAGATGTACCGAACGTAATAAGGTGCTTGGATAATACCGGTAAACCATTATCTGCAGTTAAAAAAAAACAAATGACAATTGTACAAGTTTTTACTAAGAAACACGTGTTGAAGAGCATTATTTGAATAACATGTTGGAGATGTAAATACATGATGAGCGATAGGTGCAGTAATACATACGGTAAGAGAGTGTGACCATGTGTGTAACGCCTCTCCCCCCCCCCCCCACCCCGCCCGTCCTGTATTTCATCAACTTTCTCACTGTCTTTCGTTTTCATTTTTCTCTCATTTTCCCTCCTTCTCCCCCCCCCCCCATCCATTCTCTCTCTCTCCCTCTCTCTCTTTTCTTTCTCTCTCCCATCTCTCACCTCCCCCCTCTCTCCCCCCTCTCTTTTTCTCTCAGTACCTCTTCCCTTACAGCCCCCGGTAGTATACCCGTAGGTACTGTCATTACAACATCAGAGAAAGGGCGTGGCCCTTACCTTATCTATTTCCTTTCATCCTCACACCTTCCACTCCATTAATAAATACCAAGCAGAAACCACCAAACCATGAACCGGAGGAAGTTTTGAATTATTCGGTTGGTAAGACTACAAGACTAATGACTTCAGGGTCAGTAATTCACTGTCATTGTTACCAAGTGTTTGTCCTAGTGGACGAACTTTCTGTCAGTATTTTAACTCTTAATGACATCATTAAGTATGATGTACAGTCAAGGTAGGAACAGGCACCAGTATGACAAGAAATATGACCGAGCTTTGGAACGCTATTGTCTTCATTAATTACCCGATACAATCAATATGCGGCCGACCACTGGGTTTATCCGCCCTAACTTCGTGATGACACGAGGCCTAATGATGTAGATTGCACGCGCCGATACTTCTTCACCAATACCAAATATTCGTGAGTCACTTCTTCCAGATCTCCTCCTCCTGATAAACTGGACTCATTTTTTAATTGGGGAGTCAAGTATCTGGAGTACACATTTAGAAATTCGTTAATGATAGCGACAAACGCTCACCACTGGTAAGTTTAATCTATAGGTAGGCCTACTTAAGTTTTAAAATATTGTTTGTTTCTATTACGACAAAAAAACGTACTTAAAACACCTTGTGAATTGTTTAATTAAAATGACAAGGCAACCGTTATTTTCAGTTTCATGGTAATTCATTTCTAAGTTTATTTCAACATGTACATTTATATTTTCACTCTGGGTTTGGTCTTTTTAGTGTTCAACATTTAGCTAACAATATTTTTCTATAATTGTATATTAACTCGAGCTTTTTGGGCTACAAGTTACCTAATGTTTACATGTATATCTGACTGTACATAGTTTATACAACTTACAACCTGTATGACTTTGACATACATTTCAGGTAAATTTATTATTATTATATTTGAGGCTCTTTTTCAAAATGGCGGCACTTACCATGGAGTCTGTAAAGGTGGTTTTCTGGCTGATTTTTTGGAGCAGCGTCCCCGCCGTGATAGCACAGCGTAGGTGGCTTCTTGTTTGTTCCTTTTTCATTTTACTCGATTCCCCCCTCTCTCTCTTCCCTCTCTCTCTCTCTCTCTCACACACACACACACACACACACACACTGATCTCTTAAATTAAAACGTAATCTCAACTGAGAGAACAGTTTCATTAGCTCTGTATGTATCAATTTAAATTATTTTTTTTATCAAGAGCTTATAAAATATGTGGGTATTACCTTCAATATTTCTGTGACTGTCAGTCACCATCATCAGGGAGTAATCTCAACTGACTTAATTATATAATTTCGCTTTCTTTCCACAAGTTAACAATTTTTTATACTTACTCGCTTTGACGATATCTTTGACGATATCAGGTCAGATATTTAGAACAGTGTCTTTACCAAATTTTACGAGGAGGCTGGTGGGGGTGTGGCGATGAAAAGGGGACAAAGAAATGTTTTAACTTTTATCTCTCATCTATAAATAAATAAATAAATAAATAAATAATGTTGTTTTCAAGTATATATTGACGAGTATCTAATTTGTTTCTGTCGTTTGATTGTCAAAAATGGAGGATGGATGACCAAAGATAATATGGAAGTCTGTCATAAATTTATCTCTGGATCCGCCCCTGAAATAAATAAATAAATAAATAAATAAAATTGTTTTCTCTTTATTTATCGATGATTCGATTTCAGAATTCGTTTGTTATACCACATCGTCCTGTGAGGTGGAAGTAGACACCCAGAATTCTAAGATCTTTGGCGGTGTGTACAGTGTGCGGGAGTGCTGCCAGGAACATAACGGCACAGGGTGGAGGGCTCTGCTGGAAATGAACACGTGCGGGTCATGTAAGGGTGAGTACGTCGTACAAACAAGCTCGAGGCCATAGGCAGTTCAGTAATACCGTAATGATGAGATGTCGAGAAACCACATTGTCTCTCAGATGGTGATATTTGAGTTGGAGGTCAGGAGTCGGACTTTCCATTGTAATGTCATATAAGGACGACGGCAAAAACAAATCAAGCTCCTTGGATGTATATCAGCAATACATATTTTTATTCATCCATTACATTTCAAATTTGTCATTTTATTAGTGTACCTTATCAATTGTGGCCTATTTGTGGCCTACTCTGAAATTGCTTGCAATTAATTATTACTGGTACTCTAATAAAATCAATTTACCTGGATATTATATTATATTATATTATAACACATGATTAGAAATGCATGTCAATTGTACAAATATAATCCATCCACTTTTAATATTTTAATAATTTATTAAAATGAATAATTTAAGGCAGAAATTAAGCTTTAAGAGGATTTAAAATTTCCTCTATAAATAGTGTCTATCTTTTCAACTGATAACGAATGTCATTTTAATGATATCAATTATTCGGTTAGAACGGAAATAACTACGCATCTTTTTGGTTTTAGACCCCTGTGCTACTTGTAAAATACCGCCAAAAATGCAAGACCCGCCAGATGACACCACCGTCGCTTGCAACAACATCCCAGAGGCTCCTCTTGGCATCACGGGACTGGAGACCTGCAGTCCTATAACCAAGGCGGGATACCAGGACCTTCCCACTGTGATTTTCCAGTGTTCCTACACTCTCCGCCGACAGTTTTTCTCGTATGACGAATGTAACGCAAAAGGATACGCCGTACAAGAGATCGTTGTAACCGCCGCGCCGCCAATAGTCACAGCCCCAAGTGCCGCCCAAATAAGCGTCTGCCCAGGTTACGTCATCGAGGCTGATAAAACTGGGACTCCCATAGTCCAAACGTGTGACGTCATTGCCAATAACTTCACTGTCGACTACAGCGATTTAGTAACGTCAGAAGATGTCACAAACTGCACAAAGACAATCCGACGTCTGTGGTCGGTTGAAGACGAGTGCGGTGCTGTCGTTGAAGCTAACCAGACGATCTTCGTGGACGTTCCACCTCTGACAATCAACGCCCCACCTGTGGCTAATATCACCGCGTGCCTAGACGACTCTATTTATGTCAACCAAACTGGAACGCCAGTCGTACAATCGTGTGCTGAAATTGAAGATGCTCTTAAAATTGAATACCAAGACGCTGTGGTCAATACACAAACCTGTCATAAAACTGTACAGCGAACTTGGACAGTGAGTGACCAGTGTGGCTCCAGCGTTACTGCTGATCAGAAGATCGTCGTAACTATCCCTGCACCAAACGTCCAACCACCAGGTGCTGCTGAAGTTGCAGCTTGTCCGGGGGAGGTTATAGGAACAGCCAAAACTGGTCAGCCAATTATTCAGTCTTGCCAGTCCAGCACAGGAACCATACACATTGAACACAACGACACTGTGATATCAGAGAATTCAACAAATTGCCGGAAGACATTACAGAGGCGCTGGACTGTGTCTGACGGATGTGGTGCCCTTATCACCACCGACCAGACCATCGTGGTGAATCCGGTGGCACCAGAGCTAGAGGCACCCAATGATACAGAAATCACCGTGTGTCGAGGAGAATCACTTGATGGCTATGACACAGGAAAACCCGAGGTCCTTTCCTGCTCCAAAAATATCACAGTTGTCCACATGGACAAAGTTGTCAAGGAAGATGACGCAACTTGCAGACGGACGATCCAAAGGACATGGCTGGCATCTGATGAGTGTGGGTATGAGGTGGAGGGGGAGCAACTGATCTTGGTGAACCCAGCTCTGCCGACAATTACAGCACCTCTGGATACTGAGATCACCATCTGCCGAGATGAGGACCTGCACAGCAAGGAAACTGGAACCCCAACCTTCCAGTCTTGTAATGCAAATGCCACTCTCAGTACTAACTACACAGATTTTGTCATATCACATAACAACCAAACCTGTCAAAAAACTGTCCGTAGACAATGGATGGTGACAGATGAGTGCGGCTCAAGTGTGACGGATGATCAACTAATAACCGTCAATCACAAGCCACCAACTGTTCTGGTTCCAGTGGATGCAGAGATCACAACTTGTGATGGTGATGTCATTGGCACAGAGGTAACTGGTTCCCCAACTGTGCTGTCTTGTAATTCAGACACAAGTAATATTACGGTGGATTATGAGGACACTGTGATGTCCAAGAACAACCAAACCTGTCAGAGGAAAATCCAGCGAAGGTGGACAGTCATAGATGAATGTGGGTCCACTGTTGTTGTTGATCAGATTATCTTCGTCAATGTCCAACCTCCAACAGTTGTTCCACCTGCTGATAGTGACGTCACAGCTTGTCCCGGTGAAAGTATAGGCACTTCCAGAACTGGCAGGCCAACAATTAGGTCTTGCCACCTCGATGCCAATAATGCTACAATGGATTATGTGGATACCATCTTATCAGAGGAGACTGACACTTGCCAGAAAACAATTCAGAGACGTTGGAGTGTTGTTGATGACTGCGGCTCCAATGTATCAATGGATCAGATTATAACGGTGCTTCCAGCACCACCTAGTGTTGCTCCCCCTACTGACATCCAAGTTGCTGCTTGTGATGATGATGTTATAGACACTGACCGATCTGGGGTCCCATCAGTCCATTCCTGCAATCCAAATGCAACCAACACAGTCAACTTTGTTGATAGTGTAATATCAGAAAACAACCAAACCTGTCAGAGGACTATACAAAGACAATGGACCACGACTGATGAGTGCGGAGTCAGTGCATCTGCCTATCAGAATATCATCATCAAACCAGTGCTGCCATCTATCATTGCACCTGCTGACACTGAAATCGTGATCTGTCCAGGAGAGGTCATAGATGTCAGTAAGACAGGTGAGCCTACTGTAGTACCTTGTAGTAGCATGGCCGGGGATCCAGTAACGGACTACACAGACACAGTGGTGTCTGAGAACACGACAGCTTGTCTCAAGACCATCCAGCGATGGTGGACAGTGTCCGATGGGTGCGGTCAGAGTGCCCATGCTGATCAATTGATCCGTGTCACAGAACTCAAGGCACCGGAGATAACCATCAATGACGTAGTTCAGGCCAGGTGTGAAAACTTGGCTGAACTCCGCCCGATGTACAACCCCACCATGACACAGAGCTGCTTCACTGATTTACTCATGGTGCAGTCGATTTTAACTGAAATAACACCCGAGGATATATTTGATGGTCCCTGTGAAGAAATATCCTTTCAAAGAAAATGGAAGCTGGACAATAACCATTGTTCCAACCAGTCTTCTGTTGTTCGACAAGTTGTGCAAGGTATGTCAGGTTTTGCTAACTTCTTGTAGGGATGCAGAACTTTTAAAGACTGTCAACAATTGTAAACAAAATATTTCCTTGATTTTATATTTATTTTATATTGTGGAAAATCAATATAAAACTCAGCTGTTATTTATCATACATTGTGTTAACACCTTTTCATCTGCATTTCAGTGCTGCCAGCAGCAGTTCCAACTACAACCACCATGTCTACCCTCCCTCCGACAACTTCCACTGTCACAACCACTACTGCTTTCAATGCTCCATCAGCCACATCAACCTTCCATCCAACAACTATGACATCCAAGAAAACCAGTTCTGCCAAACCATCTACCACATCAACTGTTCCAACCTCAACCACCCCAACCACTGACCCACACACCACACCAGTAAACCCTGCAGCATCTCTACCATGGAGACAACCAGGAAGACCGCCTCATATGAGAGACAGCATGTTTGAAGGTGTAGACCTTAGCCCTGAACTACCACCCGAGTTAAGCCAGGCTAAAGTGACGGCCATTCCAACCCCTGCCAGACCAGACTCTGGAGTGACTATGTCTATAGGAATGCCTAAGCCAGAGGAGGTGCCTCCTCCTGTACAACCAATTCAAGGCTTCAGAATTGGTGGTGTTCTTCTGCCTTCCTCGGCACAAGAGTTGTCTTCATCACAAAACTACCAGGATGACCAAGTGCAGCAAGAGGCCTTGACACCCACAGTGCAAAATACTCCTGGAACTCCCCAAAGCTCTGGAGAGCAAGTGTCTCAAGCTGGTGCCACTTCAAGTAATTCAGACAGACGGTTCCTGGCCACTCTGTTTGGTTCAGTGCCACAGCTAGGGAGACAATTACATAGTAAAACACCTCAGAATGACACATCTTCATCAAGGACTGGAAGCAGTGCCAGTGTTAGTTCTCAAAATGACTCTAACTCAGATTCGAGTGCACATGTTGGGGAATCATCCTTAACTGTTGGTTCTCAATCAGGCCAGAGAGGACTGTCTCAGGTGTTTGGAGGAAGTGGGCGAATTAGGGGGTTATTTCAAGGTAGAAGGTAGAGTTAGCCTATTACATCATACAGGGTTTTGATGTCTGAAAGGAGTGTGATGTCATAATCAAAGGACTGTGACATCACATTATATTTTTCTACCAAAGTTTTCACTTTTTTATTTCTGTGAAAGAAAAAATATGCAGCATTTTTCAAACTCCATTCATTTTTGAAGAGAAATCAATTTTATTCATAAATGTGAAGAATAAGGACCCAATATGCAGTATTTCAAAAATGGTAAAAATCAGTCACTATAGCCAAGGTAATATTTTTGGGAAATTACTTTTGTGTAGGACTGTTCTGTATTAAAGCAGTGGCATGTTTGTAAGTGTAACTTCAATGAGAGCACATGTTTGCAGTTTATTTAGTACATGTTGATGTTTATCTGCCGTGAAAACCACAGTGTTCGTCATGTTTGATGTCATCTTCACAACCCACAGGCCTTTAATGGATGTGAAGAGTATAGAGTAATGATATTAAAATTGGCACTGATGTTATCTGCAATGATGAGAGTATTCAACATATATTGGATGTTTGATTTATATAATAATTACAAATGACACTCATTGTACTTTTTATATATATTTGTGTCTGCCATTTTGAACAATTTTCTATGAAACCAACTCGATATTAATTTATTGCAAAATATTCTATTTGCTATAAGAAGGATATTTATTAAAATGGATGTGACTTGACTTGTATAATGAATAAATAAATACTAGTGACATTCATTTTATTTTTAATTTTTTGTGCCTAGCATTTGTTACATAATTTATACATAAAGAGCTATATTTAAAACAAAAACATTTTTCTAACATATTTCATACATTGTTCATATTACTGACCAAGTAAAATAATTTTGACCAAAAACTTAAAAGTATTTTGTTGTGAAAAAGAATATGCAAGCTAATTAGGAAAAAAAATGACCAGAAAAATATATAAAATGTCCTTCACCAAACAGGGTTAGCCATACTAATAATAAAAAACAGTTGAGTTTACGACTTAACACCATACAAAAATTATTAATTCAAAACTGAGATTTTTCTATTCCTGTCTATTTGAAGATAACCCTGAGAAATCCACAAGTGAAATACTGTCACTCCTGCTGATACTAAAAAAATGTTTTGTTAAAACAAAAAAAATATAGTATTGAGCCTTTTCTCTCCACATATAAATACCTCCATGAGTGACATACATTGTGCATGAAGGTTAAGAGGATTATAAGAATATGAACCCATCACTTCAAAAAACTTTATAAAGTCAGTCATCAGAAAGGAGGACACAATGTTGTCATATTCATAGCATTGAAAGGCCAGAGTAAGAATCCAAAATATCTACATATGTAAACTACATGTATAAATTTATCATAACCTTATACGTTTATATGGCCAGCAGATGATGAAGGAATACAAACCTTCCCTGGACTGTGAATAAGACTCTGCATGTTCATCACATTCCAAATCTAAATAAGCAATCATTGCATGAATGAATAAAAATAATTCAAATGTATGGATCGGTCTTCTGGTGCTTTTTTTAACACAAGCACACCAAATTACTTCTGTACGTTTGTGGATCAATAAATAATATATTTTGTCAACATTAACATTAACTAAAGACAACAATGGTCAGGTCTTACGTCCCTGTGATTTTTCAGCAAAGACCTGTAGCCCTTCTTGTAGCACTTGTAATGACATGCCATCTTTTGCATGGATGCAGGTGACACCTAGAGGCAAAAGTTAAAACTATATTAAGTGAAGAAGAAGGCAAACATAATTATACCATCAATTTAATTATATTAATATGGACATTTTTTTCATAAAGTTTCAAGATGAGCCAATTTCTATAGATATTTCTGTAAGGTCTACACATTTTATACAGATATTTACACTGGCCACTTCCTAGTCAATGTGTTCATGTACCTGACTTGTACTAACACTGATAAATATCTATTTATGCTGTTACTATCTCTTATTTCAAAGATCATCGTGAAAATTTTAACATAAAATTTTTACCGGCTGCTCTTGAATATTAGAAATTGCTTAAAAATAGCCTGTCTAGCATCCCTGAACATTTCATGTGGTTAACTGCTGACTGCACTGTGAGACATACCTGCCTAGGTTTTAAACATTTTTTCCAAATTTTATCAACTTCTTTTTATCCTTTGAAACAATATAAAATACCTTACAAAATGCAAATCTTTAATTGTATTTACTTATAATACATGTATTTATTCTATTCTAAGTAATCCCAATACATTATATTTATTCTGTTTTAAGTAATCACAATACATCATTTCACAATTCACATAGATCTATGCATTCAACCAAATGTATACTGGTACATTACAAACAAACTATAATAATTTTTCAAATCAAGCCAGCTGATGCGAAGCACCAACATCACGCCATCTTGATACAAGAGGGGTCTGCACTAATGTCCACCCAACCAGTCAATCTCAGTGTACTGACAACAGGACAGAATAAAGGTGGAGATATCTCTTATCAAGTCATGCCATCTCAGTGGACATGACAGCCATAATAAATCATAAGAGAGACAATGGTGTGAATTTTCTCTTTCTGCCCCGGCTGGACATGGTTGGAGTATTTATGTCTGCCTTTGGCTATACTGTCAGACTTGTCTGCCACCAGACTTGTATATCATCCGACCAGTACTTATATCATCACATGGAGACAGCAATGTCTAACAGTATACTGAGCTATAGGTGTAACTACATGACTAATGGTCTTGTTTACAAAATTTGGTGATGGATTCACAAGCAATTATGTTTAAAACTACACTTTGTGGTACCTAATGTATATGATTATAATTTTATCTGTATATAATTGATTTAATGAAGCAATAAGTGTCTTTTAATGGTCTGCATATGAAAAGTTTTAAAGCCAATGACCTGGTAATACATTATTAATGTACCAGTACATGTAAATAAGGAAAACAAAAAAGTCCATGGGGATCACTACATCACAAGTTATTTTTAGAGATCTAGTTTTTCATTCATCTGTTCTGAGATAAATGTGCTTTCATCTAAAGTAAAATAGATAATATTATATGTGCATAAATCTGTTAGTGATTGTATCTCAATGTTACAGTATACTTTGTCTTTGATACAGCACAGGGCATTAAATGCACGATAACTTTTACTAAAAGCAGAACAGAAATCTGCTAGAATTGCCACTCAAAATTTGATCAAGAGTTAAAATGTTTCATTCCACCAATATACTTTGACGGGTATCTCTCTCTCTCTCTCTCTCTCTCTCTCTTCCCCTCTTGACTATTAAGAAATGTTAATCATTAAAGATTACTGCCTTCAATCCCAGTTAAGTAACTATGTAAGCATCTTAAATCCTGACACACTAACTGATACAAGGGTCTTCACTATGAAAGAAACTACTGTAACATGTCCGTATATAGGAATGGCTGTCCAAAAGAACAGCCCTTTTGGTGTAAGGTCACCTCTTAATAAGAATTTGATCTAGGACCCAAGCCATTTCTCAACATGGGACAATAGAGGGGTAAAAAGTCAACTTTCTCAGAAAATTGCAGTGTACAAAACTGTGTAAGTTATGGGTAAAAAGCAATTATTCTAATTAATATGGAGAATATCTGTCATTATTTATAATTACTGCATGGCAGGGTTCATTGTAAATATACCCAGCACAAGAAATACATTAAAAATTCAGAAATCTAAAAACACCTATATTCAGATACAGAACTACATTTTAAGGCTAACATTCCCTACTGTCATTTTAGATCCTAATGCACCATACAGTACTGTAACTATGAATTATTTCTATATCATTAGTCTCTTACATAAAAAACAACCATCAAAAAATAACATTTTCTGGTACGGTAAACCCGACTGCTCATGAAACCTGAAAACAGAGGTAATATTTAAATGCGTTTTCTTGTCATTTTAATTATCTTTTTCTTTATTTTACATTTTCCTTGTACTGGTATGTATACCTATTCTCATTCAAGGCTGAAAAATGCGTTTCAACACAACCAAGCTATCCCCTCTATCACAATTGAAAAAAAAAGTTACAATGAGTTGTCACATCCAACACAATTTGTCACATTTATGCCTGTCAAGTGAAAACAATTAAATAACTTTGCTTAGATTGCACTTCTAATGCAAATACAAATGAGAAACAGCTTAACAAAAATAGAATCATCAATAAAAAATGACTTCATTATGTAGGAAATGAAAGCACTATTTAAGTATTTATGATACAGAAAGTTATCAACAAAATGGATATTCAATCAACTCTCACCTCTGGAAGTGTGCAACCTTGGATCCTGGGTAGATTTCTTTGTATGTGAAGTATTTATTCCAGTCAAATAAGTTCAGCAGCTGCCTGGCCTCGTCTGTGCACGATGTCCTGAAATAAATGTAAGCATTAGCTTTTTCAAGAGAATCATGCAGAGAGAATCTCTGCCTCCTGGCTGCCTGGTTGCTCTGTGCACGCCATCCTGAAATAAATTTAAATATCAGCTTTTATGCCAACAACTGCATTTCAATCAATCTGAATTAATCAGTGGGCTATGATTACTTTGCCTTACTTCTCTGGAACCATTTTCTTGGTTTTTCTTTCTGTTCCTGTGGAATAAAGTGCATTTTTGAAATACTTGTGAAACATTCCTTTTCAAACATTTGACATCAAACACTTCCTTTCCCGCAGATATGATATGAAATTCAACAGAAAAGTTTATTTTAATAAAATTAAGAGCACAGAAAAAACTATTCATCAAATTATCTAAGGTATCAAAAGGGTATTTTTTGAATGTTAAATAATACATTTCGTATTATTAACTTTAACAAAATCTGAAAATTATTCTTTTTTGAAGTACCAATATTTTGTATTTCATATAATCTGTGAATATCATACCCTGAACTGTAGACTAGTGAGCAACATAATTTGTATGTGAATTTGAAAATAAAGAATCTCTTTAACTCAGGGTTATAAGTAAGTAATAAAGGCACCTCGAAGCTACGGCTAGTGTGTATCCCTCTTGCTGCAGCTGCTTCAGCATCTGTGGAACATCTCTGTAATACTTGACATGGCGCCCATGAAAATCAAGCACACGTCCATCACTGAAGATAAATCGTAAAAAATGTAGCTTTATGGAAAACAGGAAAGGCATGATCATAGCTATTAGTAGTAGTAGAGAGAGAGAGAGAGNTATGTACAGACACATCTGTGTCTGTACATAAAAAGTTACAATGAGCTGTCACATCCAACACAATTTGTCACATTTATGACTGTCAAGTGAAAACAATTAAATAATTTTGCTTAGATTGCACTTCTAATGCAAATACAAATGAGAAACAGTTTAACAAAAATAGAATCATCAATAAAAAATGACTTCATTATGTAGGAAATGAAAGCACTATTTAAGTATTTATGATACAGAAAGTTATCAACAAAATGGATATTCAATCAACTCTCACCTCTGGAAGTGTGCAACCTTGGATCCTGGGTAGATTTCTTTGTATGTGAAGTATTTATTCCAGTCAAATAAGTTCAGCAGCTGCCTGGCCTCGTCTGTGCACGATGTCCTGAAATAAATGTAAGCATTAGCTTTTTCAAGAGAATCATGCAGAGAGAATCTCTGCCTCCTGGCTGCCTGGTTGCTCTGTGCACGCCATCCTGAAATAAATTTAAATATCAGCTTTTATGTCAACATGTCAATCAATCTGAATAATCAGTGGGCTATGATTACTTTGCCTTACTTGTCAGGTACCATTTTCTTGGTTTTTCTTTCTGTTCCTGTGGAATAAAGTGCACTTTTAAAATACTTATGAAACATTCCTTTTCAAACATTTGACATCAAGCACTTCCTTTCCCGCAGATATGATATGAAATTCAACAGAAAAGTTTATTTTAATAAAATTAAGAGCACAGAAAAAAAACTATTCATCAAATTATCTAAGGTATCAAAAGGGTATTTTTTGAATGTTAAATAATACATTTCGTATTATTAACTTTAACAAAATCTGAAAATTATTCTTTTTTGAAGTACCAATATTTTGTATTTCATATAATCTGTGAATATCATACCCTGAACTGTAGACTAGTGAGCAACATAATTTGTATGTGAATTTGAAAATAAAGAATCTCTTTAACTCAGGGTTATAAGTAAGTAATAAAGGCACCTCGAAGCTACGGCTAGTGTGTATCCTTCTTGCTGCAGCTGCTTCAGCATCTGTGGAACATCTCTGTAATACATGACATGGCGCCCATGAAAATCAAGCACACGTCCATCACTGAAGATAAATCGTAAAAAATGTAGCTTTATGGAAAACAGGAAAGGCATGATCATAGCTATTGGTAGTAGTAGAGAGAGAGAGAGAGAGANAGTAGTAGTAGAGAGAGAGAGAGAGAGAGAGAGAGAGAGAGAGAGAGAGAGAGAGAGAGAGAGAGAAGAGAGAGTGGAATTTATTTAGAAGTTGAGTAAACATGAGTGTCAAATACATCAAACCAATAATGTTAATTTTAACTTACTGAAAATGGCAGCAGACTATAAGTGTGCATCATTCAGATGAATTAAAAGGAAAGAATTAGAAAAATAAGAAGCAAACATTCAATGCCTGCTTACCTCTGTTTTTTAAATGGAGGGTCAACATGTGTATCAACCCAGAAAGGCCAAAGTGTATAATCTGAATTTATAAAATATATCATCAATTTGCTGCAATTCGAGAAGACAATGAATATGCCTAAAAGCAAGCAACCCTAATAACACTTCCAGCAACGGTAGATTGGTATTAGTGCCAATGACAACATTCGGCAACACACTTTACTACTGTACCAGGAATCTATAGTACTACATATACATGTACATGTAATGCTTATGAGCTGTTAAAAGTCATTCCAGAACTTAAATATTTAAATAATTAATATATCTTTACCTAGATCAAACACTATCAAGCTTGGCTTCATCTTCTTAAGGCTGGCATTCACCCTATTTGTCGCTAAAAAGAGGCTTTTATTTAACAAACACAAAGTTGTAAAGATCAGGGGTAGGTATTTGTGGGCGCCGCCATTTTGTACCGATCACATGACTTGACATACGAGAGTTTGCTTTTACTGTAAAATTGTGTTTTTTTGTAAATATAAAATTCACTTTCTTTATATGAAGATTTTCTAGTGATACTATTCGGCTTATCTAGAATATTGAAAGTCAACTAAATTTAGACTATCCATATTAAATATCCCGAGATCTTTCGAGATTTCAATTTGTAAACATTTAGAACTAGGTAACCTTCATGGTCACAGATGATCAGGCAACATGTAATTTCGGTTTACTAACTGATAGGTAAGAACGCTCTGCTGTGGTTGAATAATACAAGCGTTGTCGTGTTTATGTTTTAAAAGGTTTGCATTAATATGCAGGAGTAATAGGTTTGTATTTTCATTTATTTCATTCAGACTTCTTAGCATCTTGTTGTTGATAGTTACACGATCATTTTCAGTAAATATTATTTGTTGTACAATCACTGGTGCTAAGACTTCATTATGTTTAAGTGATTCTCTGAGAATGTTTTTCACGGTTTAACATGGGTCAGATTATTCCGTGTATACTAAAAGACTTAATGACTGTTGTATCTACATAATGTACAATTCTGCTGCTCGAAAGCCCAAAGGTACATGTAAAAGCTCATTAGTGGTTTTATTTTTTTCTGGCCCCTTGCATTGATTATTTGGCAGACAGGTTTGTTGTTCCAATGCTTATTTAATTTTTGAGCCTATTTCATCAGTCAGAAGTTAAGAGGTTATTGATATCAGGGAAAGAGGAAACATCTCCATGGTGATTTTTTTTTTTTTTCATACCAGTAAAAATGTAATGTATGCATGCATGGCTGATATATAACTAAAAAAGTTACAAAAGCTAAAAAAGAGAGATGATCCTATCATACAAGGCTCATATAATCTACTACAAGAGGTCCAGAAAGATAGGTCTCATTCCAATTTTTTTCAATTTCCTTACTTTATACCGTTTTTTTGCATCGGTTATTTGATATTGTGTTGTTTTTAGTGTTACCCTCCCCCTGCTAGTCTGCTAAACGAGGTCCAGAGAGAGATGGACGATATTGTGGACCTCATCCCATTCATCAAGGCGTATGTTCTTCCTGCTACATCCTCTAGCCTGTCCACATCTTCCACTGACAGCGAGGCTGCAACAGCTAGTCCTGGGACGCGGCGCTCACCCCGCAATTCTGCCATTGGTGATAAACAGGATGCTGTCTCTGATGATTTGTCTGGTGAGAGACTTTGTTTGGATTGGAAAGGGAGTAGTTTTTATTTATTAATATGTTTATTCATTTATTTATTTATTTATTTATTTATTTATTTATTTATTTATTATAAAATAATTGATGTTTTTTTATTTATATTTTAATCTGTTTATCGATGAAGTGATTTGTTGGCTTAATTACAAAGGTGTTACATTTTTGCACAATTAGTGTTGCAATTATGTTAAAATGTACACTTGTAAAACACTTAAAAACCAGATATCATAAAAATTCATTTTACTTAATATTTAGAGAGCCACACTTTTAACTTTCACATTTTTAAAACTGAATATTGGATTAAGTTTCACAAGGAGTAGAATTTCAGACCCATTTTTTAATTGTGTGTAATCTTAACATTACAGAGCACATTTGAATTATTATTGAAATCATTATTTTGAAAATTAAATTCTGACTTCCAGAGAGCCAAGCTCTATGTAACCACCTGAAGATTGGGCAGATGCTTCGGGGAAATGGTGGCCATGGCAACAAGAAATCTTCAACCTTTGGAGGAGTGATATTAAAGAGGCCACGTGGAAGGCCAAGACGGGCCCAGAGTCAGAACAGGAAGTTTGGAGTGAAGGAAATGAAAAGATGGTAATTGTGTATCCTTCTTTGCTGTTATATACAAGTAGAGAAAGCATATAACCAGGGAAGTCCTGCGTTTTTCAGAATTGAAGTTTTTTCAATGGAAATAAAGATAATGAATGTGGATAAAATATTAAGATTTTTCTTTTATTTGTAGTACTCTCTGTTGTAACCATTTAGTGCTGAATGCGTGTGAGACTTGCATTTTCCAGGTTTTTTTTTAAAAGATCCACTTTCACTCTGATAAATGCTTTTTTTTCCATTCATCTATGTAATTTTTTAATCAGGCTCCAAAAGCATTACCAGAGGCATCCCGACAGCTATCAGTCTGTTGCAAAAATAATGTTGGAGGCCAACCGGGAGGTCAAGGTCAAGGTCACCAGCAAGAAGGTCATCCAGGGGGTAAAGGCCGTCTTCCCAGAGTTAAAAACAAAGGAATGTGATGGGAATGTGTATGGGTTCAACGGAATCATTTCTAAAAAACTATTGGTAAGAAATGCAATTTTAAAAAAAATTGTATCACAACATGATTTTTATATGTTCTGAAGGTATTGTTTTTCCTTGTGTCTGCTTTTACAGATTTCAGTGCACTGTGTCTGTTCAAAAACTTTAAGCTTTTAAAATAATGATGATTGCTGTTTGATATTTTTGTTATATATTTAATGATTTTTGTGATTTTCAAGTAATACCTCCATTTTAACAATATCTTAAATATGCATTTAGTATATGTTGTATAATATACAAAGAGGGTACAATACCCTTAAGGCTTATTATTATTTGAGGATGATGTTTCACTATTATTGGTTCAAATAAAAAGGCCAGTTTTGTTTCAGAAACTGATATAATTGCTGAATAAGGATATAAACAAACATGATAATATGCTAATGGACCAATTGTGATTTATGCATATATTTTTCGTGAACTAGTGATTTCTGTTTGTTATGTATTTTAACTGCTCTATGTCAAAATAAAAACAAGTGTTTTTTTTTTTTTTTTTTTTTTTAATTTTTTTGTCTTAAATAATAAAATTACCATAATATTATTTTTGAATTTTTTGTTTAAAAGTATTTGCAATATCATTTATGTTTTATATATTTTATGAATTTTATTTATTTTTCAGCCCAGACCAAGGAAAAATGAAAACCTTAATCCCCCTCCACTCCTGAAGAGACAGCCTCCAAAAAAGCAACTCTGACAAAGAAAATGAACTCTGATCCAGAACACCAGAATTGTAGCCACAGTGGGATAGAATGTTATGTAATCAAAGGCAGTAAGGTAAAAAGTGAGGAACGTTTGGAACAGATGGCAACAACTGGTCTGGTGACAAGTAAGTGTGACAACATCAGCAACTTAACAGATACACAGGCCATGACACTTCTTCATCACCCTCATGGAATCAACAGGAACGGTGAGTTAACAAGAGGAGACGTGGAGATTTGGAAAGATGCAGAGCGATCAAAATCCACAACAGAAATACCTGGGGGAGAGCTCTCAGTCCACTGTGGCTAGCTCAGTGCAGAGTGATGCATTGCCTAGGGAGAGCAGTAACGCTGAAGGGGAGGCTTTGGCTGAATCTAGTGACCCTTTTGTTGAGATTAAGCAAGAAATGTATGATGTAGAGTATGAAGACAGAAATGCCAGTTACACATCTAAGTCTGCCAATGGTGCTGACATCTATGGTCAAAATGGTGCTCAATATGATGCTGATAATTGTGCATCCACTATGACAGCTGTTCAATCCACAGGAGAACCAGAGGGCAGTGGGTACCCCATGGATGAGGAAACTGAGGACCCCTTAGCTTCTACTTGTAGTTCATTGGCTGACCTCAGTGGCTTGTCTGAAATGCAGGCCAACTCCTTAATTATGGACGATGTCGGTCAAACCCAGGTCACTCGGCTGTTGCACACAGAATCTCAGCTCTCCGCCAAACGGTGGGCAAGAAAATCTCAGCAGCAAGGAGAAGATGGAATGGTCAATGAGAACATGGTTTCCAAGGACTGCTCTTCTATGGACCCAATGCACGCTAGTAATGGTTGTACCCAGAATTCACTGTCACAAATGGAGTCCCATTGCCACGCACAAAGCATTGATATTGTTGGTGATAGCAGTTCTTGTGTGCAATGTAACTTGTTACGACAGGAGCTTGGTCATGCCAGACACTACATCAAGGCCCTGAAGGCGGCACTGGTTGCTAAGGACTCACAACTGGCCACACTGGGCAAGAAACTGACCACCATTGGGACACAATTTTTAGAATTGTCCAGAGATTGTAAATCCACAGCGCCGGCTCTGGGATATGAAAATGAAAACTGGGACAACATGTAACAGGGATATATTTAATTATTTATTCACTGTTTTATTTCTTGTATGTGGAGGTTCTGTCTACCTCTTCATTATTTGTCTTTCCAAGTGAAGAATTTTATTCTTCTTGATGATGAAAACAGATTGTTCTGCTCTGTGCTATGAAAGGGGGAATTGTTATATAACATACCGTAAATGGGTGAGTCAATACTTGACTTGATAATTTGACACACTGTATTATTGTTACAGGTGCAGATTAAGGTATTATTATTATTATTATTATTCTTAATATTATTATTATTTTACAAACATTTTAACATATAATTATATCTGTACTAGTGTTTTAAGGTATTTTACAAGGGCACTAACTTATATGTTACCCCAATGTTGCTATGTACTGTTGTCTTTACATAACATCCACATGGGTGGTCTGTTATTCCAGCTAAAGGTTCCCTATGCTTAAGAAAAAAGATTTCCATTGTGCATGCACACACCCACAAACATGCACAAGCGACTGCATACTGACGTGCAAGCAAGCATTCATTGGTGCATTCGCTTTCATCTCTCACTCACACACACACACACACACACACACACACACATGTTCACATATTATTGCTCAGAATCTCAAAAGTTTTGTATAGCTGCGTATCATTCTTGAAGTAAATTGTTCTGCAAATTCTTTGCTCATTTTGGTATTTAACAAACGTAAAATCAATATGGTTTTCTGACACCTACTATTATTACTAATAATGCAATGATCTAAATGGGTTTGCACGTCAGTTAATTTTAACATTTGAGATAAATTGAACTTAACCCTGGCATTTCGTGGTAAATATTAAGAGATAAGGTTAGTTTTAATTAATGAAAGCATATTGCCTTCTTTGTTGCAAGGACATTCTAAGCTAGGCTCAGACTTAACCTTGAGCCTCAGAGCCTGGTGTACTTTAACTTACATTATTGTTTTAGTGGTTGTTTCAATGTTATCATAACTGACTGGTGTGAAAAATATAATTTTCTTACCATACTAAAAGGTTGGAAGGTAGTATAAGGTTAATGTGAAGCTTACCTTGAGCAGAAAAATTTTGACTTTGGTGCTCTAAAAGTCCTTAAAACATAAGTCAGGCATCCAGATATAACTATTTTTGATGGTCTTATCATTGCTGTAATGTACAATACCCCCAGTTTCAGTACTAAGTGCACATATCCTGAATTTCAGATTCAGATTGTAACTTCCCTACTTAGCTCTGCTGAAGTGTAAACATCAGGGTGTCAAACTGGTGTTGCCCCCCCTCCCCACCCCCCCACCCCCCCCCCCAAAAAAAAAAATGGTTCAACTACTGAATATCTGGAATATATATTTTGCATGAAAAAAAAAAGGTTAAAGCAATCAAAACATACTTGTGTTACTGTAGTGGTGCCAGGGTAATATTTTACTCGTTAAATATTCTTGTGAATTCAAACTGCTTTTTATTCATTTTTACTGTTTGTAACAGTTAAAATCATTGTTGGTATTTGTTTGTTGCTCAAAAGTTTCATCATCGTGATTCCTTGTGCTCAGAAGTGCCCATCTTGTCAGAAATGTTGTAGTTCAGGACTTATTCCTATTGGTTGTGTTACCTCTTCAATGGTCATTTTGTAAAAGGGAATATTTTAGTAAAGGAGAGAATATGCACAATTGTATTCTGTGTGATGTTATCAATATTGAATTCTTCAGTGTGAATAGAGAAAATGGAAGTTTAAAGGTGCTCATGATA
>NW_019775824.1:283564-298360 GCF_001039355.2 Lingula anatina
GTTGTGCTATTTCAAATTAACTACGTTTTACGGTACCATACACTAACATATACAATACACTTTTACCTTCCAATTGCCATATCATAATATCATAATAATATAATATCATAATACACATTTTAAAACATTTTTAAAACTTGGTTAAAACACTAAGCAAATACATTTTTAAACAAAGCAACAGGATATGGTCGTTCCGCTGCATGGCCATAATCTTCATTTTCACCTTTAACCATGAGAGGTGATATTCCAGCACTATTCTGACAGACTAAAATATTACCATGATCAACTTCTATGTCATTCTGACCATGTGCTATCAAAACAGATGATGCATCAGTGTGATCTTTTTCATGCTGATCACATTCATTTCTGCTGACAAACATCTTGTAACAAAACTTGCACTTGCACGGTTTATCTTTTTTGTGAATAATTTCATGATCAACACAATCATTTTTTATATTAAATGTCTTGTTACAGTACTGGCATTTGTATGGTTTCTCCTCAGTGTGACTTTTTTCATGGTGAATGCACGCCTCTTTACGAGTAAATGTCTTATCGCAGTACTGGCATTTGAACGGTTTCTCTCCAGTGTGAGTTCTTTCATGAACAATGCAATTATATCTTTTCGTAAACTTCTTATTACAGAACCAGAACTGGCATTTGTATGGTTTCCATCCTGTATGAATTCTTTCATGTTCGTAGCAAGATCCTTTTCTAGTAAATGTTTTATTACAGTACTGGCATTTGTTTTCGTTCATGGTGTTCTCACTTTTTTCTTATTATTATTTCACATAATTGCACTAGTCTGACAAGTAATGTTTTTCTGATTTTACCATGGTCAACTGCTGTATCATAATGCTATTGGAACAGATGATGCATCAGCGTGATCTTTTACATGTAGAACACATCCGTTTTGGTGAAAATTTTGAAAGCTTGGAACACAAAACCTTTGGATCTTCTCTTAGATGACAAATAAGAGACCCTTTAACAAATGTCTGCAGTTCAGCTAAACGGAGGCATTCCCGACGACCTCCAGTCCATACATTAACATTATGAAAGTAATCACGTCCTACAGAAGATGCAATCCATAAATTATAGATTTTTAGTAACCTGTCGTATCCAACATCCAACCAAAAAGATTTGGAACGAATAAAGCAGAGCTTGGAATTATTTGCAAGCGTAGACACAAAGCCATCAATAATTCATGCAGCGCCTCCTATTGTCATGTGCCCCCTTGTGCGGGCTAACATCTTATCTTAAAAGTTGTAAGTTCACTCTCTATTATCATGTAGTGATTTGGTTATTTTTGTGGTGTTTTATTTTATTTAAATGTGCATGTACGTCTTAATATTTAATTATCTGTACCTTACAATTAATACAGCTATCAATAAACTTTATCCTATCCAGGGCCCAAGCTTGTATTTTCTCAAAATTGGCTCTCGTGACGTCATTCGCTCCCTGTGCCCAGTACACAGTGAGCACACACATGTAAATTTCAAAGACATTTCTGATAGAAATTTAAAGAATGCTATAAGAATAATGTCGTTTGGAAGGAATGGCATGTTCTTAGTATAGGATAGCTGCAAAATGCGAAGGCATAAAACTGCATAGTATATGCCCTAGGACGCTAGGTGCGCTACAATCGCCACATCAACTTCCGGCAGCAACATGAAGCGGAGGCACATGGGGAGCGTTCGGAAAGGTGAGTTTTTAACACGTGTGGGCTCTTAATGGGTATATATTATACACATTTGCTTCGTTGGTATGATTTAAATATTCGGTCTGTTCAGGCTAAGAGATAAGAAAGTAAATATAAAGCAAATACTCGCCATTTGTGTACGAACTAAAACGTAGGACTCACATCATTGCACCTATATATATATTAATTGATTTTGATATCATTTAGATATCCTAATACTCCTCTATATGATTTTCATAGTTAATTGAGCTTGCCAAAACGCCAGAGTATATGTAAAGTTCATACAGGAGCGTTAGGGGCTGAATAAATCGAGTCTAATTAACGACCACAAACGTCCACAATGTAGTGTTCACAAATATAATTCCCAGACATGTAAATTAATTTGATTAGAGTCGATTGCTTGTGCACTCGACTCGTTTTATGGCCTTACCTGTAGTTATGTAACTTAAGTGGACGTGTGCAATTTGAATAATTAAAATTAATATGTACCGCCAAATACTGCAGCACAGAATCCACCTAAAGATAAGAAATAGGTATAAAAGACGTCTAGAAATAATATTGAGGGGAGAGACTGAAGAAGACTCGAAGGTGACCGCTCGACGGAGCTATGGGAGACGGCTTAGAAGTTGGAGGCTTCACGTATAGAACATGTAGTTAGGGATCATCAACTAATAAACCGTTAAACTGGTCATTATGTGGACTTGGGTTTTCTTTGCGCGACATCACGTAAATCTGACACGAACCGTGGAATTTCGAATTGCGTTATCCACTGAGTAAGTTTAAAACATAATGTCCTATTTCGAGCCCACGCTTGAATTAAGCGTTCTAAATTATATAAGATTAGGACATTCATCTCATATGTATATGTAAAGGTACATAACAACAAGCATAAAATGTTTGGGAAATAATATATATATATATATATATATATATATATTATAAGTATATAATAACTTAAGCATAAGATGGGATGTTAAATTGGAAAACAGCATATTGCATACTAATATGTAGGTCAACTAAATGATAACAGAGAGAATGTGGTTGCATCTTCTGTTGATTGAAGAAAATCACGGAGTACTGGTTTAATTCTTAGTGCATAATCAACAAATCTTGACCTTAATTAATGCTGTCTTGTCCTTCACCTGTGAGTCAACCCTTCCTTGACACATATATACCTGATTTGATATGATAGTGGTTATGCATGCATGTTAATTGTGGCTTTCTTATTTAGGGAAACCAGAATGATGAGTACCAAGGGTGTGCTGGGGTCTCCAAAGCCAGCCAAGAGGGTCAAGCTGACCTCAGTGGAGCCAACACGAGACGAGCTGCTGGAAGAGAGAAAGAAACTGCCCATTTTTCCTGCCAAGGGGAAACTGCTGCAAAATGTGCAACAAGTCAGCACTGCTATTATCATTGGAGAGACTGGTTGTGGCAAGACAACCCAAATCCCACAGTTTCTGTACAAGGCAGGGATGCACCGCAACCACACCATTGCAATAACACAGCCGCGACGAGTGGCTGCCATTAGTATTGCTGAGCGTGTATCGAAAGAAATGGGTACAGAGTTGGGTCAGACAGTTGGATATTGTGTACGATTTGAAGATGTCAGTTGTCAGGCAACAAAAATACGCTTTATGACAGATGGAATGTTATTACGTGAGTCAACACTCGATCCATTACTGAAGCGTTACTCCTTTGTCATATTAGACGAAGCTCATGAAAGGACGGTCCACACAGACGTGCTCTTCGGTGTTGTGAAGGGGGCTCAGAAACGACGCCGAGCGAAAGGACTTCCACAATTGAAAATATTAGTCATGTCTGCCACCATGGATGTTGATCAATTTTCTCAGTACTTCGATTGCGCCCCAGTATTTTATCTTGAAGGACGCCAGTATCCCATTCAGGTAAAATACTCAGTTCAGTCCCAAAGTGACTACCTCTTTTCAGCTCTGGTGGCCGTCATGCAAATCCACCAGGAGGCGCCACTGGGACAGGACATCCTGGTATTTCTGACAGGCCAAGAGGAGATCGAGTCTGCAGTTCACACGCTCAGGGATATCGTTAAGGACGTAACCAAGCAATACGCACCCATGATCGTCTGCCCAATGTATGCAGCTCTTCCAACTGGGCAACAGATGAGAATCTTTCAGCCGACACCAGGGGGCGTTCGCAAGGTCATCGTCGCGACAAACATCGCAGAAACCTCAGTAACCATTCCAAACATAAAATTTGTTGTTGACACAGGCATGGTGAAAGCCAAGATCTTTAACCCTAATAGCGGCTTGGATATGCTGAAAGTTTGCTGGGTTTCCAAATCTCAAGCATGGCAGCGTACGGGGAGAGCAGGGCGCGAGGCCCCGGGCACGTGCTATCGATTGTACACAGAGGAGGAATTCGAACAGTTTTCCACAAACACAATCCCTGAAATACAGCGCTGTAATCTGTCCAGTGTGATACTGCAGCTTCTGGCGTTAGGAATCTCCGATATCGTCCATTTTGATTTCATGGACAAGCCGCGACCGGAAGCCATCTTGGCGGCTCTGGACCAACTGGTTCTTCTTGGCGCCGTGGAGAAACAAGAAAAAGTCCAGCTAACTCTGTTAGGTCGACAACTTGCTGCTTTCCCCCTTGACCCTCGCCTGTCTCGCGTGCTGCTGGGAGCGAAGGAGTTCGATTGTCTTGAGGAAATGTTGACTGTTGTTTCATTGTTGTCTGTGGAGTCCGTGTTCCACACGCCTTATAATAAACGCGACACTGCGCACGCTGCCAGACAGAAGTTTATTTCCAGCGAGGGGGATCACTTGACGCTGTTGAATGTTTACAGGGCGTACAAAGGCGTCAAGGGCGACAAACAGTGGTGTCAGGAAAACTTCATCAACGCCCGCAACATGCAGACGGCGTCTCAGATACGCAAACAGCTGCGCGAGATATGTGTGCACCTTCAACTCCCATTCAAATCATGCGGACAAAACACGGGGGTCATACGCAAGTGTCTTTGTCACGGATTTTTCACAAACGCTGCGGAGTTACAGCACGAAGGAGTATATAAGACCGTGGCGTCTAAGAAAACGGTGGTCATTCACCCATCTTCTTCACTGTTCATGCGGAAGCCGGGCTGTGTCATTTACAATGAGCTGGTACAGACCAGTAAGTGTTATATGAGGAACTTAAGCGTGGTGGACCCACAGTGGCTGTACGAGGCGGCCCCGACGTATTTCAAGAGGAAAAAGACGACTAACTAGACGTATTTCAAGAGGAAAAAGACGGCTAACTAGACGTATTTCAAGAGGAAAAAGACGGCTAACTAGACTGATTAAGTATACCAATATTGAGGCATTTGGCCTAGAATGATGAAGGGGGATATTTGAAGAAGAATGTATTTAATGTTGATGATTAGTACATATTTCTAACTTTGTGTTACTTCCATTAAGTAAGAGGATACAATATTCTGTATTTTTTAAACAATTTTTACTCCTGCATTAAAGCTGTTATCGACATCTGATTGGGAAAGATATAAAATACTGTGTTGAATACATAGACTTGTGTTGCTTTCTTTTACCTAGCAAGAAAATTTCAATTAATTGTAAGCATGGTTGGAGAGATTGTCAAAATTACAGGACTACTGATTTCTTTTTATAATTTTATTGGGCGAGTTCATTGTCTCGGTCTAACTTTTTCGCTCTCTCTCTCTCTCTCTCTCTCTCTCTCTTCTCTTAAAACTTTAGACAAAAAGGAAATTGATCAGTCGAAGATTTTGTGAATAATCTGCGGAATATTAGTTTTAATCCGCTTAAAACCATAATGTACAAAAAACTTTGAAATGATTCACCTTTATTCTTAAAGATATTGCATGCTTGACTTCTTTTGGAAATCAAGCAATGAAATCTGTCAATGTTAATGTTTCTCCCAATTTTACTAAATTAGCCGAAAATCATGTTTTTTGGGGACCCAGACTTCCATTTCTAGAACTTCCATTTCTGTATCGGTCTGATGGTTTGAGACCAAGGCCTATGAGAAGAATCCCTTTTAAAAACAAATGCCTTTCAAAGGTATAATATTTATTGATCATATTCATAACTTTTTATGAACATTGGAAATGTTTTCTACCTGACTAGACATAAGTCTGCTTATATTTAGATAAAAAATAACATTAGTAGAAAAATACTAAAAAGCCACATTTGTTTGTAAAATTCGTTTAAACTTTAACAATTACTAAAGCTACTAGTTACCAAAAATGACAATGAAATGTACAAAAATGATGATGAAAAAATAAAACCTGTGGATTAAAGCTGACTGGATACAAAAACTTGTAAATATATTGTTTTAAAATACGGCATTTTGAAAAACACGCTATTTGATCTGAGGCTCATAATTCCATAGCACCCTCTCTTGTAAGAAAATAACAAGTAGCACCAACGTTAACGAAACATTAATACAATTTATATTGACTCAGTCTTACTAAAACAATAAACCTGACAACTTTCCACTGACAATTCTGTAAAGCAGATGATCAGTTTGTATGTTTTAAGTTTTCAGAATTAACGACAGTCCTGGCTCGAGAAATGTTCCGAAAATATAACGTACGAGGTTGTCGTGTATGTGAGTTAGACCATTTTTTTAAAGTTAATAGTCTTGCGTGCATACGTCTCCTTTTCAATCTGAAATCCCTCCACTTTCAAATATTCAGCAGTTTGATTGCCCACTGATAAGTTAAATCACTATATTCAAGTCCACTCATATCATAAACCCTGCGGATCACAGCTAAAATTAGCACCAACACTGACAGTACTGCCTCAGGGACACCATCTTGGTCTTCAGGGTACCGTCGTCACACATATACCTGAGCGGGGCCAGGCGACTGACGGGGACGCAGCACATGGTGTTAGCACACTGGTTGCACGTTCTCATACCCACGTAGCGGACGTTAGGGCAACCGTCCAGAGCTATCGTCTGGTAGCCAAACATGGAGGTGCCGCATGCGCCGTAATAATAGGTCTGAAATGTGGGGTCAAGAAAGAATGAGCAAATGGCTTTGTTTTTAGGATTGTTAAAATGGATTTTTTAGCTAATTATTGGTCATTATTTCTAGTTGTTGGTCATTATTTCCATCAAATATTCAGTCAAAGTGTGCCAAGATTTAGTCGAACAAGACTGTTTCTACAGCAATAACAACATAAGTTTTGTTTTTTAATTAACACAGCACGTGAATGAAATCAGAAAACAAAAACTGAGAGTTGAAAAAAAAAACTTAATATAATACATCTTTTACATATAACAATTTTGAAAACGAACAAAAAATTTCCGCCACGAAACCCATCCGTCTGAATGAAAGTTAAAGAAATAAAATCATTTTATCATTTTAATGAAAAATTATATTAGGAAGTGTCGTCTGAAAAACAAGCATCAACCATGGCCATATTGTTACCTGGGGTACAGGACACGCTGGCATGACACACGTGCGGCTCTCCCTCTGCATCACACAGCCAAAGTTGTAGTTGGAGGAACGCCAGGACTTCCCTGTACCGCACGTGACCGAGCAGGTGCTCCACGCGGTGCGATAGAAGCTGCAGCGGCCACTGTACCATCTATTGTACATACCTGGAGGGAAACGCAATTTATTTATCATCAGAATTAAACCACTTTATTATTAAACGAAGAGAGAAGGCACTGGACTGTTATTCCCGATGGTGAATTTACCCTGAATTTATCAGAAGAAACAACACTGCCGAAAATTCAAAAATAGTTTATTACAATATCAACATTTGCACCATTCATTTAAGTCCAGCGACAACCAAGATCTGGAAAAAATAACAACAGCAAAGAACCATGCACATAACTTACTCTTTCCACAATATTAACATGATAATTGGTAACTATGCATAACTATCATCATAAATGTCAGCACAAATCACTGTCACCGAAAAGACGAGGTGGATTCTGGTTCCAGGTTTGAGTGATTAAAATATGTTCATCTGGATCAGTGTACGGGTTATGACATTTGAGGTGGTTAGATCACATGTTAAATGTGGCATAAAGTAATCCGCAATTCAAAAATACTATTTGAAAATGAAATGTACAATATATATATATATATATCTAATATACGGCACTGTTCACTATCATAACACGAGGGTACGGTACTGTTGAGATACACCTCCATAGAGATACAATTTGTTAAGAAGAAACAATAAATGCGCTTAAAGTGAGATAAACAATATTATAATCATTGCATTTAAACCAACACCAGTTTTATTTCGGTATGTTAATGTAAAGTAGAGTTCACTGGGTCGTAAGTATTCTGTTTCATAATATTACAATTCAGACATCAACATAAAATATTCTATGTAAGAATAGATCGTTTACTATGATTTTAATTTCAACGTCATCACAGTCCACCTAAACGACCGCTACAATCCCCGCACGGTGACTAAAAGATGGCGCCGTACTGGGGCGACGCTATCTGTTGAGCTCATCTATCTATCTATCGTCTCTATAATTTGATCCCACAACATAACATTAAGCGCTATTCACTACAGTTTTGCGTCTATTATATGTTAAACATATAAAACATATATATATATATATATATATATATATATATATATATATATATATATATATATATATATATATATATATATAAGTACAAAAATAGTGTTATTAGAACATGAGTGTTAATTTTTTAAATTTTTAGTATGGGAGGTGGGAGGCCCCAGGTAAGATATCGGGATATCCAAGTGTTTTGTTCTCACCTGCGGACATCGCCGGGTTCAGCATATAACCTGTGCCAATAGTGTACATGCCGGCCCCTTGAAGCAATGCATAAATTTTTACAGTGATTTTCCAGTGTTTAAGCCTTAAATCTTTCTTGTTTATTAATTCATTTATTTAGTTTTATTTATATAATGAGATTCATATTCTACCATTCTCGGAATGTTTGGACACATACCTCAAGTTCACACGACTTAAAGGCATTCCAACATTGTGGATTATCTAACAGATTTATATTCAGTTCCACATTAAAGAAAACGGTATATCAACTACATGCACTATTCTATATCTCTTCATGATGTAACTGACTACAGTATGAATAAATAACCACGCACATAAGCATATCATACTACAATAAGAAAACATCACAGATAGTTTTTGTGAGTAAGAAACCTGGCCTTCCTCTACTGTTAAATTTCTATTAGCAAAAATGCTGGATAATTTAAACGAAATCAAATTTAGAAATTTTATCAGTAATAAATATGTTGAAAAACAACAATATTGTTCGCTTTTCCTTAGCCAAAGTGGATATTTGTTCAGCGATTTAGTTGTAAGCAGGAGAAGGGACGAGTGTAGCTCGAAACCATAATTTCTGTGACTGATAGTGAGATAATGATAATGTTCTAAATTATAGTACGTTTCGCATGCAAAACCAAGATGCAAAATAGCATCACAAACAACTGGCAGTGATTTGAGCGATAACGCATACTCTAATTTGCTATAATTCTTCGTGTCTATTCGTACCTTGTTGTGTGTTATAATTCCCATTATTTGTCTGAACGTCTCCTTCATTCTTCATCCCCTCTTTGTCGCCCACGTACAGGCCGGAACCACTTCCCACATTGCTCGATCCACTTCCCACATTGCTGGATCCACTTCCCATATTACCTCCCATATAGTCTGGTTCTGGTGTAGAATATCCACTCCCCATATTGTTTGATCCACTTCCCACATTGCTCGATCCACTTCCCATATTGCCCCCCGTATAGCCTGGTTCAGGTGTAGAATATCCACTTCCCATATTGCCCCCCGTATAGCCCGGTTCTGGTGTGGCATATCCGCTTCCCATATTGTTTGATCCACTTCCCATATTGCCTCCCGTATAGCCTGGTTCAGGTGTAGAATATCCACTTCCCATATTGCCTCCCATATAGCCTGGTTCTGGTGTAGAATATCCACTTCCCATATTACTTGATCCACTTCCCACATTGCTGGATCCACTTCCCATATTGCCTCCCATATAGCCTGGTTCTGGTGTAGAATATCCACTTCCCATATTGCCTCCCATGTAGCCTGGTTCTGGTGTAGAATAGCCACTTCCCATATTGCTTGATCCACTTCCCAAATTGCCTCCCATGTAGCCTGGTTCTGGTGTGGAATAACCGTCTCCCATACTGTTGCCGTCCCCTCCCATATAGCCCGGCTCAGGAGACGGTTCTGGCATGGAGCCCATCCCTGGCTCTGGTTCCGGTATCCCTTCCTCTCCCTCCTCGACGGGATATGGGACATAATGCGGTGCCATCTGATCTTTATCCCCTAGGGGCAGCACCAGTACCTTCCCATCAGGCCACTGGATGCGGCACTGCACCCCTTTCTTCATCCCGAGACCAATGTGGGCCACGGGCTCCATCTGGCAAAGGTACCCGGATCCAGCGTCCAGGATACGCGTTCTCGTGGTGCCATCTTCCACGACAACTGTTATTTTGGCACCGCGTGCGGGAGCGCCGTACCTGGTGTAAGCGTGTACCCTCATCCAGTTACGGTCACTGCCCATGGTGACATTATAAATCTCCAGAGGCTGCCTGCTTGACTCCCCGTGGGACAGAAGCAGTTCCAGTTGGCCGTCGCCATCCAGGTCGGTCACAGCGCCACCTATCGTGGAATGGGATAAATCATTAATTTCATCAATCACGTGCAATAATTACGTTCAAACGATAACTTAAGGCGATAGTAATGAGACAAAGAAATTAGTAAAGTATAGGTCACTTTTTTTTTTTTGCAAGTTTCTTCTTTACTTTTACTAAGTTCTAATTAGTTCACCTGTGCCAAAGCCGTAGTACTCCAGGGCGTCCCCAATATCCAGCTGGGCTATGTTCATACCGGCGCCCGTGGGGGAGACGCGGAACAGTTTATTTGGTTGTGGTCCATTGTAATAAATATTGTTCTGAAGAACCTCCACATCCCCGTCGTTGTCAAAGTCTGCTGCAATCATGGTTCGAATGGCGGTGGGGTCTTCAAACGTTCCCTTGGCAACATTCTGTAATGAAATTTAAGTGTTGATGTAATTGGTATGTTGTTGACATAGACACGACAAAAAGATGTCTTTTATGTTGTGCGACTACGTTTTTTTTTTCGCCTCGTATTTTTTTTTCAAATCTGTAAGAAATATCCCGTTAATTAACAATTTTTATTAGAGAAGAAACCGAACGCATTTCACTACACTCAATGAGAACATCCTTTATTATATTCATATTTAATAAAAACTATTTTCAGAAAGCCCATATTTCCGACCTCTTGAAACGCTGCAAAATTAAAGGAAAATACTACTTCTCATTATTGCTATCAGAGCATGTGATTTAGACATTACCATAAACGAGGGCATCCCGGTGGCGTTACTCTGCATAAAAAGCCTGTGCGGGCCGTTCCAGTTGCCGTACACGATGTCCAGCATACCGTCGTGGTTGAAGTCCGAGAGAGCCACGCCCCTTCCGTTTGTGTCGCTGTCAGTCACACCTGCGTCAACAATGATTGGCGTTTATAAATTCTGAGACTATTTTCATATTTACTGACTGTCGATCTTTACTAGTCATTGTTTAAAACAAATCAGAGTACAAGATTCTGCATGAAAATAAAAAAATAAAAACAAGTAAAATAAATGAAAGCTTTCTGACTAAGTAAAATGTTGTTTTTTCAACTTTCCCTTACCGACCATGGGGGCGACGTCCATAAACATGCCATTGCCCATGTTTCTGAAGAGGAAGTTATCTCCCTTGTTGCCAAAGTTACCGCCCTCGTTCACAAAGAACATATCTGACCTGTCAGTCACTATGGGTCCCACGGTAACACCACGCCCACCTGCAAGAAATGAGATTGCAGACATGTAATTTTTTAGTTTGCGTGCAGGCTACATCATAATTGACTATTTTATTCCCACAATTAAGTGATCACACTGCTTTTTATTTGTCAGGTTCACCGTCATCTCGCCGAATTAATAACAGTCTTGGGTATATGAGGCAATGATTTATAGAACCCCTACAATCATAATATAAAACAAAATCTGCCAACAATTGACCCGTTTCGATGCCCCAACGACACCCGCATTTAGCAAAAGAAAATGCTGCTTTCGTAAGCTTTTTATCAGTCACAAGAGTGCAGTAATGTGAAGGGCAGAGAGAACGATAGTAAGAAATAACTTACCTGTTTGCTTGTCGATTCCTGCTTCCTTGGCAACGTTCCTTAGTACAATCATACCCGTGGTCTTGTCGTTTTGCGGGTGTTGCTCGTCCATCTCAATCATGGCAAATTCGCCCATGTTACCTTAAACAGAAATGTTTATGAACATTATTAGGCATCCATTTGAGACATAAGAATTAAAAATACATGAAATAAAATTCTGAACCTCCCATCTGTGTCAGAAGAATAGGAAAACCAGTAATATACACTGAAATACAATTCCTTTCCTAGAACGGAGACTATTAAGATGTGATTTTTTAAATTAAACATGAAAAAATGAATACCAAAATATAAACGTTTCGTCAAATCCTAATAATATGTAATAATATATAATTTGGCGGAAATATAATTTGAATACAAAAATATATCCCACGGAAAAAAAAATGACGAAAAAACAAAAACGGACGCCAATTTCAAATGTTTTAAACCCACCATTCGAGTATGCCGCCAAGACGAAAGCATATTTCCCGGTCCCATAGCGGTCTACACAGGCGACAGATCTTCCGGCAAAATTAACTGCTCCTAGGGCACTGTTGACTGGATCAGAGAACAGGTCCACGTACATGCCGTTCCTGAACTTGAACAGTTTGTCCTTGTACGTGCTCTGACCGCCGTACGCCCCGTTTGTGTTCAGGAAGTAAATCTCTTCCTTACCGTCTCCATCGATATCGCAGGCAGCCACGCCAATGGCAGCACCTAAATATACAATATGTACCCAACTTTTAAATAAGATGATGTTTTGGCAATTGGTTACTCTAATAACTTGAGTATATTTAGGTTTACCCATGTATCCCAAATCATTTATTATTTATTGCTTATTATATCAATACATCTTCAGATTTTAATTTCGCGCACTTCTTTTAAGTATTATACTCCAGCACGAGTACTAACCCGCCCCTCTTTTCTATTCTGTGAATCACATGTATTTCATATTTCATACAGGACATCGAGTTTCCTTCGATTCAGTAAGCTCACATTCGTTCACATTCGTAATGTGCACTTCTACATTAATAGCCTATGTTTTTCGGAACTTCCTTATACATTTTTTATACTTATCAATATTTCCCTTTTCTATACTCGTAACTACATGTACCCCAGGAAGCATATGAGTCATCATTTACCAATATCCAACTATTTCTAACACCCCGTGCGACTTTAAACCGTTTAACAACTCATTTTACATGTACATTAAATATTTTCGTCAATAACACCATCGGATTGTTTTGGCCAATTTTGGACAAACACGGAGCTAGACCACAAATAAGCTGCCACATTCCAAAACGTTTTTCATCCACGGCCCTTTAATTTTGGCCTACATTGATTACCGTTAGAGATAGGAGTAACTGGTCAGCGTCCGTGACAGCGTAACTATTGGTCCACATGGTCTGCGCGTCCGGTGACATCGTTAACGTCCGCCATGACCACGTTTTAATACAATTTATGACTGGTGAAAGTCGCCGAAAACACGTGACAACCTTCAATTGATCACTATCAGTAAAATAAACGGAGAAAGGAATTTTGATTTTACACCGATACAACTTTTATTTGCCATCCCGACATCAACTTGGACCTTTTATTGCAAAACTACAGCAATCCGTGCCACTTTTCTTGCCAAATTTGTCACACGTAAGCCTCTCCATATATGTCCCTTCACATAACCCCTTTTAAACAAAGGAAAACCACTTCTAAGGGCGATATCTTTTTATTTTTTAAAACTGCTTTTAAAGACGGGAATCATATCCGAGTTTGTGAAGTAGTAATGGGATCAGACAAGAATAGATTTTCTTCTAACCAAACGGTTGGATAATTCTATCAAATATTGTTCAATTCAATCAATAAATTAAGTTAAAATTGGCCATAAAGGTAAAACATTTCACATTATAATTCCACAAATAAAAATATTTTATCATTTGTCTAAACTTTGCTGCGCTATTAAAGGCCAAGCAGTTCGTTGTGTTGGTTGCCAGGGATACGGTACTTATTTGACATTCTCTGTATAAATTCAAAGATCTTTTTTTTTATCCTATCTAAGTAGGGCTAAGTTATGACCTAGATAAAGATCTAGGTCACTGGACTAACCTAGCATCCAACCTAGCATCCAACCTAGCACAGGTTGATACACTGTAAATGTTTATTGTCTCAAACTTTACCAAATTGACCCAGCTGTGAAAAAAACTTTGCGGTAAATAAAGAGCATAAACACGTGTTGCAGCGTGTGACAGCCGATTTTTATCTTAATAACAACGCACTGAAATGTTTCACGGGGTGTCTGTTAAGGAGAAAAGTTACAATGCAGAGCTCGATGTGACTCAGATAACAGATTTTTAAGCGATAGGGCCTACTCTTGTTTTTCATTCCTCTTTTTCGTTCAAGTGATTAAAATGAAGAAAGGAATGTTATTATATGCCAGGTAGTGAATAAGGACTTCTTTCCTTACGTATATTTCTTCAGTTTTGGATCTCTGACCGTTTCTTGTCATCTAAAATCCCTATAAATTCCAACTCTATCATATTCAACGCTAAAGTTACAAGTCACTTGCCTCCAGTGGTGGCTGGCGTTACAGGCTATAAGTATAATTATAGTCTAACTAACCTTTCCTGATATACACTTCAGGGGGGATCCGGGATTATTTGAAGAGGGAAGGGGGTCCGGTTTTTAAGAAACAGGCCGCGGATGTAAAGCCAAACCACGACTCTCGGACCCTCCCCCCCCCCTCCCCGGTGTGGGGTCCGGGGCCGGCCGAAGGGCCCCGAAAAAACTGGTATTTTAGAGGGCGAACGGTGCTATTTGGTACGGTTTATAATTGTGATTCAGCTAGTCCTAGTTCTAATTTCAAGAGGAGAAGATTGGTGTGATTTTTTTTCAAAAATCGAATT
>NW_019775824.1:298385-315829 GCF_001039355.2 Lingula anatina
GGGGGGGGGGGGGGGGGGGGGGGGCAAGACCCCCTGACGACTCTATCACCATAAACTATGACGACCCCCCCCCAAATCCGCCATTGCACTTACCATCTTTATCTCTCAGGGCGGCGTACGGCGTGTCTTCCTGTGCGATGTTGACAAGACGTCCCAGCGATCTGTCGTATTTCAGAACAATATTTGGACCGCCAAACCTGAAAACAAATTTAACATTGTTTTAAAACTAATATATCTGAATTTTTTAGGGAAACACACAGATTCATATTCGGTTCAAATAGTGCTTAGAAAAAATTGTTTTAACAATTTAAAATTGTCAAATTGAAAAGCTGGAAAATCAGTATTTGCGAAGTGTCATGAAAAGGAGAATGCCTAACGATTCCCCAGACCTATTACTACTCAATCTAAACGGACTGCTACAGAATTATCCTGAATTGATGGTCCTTACGTTCATACAAAATTTCGGTCTAAATTTCTATTGTGAAACGGGCTCCTGGTGAGAGACAACAAAAGTTGAGCCTTACCCAGCAATGACAAAATCAAACTTCTTGTCGAGGTCGACGTCTGTCACAGCGACGCCGTAGTTCAGCTGGGTGGTGGGGATGCCGGACAATCCCCACTCGTCGGACGTACGTCGGAACATCCCCTGAGCTGTCGTCTGCTTAGCAATGGCGGCCAGGCAGGCAAGGGACAGTATCTGGGATAACATCTGGAAATTATATTCTTTGATTAAAAAGAGAAGGCAGTAAATTTACTCCCGTATGATTTTATTTTTCAAATATGACAAATATTACATTCCAGAAACATACACGCCTATTATTTTGTTGGTTTAAACTAGGCCTATGTCTTTTCTGGACCACGCACGCACACAATCATGCACATGCAGAAACACGCTCGCACATTTCTCGGTTAGAGGGCGCAGAGTCTACAATAAAATAAACACACGCACACACGTAGACGCACTAAACATGCATATGACCCTTACAGAATCAGCAATAACTATACATGTAGATCATATGCCTTCTAAATACCTGGGGCTGTGACAAAGCCCTGCTAACATACTCAAAATAGCCACTGGAGGTCAAATGGTAACGTAGCGCAATGTGTACATAAAATCAATGACAGCGGAACAAGGAGTATTCACTGACTATAGGATTATACCCCGGTGATGATTCTCAGTGCGGTATAGTTAAGCTGGTGAGTGCTTCAGGTTAACACAGCGAGTATTTACCTTAAGTCCTCTTTCGTTTAGAAAATGATGAGTTGCTTCGTGTTTCACCTCACAGCGTCTTTGAAGTACCTTCACATTGACTGGCCCGCCTTCACTCTCTCTAATAAATAAAGCGTATTGTTTTATAACGCCGTTTTATAACACTTAATTGAAACCGTATCGGCTACTATCGCGCATGTCCGTCAACGTGACGGCTTACACAACCGTCCTTTCATAAGAAAACCGTTCACATATTCATGACCAACCCACGTTTATCTGATGTCACATCAAGCAATGCGTTAAAAGTAATGTCGCAGGGAAAGTTATCTAAGTTCAGCGGTGCATGGCTGTAAATTAGAAGTATTGTGTGTGAGAAGGGGTGGGTCACAGGACAGGGAATATAACGGCTGACACCTCCGCGGTGTTGGTATTATCTTAGAGGTGTGATATCTGGGATTATCTCTCAACATAGTGTATATTGAACGTGGTGGGCATCAGATTTGTGTGTAGTAGCATTTGCGTGTTTGTACGTGCTTGTGCGCGAGGGCGAGCATGTGTGCGTGTGTGTTCAGGCGTTTAGTTGAATGTGTTTGTCAGTGCGTATACGCGTAGCGCAAGTCTATTTGATACCTTATGTTGGCACATGTACTTGTGCGCACGTGAATTTGCATGCGCGCTCACGCACATGCAGAGAGAGTGAGAGACTCTGAATTATTCATATGTGAAAACGGTGATGTGTTATTTTGACTCCAAAACAAATGAATAGTTTATTGACCGAGAAACATTTTATCGACAAAATCATATGCGAACGTCTTAAAAATTGTTTCTCTCAATGTCCTTGCAGGGCGGGAGAAGATGGAGAGGTATATCGATTTGATTCAATATGATTAAAGGCATAATAACTCTTTGTATNACCCGCCTTCACTCTCTCTAATAAATAAAGCGTATTGTTTTATAACGCCGTTTTATAACACTTAATTGAAACCGTATCGGCTACTATCGCGCATGTCCGTCAACGTGACGGCTTACACAACCGTCCTTTCATAAGAAAACCGTTCACATATTCATGACCAACCCACGTTTATCTGATGTCACATCAAGCAATGCGTTAAAAGTAATGTCGCAGGGAAAGTTATCTAAGTTCAGCGGTGCATGGCAGTAAATTAGAAGTATTGTGTGTGAGAAGGGGTGGGTCACAGGACAGGGAATATAACGGCTGACACCTCCACGGTGTTGGTATTATCTTAGAGGTGTGATATCTGGGATTATCTCTCTGTATATTGTACGTGGTGGGCATCAGATTTGTGTGTTGTAGCGTGTGTGTGTGTTTGTACGTGCTTGTGCGCGAGGGCGAGCATGTGTGCGTGTGTTCAGACGTCGACGTTTAGTTGAATGTGTTTGTCAATGCGTATACGCGTAGCGCAAGTCTATTAGATAACTTATGTGGGAACATGTACTTGTACTTGTGCGCACGTGAATTTGCGTGCACGCTCACGCACATGCAGAGAGAGAGAGAGAGAGAGAGAGAGAGAGAGAGAGACTCTTTGAATTATTCATATGTGAAAACGGTGATGTGTTATTTTGACTCCAAAACAAATGAATAGTTTATTGACCGAGAAACATTTTATCGACAAAATCATATGCGAACGTCTTAAAAATTGTTTCTCTCAATGTCCTTGCAGGGCGGGAGAAGATGGAGAGGTATATCGATTTGATTCAATATGATTAAAGGCATAATAACTCTTTGTATGATACCTATATTTCACAATAAAAACCTTGTGAATAACTCATAGAAATATAATATATTCTGTTTTACCACAAAAACAGCAGTTATAGCTTTTATTCTGATATTTGAACTTGTCTTTAGACCACGTAACCTCCATTGATGTCTATACTTTGTTAAAATCTCTTAAGAGATTTTAACAAAAAACCAAACTTTTTAGAAAAAAACCAGGGACTAACTTTGAATGTAAAAATGGATTCATTAACCATTGGTAAGCATGGGAAAATTGTTGTTTACTCCAGGAAAATTCATTTTTTGGCCGAAACAAAGAGTTATTATTGCTTTAATCCTTTCACTTACCTAGAGAAATAGTGATGCTCGTTAAAATTGCACAACCTTTCAAAGCTGATCCAATATTCACGAATATTTTATTCCAATAAGGTGGGAGCTATACATAAAACATTAGGATCCAAAGAAGTATCTAAAACGGGCCCGTAGCCAGCAATTTCAAAAGGGGGGTTCTTTTTTTGAAAAAGTGGACCTTTTCCCATAAAAGCTTTATGTACCCTGATCAAATTCTACCCAAAGTGGACTTTTTCCCAGCAAAAGGGGCGGTTCTTTTGAACCCCCCGAACCCCCCTGGCTACGGGCCTGCAAAAACCATAATTATGGTAATACCGCGAACCTTTCGTGTTGGTAGTGGCAATCTTTTATGGAAATATTCACTCGTCTTGTGGAGATTACATCAGGTTTTCACCAGTGGAAAAATGGCGGTTGAGGAATACCTCGTAATCAGTATGGCCGAGATCAGTCACCGTTTACATTTCACCTTTTATCATAACAGTTATATAGTGACGTACAACAGAAATGTTTCATTTGTTTTTTACTTGATGAGAAAGCAATTCATGTTAAAATATCATGCAAATTAATAATTACTTTCTTTAAACTTTCATGCGTGTTACACAGCAGTAGCAGATTTAGAGGAGGGGGGGTCAGGGGGTCCTGCCCCCCCCCCTTGATTTCTGAAAAAATCTAACCAAAGGTTCCTTCTTCAAATTAGAATTTTGACAAGCTGAATTATAGTTCTAAACTGCGCCAAATGTAGCTGTTCGCCCTCTAAAATACCAAAAATTTTCGGGGGGAGGGGGGGGGAGCGTCTGCTACGCACATGAACATGTCAATGAGTTAAAAATTAAAGTACAATATAATAACCTGCTGTTTGAAACTGACACATACTTTAGTGCAGAATAAATCATGCCAAAAAGTTGGAAGACACCTTTATGTATTTCATAAAAGACACAAAATACAGAGACATTACACTTGCATTATCCCAATTACTGTAAGACAAAGTTAAGTTTAATTAAAAAGCTAAGACATTCTCAGCAACTCTCATGTCTGTCTTCTAGAATCCTTTTTTCTTTACTTCGTTAAATTGAGAATTTTAAGCTTATGCTAAAAAAACAAATATTCAGAACTTCTCAACTATTCCTGAAGCAAAAGTAGGTTCACAGTGGTGATAAACAAAACAGGTACAGCATAGTTCCTGTCAACATGTACATACCATTAGAATAAATATATTAAAATTAATGACTAGTTTAAAAAATATCAATTTAGTACTACTAACCTAATTTTACTTTCTGTTTTAAGTTCAACTGCAATTTAATACTGTTGACTTATACATCATTTGAATTACAATTTTTTAAAATTTATTTCTCAACTTTATTTATTCACCAACTGTTTGGGTATTTAATGCCAAAATTCAACTGGCAATCATTTAACCTTCAAACTACTGCATCATGATATATGCATTTTTATACAATGAACTAAGCAAATGCATTTTTAAACAAAGCCACAGGATATGGTTGCTCTCCTGCAGGACCACAATCATCAAGTTTGTTTATAACCAATACCTGCGGTAGACCATTGCTATCCTGACAGACTGCAGTTTTACCATGGTCAACTTCTGTAGCATTCTGACCATGTGGTATCTGAACAGCTGATGCATCAGTGTGATCTTTTTCATGTAGATCACATTCACTTCTACTGACAAATATCTTGTCACAAAACTTACACTTGTAGGTTACTAGTATATCTTCAGTGTGTTTTTTTTCATGATGAATGCAAATCCATTGTTGAGTAAATTTCTTATCACAGTACTGACATTTGAATGGTTTCTCTGCAGTGTGAATTCTTTCATGAAGACTGCAGTTGTATTTTTGAATAAATGTCTTATCACAGTACTGGCATTTGTACGGTCTCTCTCCAGTATGAATTCTTTCATGTTTAGTACAAGACTGTTTGTAAGTAAATGCCCTATCACAATACTGGCATTTGTATCGTTTATCTCCAGTGTGAATTCTTTCATGTCGATTGCAATTCTGTATTTTCATGAATGCCTTATCACAAAACTGGCATTTGAATGGTTTCTCTCCAGTGTGGATTCTTATGTGAAATTTGCAATTATCTTTTTTAATAAATGTCTTATCACAGTACTGGCATTTGTATGGCCTCTCTCCTGTGTGAAGCCTTTCATGTTCAGTGCAATTCCCCTTTTGAGTAAATGTCTTATCACAATACTGGCATTTGTATGGTCTCTCTCCAGTGTGAATTCTTTCAGGGGCAGTGCAATTCATTTTGAAAGTAAATGTCTTGTTACAGCTCTGGGATTTGTATTTTCCCAATAAATGTTAACAATTTCAAATGGTAAAAAGATTCTGACAGAACTTTTGCTGGCTGACCACAGAACTTCAACATGCACAATTCTTCTCCCTGAATGTAATTGTGTCACAGCATATGCAGAAACTAGGTACTTGTGGGTGGTTTAATTGCTCTCAACTCAAGAATTCTTTATGAGAACACATTTTTTTGTTCTTTCCCACTACTGCCCTGATATTCGTACTTCTTTCAGTCTATGAACTGCTAATTAGTAGTAAACAAAGGTTTCTGGTGCGAATCTCCTATCACACAATGAACTTGTATATTTGTATGGAGTTCTTTCTCAAATAATCCAGCCCCTAAAAATAAAATGTGATGAAAAACAAAATTATTTCAGATGTTTCAATAACCTATACCGTGCCCAGTGCTGAACATAAAACTTGAATAACTTGACAGTGTGACATTCACACCATTATCCAGAGCCCAAGGTTGGCTTAAAGGGATAACATCTGTTCATTTTGGTCAAAATTTTAACTTTCCTGGGGTAAACAGCAATTTCCCCAAACCGATACTTACCAATGGTTAATGAATCCATTCCATGTACAAAGACTGCTATAAAAAGTTTCTTTTTCTGTAATATTCACATAAAAGATTATAATGGAGGTACCTAGTATTAATAGCCATCTATATAGGTACCTGTGGTCTGATGGCAAACACAGATTCCAGAATAATTGTGATAACTGCTGTTCTGGTGGTAACAAGTTATTTATGATATTTCTATGAGTTGTTCAATAATAATAATAATAATAATAATAATAATAATAATAAACTCAATTTTCATGTTGTTAACAGTATTAACTTAGTTTGGTATCCACTGGTTCTACTGGTATACTTACCCAGTAAGATATTGCTGTTGCCCTGGTAGAGGGTAGTAAGATTGCAGACTGCTGTGTAGTGTACCTCATTTCTTTAATAAATCTGTTGTCTCTATAACTGCACATGTCACATAAGGTATAATCATCAAATCATGGATGCTACCATACATCTAACTATATCAAATAAATAAGAATATAAATAAACAGAAAGATATAGCAGCACAATTGTATAGTATAGACATGCATGAAGAAAGCATTTATAATCACATGGTATGTTAGGGTTGATCCACTTGCCGAGCCACTTTGCTTACAGTGAGTGGATTGCATCCTAATATTAGAGGTTATTAGAATAATAATAGCAAAATTAATGATAAAATTATGAAAGAAATGAAAGTGATGATTAAACCTAAGCTCAGTTTGGAGTAATATTATATTGTCAGGAGCTATGAGCTGGGCTCTTAATTCTTTCCACATATTTTTTTACAAGTTTGATAAGTAACTTGACTATTTAATATTATGGCCATTTTTCCAGATCTCATTAGGGCTTTGAAGAGCTCATTGTATCATTTATGTATACAGTCTCCCCATGTACACGTACCTCTTGGTATTTTGGTACTTACGGCAAATGCGCGCTCTCCGCGCAGGGACAGCGTAGTGGGTAAAGGCAGGGCAATGTGCCGTCACAACAGTATTCTCACAAAAGATTAAATATCAAAAGAAATACAAGGATATAATAGACAGTCCAAAGCTTGACACAAAGAACTTCACTTCTGCACATGCGCAATTATATCCCGAAAGCAAGAAAGAAGCCCGTCAAATGTCAATTAATTCATTTTATTATTCCGAATTCATTCAGCATGTGTAGAGAGTGGTCGGGTCAAGACCTAGTTAAAAGTTTTTTCATTGAATGATTAGAGTTTCTTTAATGTGAAGTGACGTCATCAATACGTAAGGTGTAATTTAACTCATTTTGGGCTCTGGATAAGCGATTAAAAAGAGCCCGGAGTGGACCCCAGTCCCTTACGAATACGTTATTGGGCTAGGGATATATTGATCGTGCGCGGCGGATGAGATTTTCTGAACCTTTGTTTTGCCAGGAATTGGACACGCTAGGCTGCTGAAACTTCCGAAATATATGGATTGCATCTTCTCTAGGACCTGACTACTTTGAGGGACTGGAGAATTCAAAGTAAAAGGAAGTGGGGAAATGTTTGTATAGCTGAGCTGCAGAGATTTGCTGAGGTTAGTGATGGTCTTTTCTTTGTCATCTTGGAAGTACAAATTTCATGTAATATAGATGCCAAGGTTATTTGNATACAAGGATATAATAGACAGTCCAAAGCTTGACACAAAGAACTTCACTTCTGCACATGCGCAATTATATCCCGAAAGCAAGAAAGAAGCCCGTCAAATGTCAATTAATTCATTTTATTATTCCGAATTCATTCAGCATGTGTAGAGAGTGGACGGGTCAGGACCTAGTTAAAAGTTTTTTCATTGAATGATTAGAGTTTCTTTAATGTGAAGTGACGTCATCAATACGTAAGGTGTAATTTAACTCATTTTGGGCTCTGGATAAGCGATTAAAAAGAGCCCGGAGTGGACCCCAGTCCCTTACGAATACGTTATTGGGCTAGGGATATATTGATCGTGCGCGGCGGATGAGATTTTCTGAACCTTTGTTTTGCCAGGAATTGGGCACGCTAGGCTGCTGAAACTTCCGAAATATATGGATTGCATCTTCTCTAGGACCTGACTACTTTGATACTATTAGCTTAGGGACTGGAGAATTCAAAGTAAAAGGAAGTGGGGAAATGTTTGTATAGCTGAGCTGCAGAGATTTGCTGAGGTCAGTGATGGTCTTTTCTTTGTCATCTTGGAAGTACAAATTTCATGTAATATAGATGGCAAGGTTATTTGTTGTCTTCAGATGAATTAAAAATGAAAGAGAAACGGCAGTATTGACTTTTACTCTGAATATGTGAATTTCATCTTTTATCCACGTAGTATCCATTTGTATATATATAGCCATTTATAAAAACATAATCATTTATCTATTTATTTATTTCTGCAATGTTAAAGTCAGTTGTGCTTTCATTGATTGTACATTGTATGTGAAGGTGTTTATCAATGCAGAATCTGTATCTTGTTATTTCTATAATTACCTGACATCTTTATTGATTTTATTGCAGGGACTGGACAAATCAATATATGAAGTCATTAATTGCCTTGGGAATGTTTCTGTTTAGCTGAACTGCAGGCATTTGTAGAGAGCATTTATTAATCATCTGACAGAAGATTCCAAGAATTTGTGGACAGCTTTTGAAAACAGAAGAAAAAGTTGTAGAAACGACAGTGATTGCCTTAAATCTAAAAAAAATTGCATTTTTCATTAAATAAAAGAGAAATCACATTACTAGTAAACTATTTGTTGTGGCGAGAGATTTGTATGAAACCTCTTTGTATTAATTTACCAGATATAGAACACACATTTTAAATATTGTATAGATATCAGGAAAGTGGAGAGATAATAACCTCATAAGCAAAAATAATCAGCCTTTTTTATGAAACTCACACTCACATTGAAGAGAGCACTTAATTACAACTGCCGAAGAAATTGTGACTTTACCAAAAAGGGACATTTTGTTTGAAATCAAAGAATTCTCACTGAAAGACAAACAGAAAAAAGCTGGTAGATATTCTGTGATCAGTAACATCCAAGAAGAAATGGAGAACACCAAGAAAGAAGAGCAGTTGGGAGACTATGAGACATTTGCTGTTTCTCTAAAAAATACTTCTGTTCATAAAAGAATTCGCATTAGAAAGAAAGTACACAAATGTCAGTACTGTGATGTGACATTTGCTCATAAATCTAATCGTACTATCCATGAAAGAATTCACACTGGAGAAAAACCATACAAATGCCAGTACTGTGATAAGAGGTTTATTCAAAAACAAAATTGTCGTTTTCATGAAAGAAACCACACTGGAGAGCAACTATACAAATGCCAGTATTGTGATAAGGCATTTACTCACAAACTGTCATGTACCCATCATGAAAGAATTCACACTGGAGAGAAACCATACAAATGCCAGTATTGTGATCTAGCATTTCCTCAAAAAGGGAGTTGTGTTGTTCACGAAAAAATTCACACTGGGGATAAACCATACAAGTGTCAGTACTGTGATAAGGCATTTACTCAAAATTATATTTGCAGAAGGCATGAAAAAACTCACATTGAAGAAAAACAATATAAATGCAAGTACTGTGATAGGACATATCTTCACAGACAAACGTGCATTGAACATGAAAGAATTCACACTGGAGAGAAACCATTCAAATGCCAGTACTGCGATAGGGCATTTACAAACAAGTCTCTGTGCTCAAGTCATGAAGTAATTCATACTGGAAAAAAAACATACAAATGCCAGTACTGTGATAAGACCTTTGCTCGAAAAAAAGGATGTAAGGCTCATGAAGAAATTCACTCAAGAAAAAAACCATACAAATGCCAGTTCTGTGATAAAAGATTTACTGCAAAACATTCTTGCATTCATCATGAAAGAAATCACACAGGAGAGAAACCATACAAATGCCAGTACTGTGATAAGACATTTCCTCTAAGACAGCATTGGATTAATCATGAAAGAATTCACACAGGAGAGAAACCATACAAATGCCAGCACTGTGATAAGAAGTTTGCTCGAAGAGCAGGATGCACTGCTCATGAAAAAACTCATGCAAAAGAGAATTCATACAAATGTCAGTACTGTGACAAAAAAATGACTACAAAACGATCTTGCAATAATCATGAAAAAATTCACACTGGAGAAAAACCATACAAATGCCAGTACTGTGATAAGAGGTTTATCCAAAAACAAAATTGTCGTCTTCATGAAAGAAACCACACTGGAGAGCAACAATACAAATGCCAGTATTGTGATAAGGCATTTACTCACAAACTGTCATGTACCCTTCATGAAAGAACTCACACTGGAGAGAAACCATACAAATGCAAGTATTGTGATAAGACATTTTCTCAAAGAAGGTATTGCATTTCACATGAAAGAATTCACACTGGTGAGAAACCATTCAAATGTCAGTACTGTGACAAGGCATTTGCTCATAGAAGTTCCTGTACTGGTCATGAAGAAACTCACTCTGGAGAAAGGCCATTCAAATGCCAGTTTTGCGATGAGACATTTACTCGGACATGCCTCCGCGCTGGTCATGAAAGAACTCACTCAGGAGTGAAACTGTACAAATGTGAAAACTGCGACAAAGGATTTACTGATATAAATAAATTTGATTCTCATCAGGTTAGTTACTGTGAGGAGAAACCATACAGTTGTAAGTTCTGTCACAAGATATTTGTCAGCAGAAATGCATGTGATCTACATGAAAAAGATCACACAATAGCACATGGACCTTGTGATACAGGAGTGGACTATGGTAAAAATGTAGGCTGTCCTGATAGTGATGGGATATCCCATAAAGTGGTTAAAAGAGAAAATGTAGGCTGTCCTGATAATGATGGGATATCCCATAAAGTGGTCAAAAGAGAAAATGAGGATTTTGCCCCTGAAAGAGGGCAGGCATTTCCTGTTGCTTTGTTTAAAAATGTTTTTTCAGTGATTCAGGAAAAAAAGCCTGAAGCATCATAAATAGAATATTGTGTTAAAATCTTAAATAGACATAGAAATAATTTATTAATTATGAATTTTTGTGTTTGTCATGATGCTAGTGTTTTTTGCTAAATGAAAAATTTTAATTTTTTTTGTATGTTTACAAGTAATAATAATAAATAAATCAATAATGTTAATATTATAATAAGTGTCATTATTGTAATTATAAACAAGTCACATGTAGTAGTGATATATGTTAGTTGAACTTGAGATCAATTAGTAGCACATTATATTACTGTCATTTAGGTAAATGTTATTATAGAATACTGTTATCTAGAAGAATGGATTTTATTGTATCTTATTCACAAGCATGTTCTAGCTGGCAAAACTACAAATTTGCATAAATATATAAGAATGTGACATTTTATTTTAATACAAAACTCTAGACAACTACATGCATGGTTGCTATAATTAGGAATGATATTGTGCAAGCTGCTAATGCACATACCTTTTCTTCAAGCAATTATTAAGTAAATGAAATAATAATAGCTTTGTTTCACCAGGGATAAACTGGTGCCAGTTGAGTACACTCTGTATGTCATCTGAGAGAGACTTTTATCCACAATGTCCTTGGACAACTGATAATGAAGTATTGAAATTATCAACCATACTGTAATAATTAAATGCAAAATAGCGAACCAATAAAGATATTAATAAGAATAATTATCTTAAGCAAAGTCCAATACAACTTTAAAAAAATATTACATTGTTAAGTCTACATTTAAGAAACAATTAAAGCTTATATATTTATTTATGGCTTTTTTGTCTTTCATATTTTATTAGCAGTATTTTCTCAGTCCACAGTGCAAATGATGCACGTTCTGCCTTGGTAAATTGCGCATTTTTGTTTCTGCTTCCCTAACATGTAATGAACTCTGCGAAAATAAAGCCAACTTTGGATCCTGGGTAAATGTTGATGGTGATTGTCCATTTATCCACGCTTTCGTGATATTCCTCTGCTTTAAAAAATATTTTAGTTCATCACTGGGCAAGGAAGGTCGCTGAAATTATTTTGCATATAAAAATGCATTTTCGGAAAATTTTATACCAGTTAAAAAATTGTGTTGTACGTGAACTTAGGGGAGAAACAGTAGAGAATCTACGTAATACTTCCCACTCGGTGCAAGTGCCAGAAAACGGAGACCACCGCTCCCAGCATCTACTACTATTACTTCCAGTACCTTACTAACTTCCAAAGGGTCGTTAATGTAAACATAAAATGTAAACATAAAATGTAAACAATAAAAAATTCATTTATACATAGGCCCGGCGTAGACCCCAGCCAGTCACTACAAATACGTACGTTGGGTCAGGGATAATCATATATTGATCATAATGTATGTGCGCGGCGGACGAGGGGTTGATGCAAGTTCTTGAAACAAAAAAGAACAGATTATGATAAGCGATTACACTCATTGCCATTTTTATTTTGTATCATTGATAGTAATGAGTTCAAAAAGTGCAAGATTACATGTTGTGTGATGACGTCATCACTTTATGAGCTCCAACTGGGAAAGTATATTAATTTCACATAGGGCCCAGAATAAGCCTTAGTTGAGATTATCTGCCCCTCCTTTGTTTGGTCAAGAATTCATTTAATAGGACATTGGACACGGTAGGCTGCAGAAACTTCCGAAATATATGGATTGCATCTTCTCTAGGACCTGACTACTTTGATACTATTAGCTTAGGGACTGGAGAATTCAAAGTAAAAGGAAGTGGGGAAATGTTTGTCTAGCTGAGCTGCAGATATTTGCTGAGGTCAGTGATGCCGATGGTCCTTTCTTTGTCATCTTGGTAGTACAAAATCCATGTGACTATTTCGGATATTTACCAGCTGTAATATAGACACCAAGGTTTTGTGTTCGTCAATTGAAAATAGAAATTTAGGAGAAATCATAGAAATGGCAGTGTTTACTTTTATTCTGAATATATGGATTTCGTCTTTTATCCACGTAGTAACCATTTGCAATAGTTTAGCTATTTATAAAAACATAATCATATATATATATATATATATATATATATATATATATATATATATATATATATATATATATATGAAGCTGCTTATCAATAAAGAATCTGTATCTTGTTATTTCTATAATTACCTGACACTTTAAATGATTTTTTCCAGGGACTGGACAATTCAAAATGAGAGGTCCTCGCTTCAGAAATGTTTCTGCTTAGCTGAACTGCAGGCAGTTGAAGAGATCATGTTATTGATTAATAACAGACCCTAAATTCTTGATATCTTCTCTTGGGAATATAGAAAGAGAAATTGTAGAAACGGCAGTGTTGACTTTAACTCTGAAAAGAGCTGCATTTTTTATGGATGGAAGAGAAATCGCATTACTAGTAAACAGTTAGTTGTGGCAATAGATTCCATGAAACCCTTTTGTGTTAATTCACCTGTTATAGTACACACGTTTTGAAAATTGTGCAAATACTTTCAGAAAAGTGGGGAGATAATAACCTCATAAGAAAAATTAGCTATTTTTTTTTTCAAAACTCACACTCACATTGAAGAGAGCATACAATAACAACTGCTGAAGAAATTGTGATTTCACCAAAAAGGGATAATGTTTTAAATCTTCTCATTGAAAGACAAACAGAAAAAAGCTAGTAGAAATTCTGTGATCAATTACATCCAAGAAGAAATGGAGAACACCTTGAAAGAAGAGCAGTGGGGAGACTATGAGACATTTGCTGTTTCTCTAAAAAATACTTCTGTTCATGAAAGAATTCAGGATGGAAAAAAAGTACACAAATGTCAGTACTGTGATATGACATTTCCTTATAAATCTAATTGTACTCTCCATGAAAGAATTCACACTGGAGAAAAACCATACAAATGCCAGTTCTGTGATAAGACGTTTATTCAAAAACACAATTGCAGTCTTCATGAAAGAATCCACACTGGAGAGAAACGATACAAATGTCAGCACTGTGATAGGGCATTTACTCACAAACTGTCTTGTACTATTCATGAGAGAACTCACACTGGAGAGAAACCATACAAATGCCAGTATTGCGATACAGCATTTACTCAAAAAAGGAGTTGTGTTCTTCACGAAAGAATTCACACTGGGGATAAACGATATAAATGTCAGTACTGTGATAAGGCATTTACTCATAAAAATGCTTGTACTGGTCATGAAAAAACTCACATTGGGGAAAGGCCCTTCAAATGCCAGTTTTGTGATAAGACATTTACTAGAAAACAACACTGCATAGACCATGAAAGAATTCACACTGGAGAGAAAACATCCAAATGCCAGTACTGTGATAAAACATTTGCTAGAAAACAGAAATGCATTGAACATGAAAGAATTCACACTGGAGAGAATACATACAATTGCCAGTACTGTGATAAAAGATTTGTCATTAAAAACCAGTGCATTGACCATGAGAGAATTCACACTGGAGAGAAACCATACAAATGCCAGTACTGTGATAAAACATTTTCTCGCAAACAGAAATGCACAATCCATGAAAGAATTCACACTGGAGAAAAACCATACAAATGCCCATATTGTGATAAGGAATTTAGAACAAGGAATCATTATGTTCAACATGAGAGAACCCATACAGGAGAGAAACCCTACAAATGTCAATATTGTCTGCAGGCATTTTCTCATAAAGGGAGTTGCAATAATCATGAAAGAATTCATGTTGGCGAGAAACCCCACAAAACTCAGCAGTGGAGTGAGTCATTTGATGTAAAGTCTGATTGTGTTGTACTTTATCCTGAAGTTATTCACAGTGAAGGTAAACCATACAAGTGTAATTTTTGTTACAAGACATTTGTCAGCAAAAATGAATGTGATCTACATGAAAAAGATCACACAATAGCACATGGACATTGTGATACAGAAGTTGACTATTGTAAAAATGTGGTCAGCCCTGATATTGACAGAGTACCACAAAAATTGATCAAAAGTGAAAATGGAGATGATGGTCCAACAAGGAATCAGCCGTATCCTGTGGCTTTGTTTAAAAACGCATTTACTTAAAGTTTAGTCTTAGATATATACTAACACTTTGTGTTGTAGCATTGTGAAGATAATTAACATTTAATGCACAGATAGTTCTGTTTTAAAAATTAGGAAAAATTGGTTTGATGTACACGTTGTAAGTATTAAATGGCAATTCTGCTGATTACTTACTGTTATTTATCTTATTCCTTATGTTGTTTATGTTGACTGGCCATTCATGTAACGCTAAATTATTAAATAAAAAAATTAAAAAGACATCAAATCAAGGGGCAGAGATGAGGTAGGTCATGATGTAGGAGAAGGGGAAAATTGCTTTTCAATCCAGGATAATTCATTTTAGCTGGACAATCCCGTGGATAGCTTGTAAAACGGATTGGAGGTGGTTAATGTTATATTCTTTTGCAACAAACTTACAGGATTTATCTATTAAAATGTGATAAAAGTATATCGTGCTTGTTCTCAGAAAAGTTCAACAAGAATTGAGACACAATTATGAAAATTTGCAAAACCATGAAAAGATTTTAAACATGAATAATTACTAGTATTCAAAATTTCACTCTGGTGACATAGTTGACAAAAAATGAATGTTGTATTGCTCTTTGCTGCCAGTGACAACAAGCAGAGCTATACCGTCAACACATCAAAGGTGAAACTAATCACATACAAAGAAGCCTAGGAACAAACCATTTTGTATGTATGTATGTATGCCAAAAGGTGGGGGTGGGGGTGGGGGGGTTTGGGGGGCAGGTATATCTCCTGAACAGAGGCTATTTCCCTAATAAAGATGTTCTGTTAGACAGGAAATATTGTTCTGCGAGACATGAAATATTGGAGGTAAACGGTTTAAATACTTCAATGTTTATTGCAGAAAATATTACTTAATTCTTGTAACTGTGTTTATTTTTCAATTTATACTTAGTAGCAACCTTTAAAAATGATAGCATATATAATATCAAGAATTCCATCTGAAATATGGACTTTAATTCAGAACAGTTACGCTGTATTGACTGAAATATAACAACTGCTCCATCAATGTAAACAGTACTGATACAGAAATATTTAAACTTTCATACTAAATCACTTTAATATATTCATACTCCATCAATAAATTATAAATTACATAATTATAGCAAATAAATTAATGTTAGTAAAATTATATTGATGTTAGTCTTGTTATCTATTCCAATACCTCCCCTCCTAAAAACTGTTTTATATTTCTGCATGAAATAAAGTATCAAGAAATGTCATCTTACAATTATCTGATATATACCTACATGCCGAAAATACATTCGTAAGTAATATTTCTCAATTTAAAAATTTCTTGTAATAATTTCCTTTGTTAAAAAAAAGAATATATAATCATAAAAAAAAATTTTAGAAACTTAACAACCTGTACATATTAGTTATCATAAGTTTAAGACCTCTCATATAATCAAAAGAACTTGCAAGAAGAGTTCAAAAAATTTATGCCGAATGTATATGTTCCACCAATATATATACTATATACTAATGCTAAATAACCATTAACGCTTCACAATTATCACAATGATTTCAGCAGTCAATAAGTGACTGCCAGCACCTCATGTGTTCTCCTTTGTCCTGAGTCACTGTCATTACTTATTTTATTACATGATCATGTCATGATGCTCACTCATTCATCAAGGTGCAGTCCTGTGTGATGAATTATTTTATTGATTTGACCTCCTATTATCAACTGACTCCATTACCTTGGATCTCTGATGCTTCATCAGTAAGTTTTCAATGTACTCAACAAAATCTCAACGCATCTTTATTATTTTCAATCATCTGAAAACTTTGTGATCATGAAACCAAGCAGTTTTTGACTTAGTAATTAGAATGTAACTTAGCCAGGAGGTGACCTTGGCCAAAGTAAATAAGTGTACAAAGTCTGACTTGCAGTCCAACCTTTCCTGTGCTGCCGATTTCTCCAGTGGTCAACCCTGTGTCCTCTCTGTCATAACTTACTAAGCTGACCACGTATAAGGCCTTCCTGAGCCAGTGAAATCGCCAGCGTTCCATCCTGTCTCCACATACGCCCCAGAGTCATCGCTCTTGCATGACCTGTTTACAACAATGAATGAATAAATTGATAAATAAAACCGGTCAATACTTCATAAAACATCGGGTAATAAAAACAATTAAAGCTGATTTTAAACTAAAATTTTTAAGTTTCATTCTACCTGACTGTGGTGACTCTATCTCAAACACAAGTATTCACTTTACCTGACTGTGGTGACTCTATCTCAAACACAAGTATTCACTTTACCTGACTGTGG
>NW_019775824.1:318871-369369 GCF_001039355.2 Lingula anatina
TAGGCAATGCAGTCTGTTTGGTAAATTTTTCTGGCAATTAAACAATTTTTTTTGTGAAAATTTAAAATTTTTTCACTTATTGGCATTTTCAAGGTGTGACTTTGAAGTTCCATGATCCTGAAGACCTTTGCTTGTCACATTTTCTGAATGTCCATGTTATTAATATTTTATGATTGAAAATTGATGGTCATTATGCTGTTAAACATTATGTAATGTTGCATCACCTATTTTGGGCACTGCTCCTATGATGACCATTTAAGGGAAATCATGTCACTTGCTGTTCTCAAACTTACAGGAAAGAAACATGGGTCTAACATACAGCTTCAGTAGGCAATGCAGTCTGTTTGCTAAATTTTTCTGACAATTTAACATTTTTTTGTGAAAATTTAATTTTTCACTTATTGGCATTTTCAAGGTGCAACTTAGAACCTCCACGGGCTTGAAGACCCATGCTAGTCACATTTTTTGAAAATCCATGACACATATATTTTATTATTAAAAATTGATGGTCATTATGCTGTTAAGCATTATGTAATGTTGCATCAAAATAGAAAAAAACACAATTTTTGGTGCTGCTGCCATGATGACCATTATGGGAAAACCGTGTTACTTATGATTGTCAAACTTTCAAAAATGAAACACGGGACTAAAATGCAGCCCGAGTTGAAAAAGCAGTCTAATTGGCTTCTTTTTCTGGAAGTTATACATTTTAGTGAAATATTCATTATCTTTTTTGGCATATTTATTGTGTGTCTCGGAGCTCCCATGGACATGAAGCAGATTGGTAATCAAATTTTCTACATGTCCATGCTATTTATAGTCAATAATCAAAAATTGGTGATAATTATTCTATAATTCATTATGTAATGTTACATCAAAATTGACAATGATCTTTTTACACAGCTACTGCAAACAGGGTTCTGCCAAGGCCGCGATTCTGCGAGATTCTCGCCAAAAAAATAAAATTCTCGCACAAAAATTACCAAAGATGCGAAAATTCTCGCATACAAACCGAGTGAGGGTGCTATCATTGTTTTTGAGATGATAAAATACACATTGAGAGTGGCGTCTAAAATTGTTTATCTAAATAATCATCACCGGTATAAATTTCTGCGCATCATACGCTGCATTGACCTGATAACACAGTGTTCCTAACGTCGTCATATTGCGACGATGTTTTACTGCATGTGTACACTCGTAAGAGATCGTTTCAAGCAGCGTCGTCATTTGTTGTCGTAATATCAATAGTACCTCTTCATGACTACAGTCCAATCGGCAATCCTCGGGTGATTCCGCTGCACTCGGCCTAAAGTAGGTTGAGCGATTTGAGCGGTTTTATTGGTTCTCTCACTCGCGGGACAGTCAACCAATGATAGACGGCGTGACAGTGACTGTGATATTGGTGAAGCGTGGTTAAAATGGCGGCTTCCTTGCTTTCGTCGCCGACAGCGAAAGTTAAGAAACAGAAATCTATTTTAAGTTTTATGCCAAAGTCAGGTGAATCCGTCTCTCCGCCTGACAAGTCTGAGAAAAGGAAGAAACAAATTTCTGAAGATGCGACTTCAGATGAAACTGAAAGATCGTCGACGATAAAGGTATGGTCATTCCGTGGCATTTTTATTTTACCTTTTGGAAGGACACTTGACACTTCGTTTGAAAATGTGAAAGAAAGTAAAAAAAAAGTAATAGGCCCGTTTTTGATACGATTATTCCTCTATATGTGAGTATGAAAACTGAAAAAAAAAAAAAACCTTAAAAAATGACGGGTCCCGTTTCTGATATGCTTATTCCTCCTACTACAGTAGTATGTGAGTATGATAATATGAAAAAGAAGTTGAGGTCCGTTTTTGGTATGTTTATTCCTCCTATGTGAGTATGATAATATGAAAAAGAAGTTACAAAAGTTAGGAGGCCCGTTTTTGATATGTTTATTCCTCTCTCTCTATAATGTATATATATATATGTGTGTGAGAATAAAAATTTGAAAAAGGAAATGTTTAATTTTAATGAAGAAGTAAGGAGGTCTGTTTCTGATATGTTTATTCCTCTGTATATATGTGTGAGAATACTAATTTGAAAAAAAGTTAGTGCCTCCTAACCAGGGATGTTTTCATAGAATACACTCAACCAAATGTGTGACCTATATTTTTTTACTTTAGCCTTTATTTTAAAAAGAAGTCAATATTGTGAAAACGATACATCAAAGATAAAAAAGTCCTTCCCAAACACTTTTATGAAATTTTTCCTGATAAAAGTGTTAATTAAGTCATGATTAATCATCAAAACCTAAAAATTCTTTTGGATTGTGGTGTCTGGTTCCAGAAATTATAAGTTTGTAAGTAGAAGAAATTTTAACATTTTTTTAAAATTTTAGGTCTGCAGACCAAATGACATCGAAGGGCCTGAAAGAAAGAAACCAAAAGTAGTGCCACAGAAATTTCAACACGATTGGTTAAGAGATTATTCTTGGCTCCGCTATGATAATGAGGCAGATGCTATGTCATGTGCACTTTGCATCAAACATGGTAAGAAAAATGCAATGACTGATAACAACAAGAACTTTAAAACCACATCACTTGACCGCCATGCAGGCACTGCTGACCACAAAGAGAGCGTCACAGCTGAAAACATGCAGGGACAACTGCAGAAATCTGTAGAGAAACTAGTGAATGAGAAAGAAGCTGCAGCTTTGATTGCCTTGAAATCTACATACTGGATAGCCCAAGAAGGTCTTGCTATTTCTAAGTATGAAAGCCTGCTGGATTTGTTGGAAGAAATGAAGTGTCCCAATATTGAAGAGTTAAAGTGCACCAAAAGCATCAATTATAGATCTGATAAAACAGCAGGAGAAATGATAAGCACTATTGCAACTGTGATCAGGAGAGATCTTGCTGGTAAACTGATGGCTAGTCCATATGTTAGTTTTCTCTTAGATGAAAGCACTGACATTGCAACAACCAAAAAACTAGTACTTTATGCCAGAATTCTTGATTCAGAATTCACTCCTTCCACACATTTTGTGACAAACATCAAAATAGAAAGTACCACAGGTGAAGCTATCTACAATGAGCTGAAATCTGTAATGAATGAACCTGGCAGAGTTATTCCACCATCAAAGGTAATGGGCCTTGGGACAGATGGAGCTAAAGTTATGACTGGGACTGGGAAAGGGCTAACTGGATTCATGTTGAGAGACAACCCAATGATGCTGAACTACCATTGCATAGCTCATAGACTGGCTTTAGTCACATCACAAGCAGCCAACCAAGTCGCCTACTTAGTTGATTATCAAAACACATTAACGGGAATTTTCTACTTTTTCAAGTCATCAGCTAATAGAGTTGCAAAGTTGTCTGCGATACAGGATATGCTGAATGAACCCAGCCTGAAAGTGAAGGAGATCCATGAAGTAAGATGGTTGTCTACATATATTGCAGTACAAACAGTGTATAGGACACTCGATTCACTGCTCACATTTTTCAGCTCTGATCAAGATGCGAAGTCCAAAGGCTATGCAAAGAAAATGATTCAGTATGACTTTGTAGCTAGTACCTACCTGATGATGGATGTACTTCCAATCGTATCTGAGATGTGTTTGGTGTTCCAGAAGGAAGACTTGGATGTCAGTCAAGTGAAGGTGAACTTCATTATTGTTAAATGTTTGTAGATTAGTTTTTAAAAATGATTGTTCTTAATTCATAGTTGTTTTAAATTTGACTGCCTGTAGATAACTTTTTAAAAATTGTTCTTAATTTTTTTTTAATTTTCTCCTCTTCTATTATCTTTTTCTTACCTTTAACATTTTTTTCTATTATCACTTTCCTCTTATTCATATAAGTTATAATTATAAGTAATTTTTCTTTTCTTTTAATTTTGAATTTTATTTACAAAGTTTAAAGAATGCTGGCTTTTAAACTCTAAATATATTATTATTATTATTATTATTATTATTATTAGGTACAGGTTGACCATGCCAGAAGGGCACTGGAGAAACTCAAGGCTGGAGAAGATGAAACTACTTATCTGCATGAACTGAAGGAGAAACATCTGACGATTGAAGGAGGGAAGTTTGTCTTCAAGGGAAATCACATTCTTCAGGGAAAACAAAACACCGAGTCCATCAAATTGCAGCTGATTGACCAGATCTTGAAGAAGCTGAGTGAAAGATTTCCTGATGATGATAGCAATGTCATTTATGCTTTTTCTATACTTGCTATGAGGCCACTGACTTTCTTATCTAAATCAGAGCGGAAGACGTGGGGGGAGGATAAATTAGAAGTTTTAATCAAGCAGTATGGGGAGGAGAAAGTCACACAACAAGTAACGCAGGAGCCTTTGATTAACCCAGGTGACACCAGGAGAGAGTGGGCAATGGTCAAGGAGCTGGTTTTACATGAAGGCTATAAAAGGGACAAAATGACAGAGCTGTGGAGCCTTGTGAACAAGCACCACAAAGATGATTATCCCAACCTCCTCACATTAGCAGCATTGGCATTAATTGCCCCCATTCACACAGCGGATTGTGAGAGAGGCTTTAGTGCCCAGAATGCCACCAAGACAGCACTGAGGAATAGGCTCTCTCCTGACAAAGTGAACGACATCTTGACAATTAAACTTGAGGGGGGGGGATAGGAGAAAGTTTGACTTCATGGAGGCTCTTCAAGAATGGAGAGTCAAAAACAGGAAACTGTTTGTTAAATGACTAAGTTAGTTGTTCATTATGTGAACTTAAATGGACAGTACAGTACAGCAGTGTTGGCACATAGCCTAAAGTTTTTATAGAAAAATCATTTGCAACTGTATATACATACAGTCTATTTAAAAGTTGCTTTCAAAGTTGAATCAGTTCAGTTTGTGAACTTTAATAAAATACCAGTACAGACTAGCAGTGTATGTTTTTATGTAAAATATCATTTTTCCTGATCTCCCACTATTTCTCAAAATCTCCCCAACTTTTAAGCTCAGAGGGGAGAATTCTCCCCCCTTTTTTGAGACCTTGGCAGAACCCTGTGCAAACATTAGGAAAAGAAAACTGTGTTACTTATTATTATATTTAACTAATAAGTATGATTTTTGGGATTGTCATGCAGTNTTAGATACCCATCAATGTAAACTTGAAAATCTGACCGTCTTCCGGAAGACCCAGAAGACACCCTAAATCCACCCCTGGAGATACCATCACTTTACCAATATTTCCATGCAATAATTTGATAATTATAAATATATTGGCATTTTGCTTTACAAATAATAATAATAATAACATCAATATATTAATTTACAGCCTAAAATCAATGAAAAAACTTCATTGGACATATTAATCTATGTACCTTCCGTCCTTCCATGAAATTGGGAAATTCCATGTTTTTTGCTGGTTCCTGAGATTCGTCCCCGGACCCCCGCTGGGTAGGTATTTGGGTCCTATGATAAATATTCAGAGGTTTTAATTGAAAGCTAGTCACCTTCTATCCTTCACTCACCTGCATGGTAATAATAGTATTCCCATTCTGTGTGGCCTTCACTGATCTGGTGCTGAAACTGTTGCCATCACGCAGACAATCCACATGGTACAGTATAGGCAACGTGTTGTCTCCTGAAAAACAGAATAATTACCATTAACAGCTAGAACAAGACATGGCAAGGAATGCAGAGAGTTTGGGTAGAGTATGTGTGAATTATTTCAATCATTTTATTTGATTATAGCTTTTTTATTCTATTGGATTATAAGCACAAGTTAAGTACATAAACCATTTTTGTTGAACATATGTCTGAAGACAATTTATATTTTTGATAGTACTTTTATAGATTAATGCCATCAATTAATGTCCCCAAAATTGAAAACCATCACTCCATTGGGGTTAAGGACATTTCAATTTTCCCAAATTGATTCACAGTTACAGCAAGTATCAGGAATTAGGATCAAAGGTTGGTTAAAAGGAGAAAAATATCCCTTAGCCCAAGAAAATTTGTTAATTACCATTTTTTTCAGGGAAATCTTACAATTCCTGTCTTTAAAAAAAAAGCTAACAGATGCTGAGTTGCCAATAAAATAACACGTCCAACATACAAAGCAGATCACGGTAATAAAAATATGTAAAACAAAATTACGCCAAAACCTACTTTGGATAAATATTAGGTAATAAACTCACCAGGTCTAATAAAATATGTGTGTAGACTGTGGACATGGAGATGATCAGCAACGGTTTTTGAGGCAGCTACCAGAGCCTGACCCACCACTTGCCCTCCAAACACTGCCCGCGACCTCACTGGCTTCCATAAATTAGAGCCCCTTGAAATATCAGCCACAACAACAATATTCACCACAAGATTATACCAAGGAGTTATAACTCCTTGATTATACGTAGATGTCTTATGAAGTTATACAAGTATTTGCATGAAAAAAAAAAAAAAGAAAATAAAGAACTGACAGTCTTTATATGCTAGTATGTTATGGTGATTGCCTCTGCATTATGTAAGGTCAACAGTTTTCTGTGGCATGGCAGTTTTACAGTGCAGCCTGTGCAAATTATTAGAAAAGTTTCCAGTACTGAACAAAAAATTGTGGAATGAAATCATAATACTATATAGTAGTCTCTCCCTCTCCCTCTATCATAAGCCAAGGGTAATCAAACCGTCTTTTGACATCTCTAGCAGCTCCACTCTTCATTATTTATATATGGTGATTATTTGTGTCATGTGGTGTAGCCAAGTTATCCAAGTTATATATTTACATATTTAGATAAACTTATACAGACGTATGGTAGAGTACAAATTCTAACATGGACATCAGAGTGACGCTTCCTACTAAAGAACAGCAGAGGGTCGACTGGTTTCACCTCGATGGGAATCTCATCAGCCAGAACCTTCTGGATGGTAGCTTTGGATTGCTTTGAGGTTCTGGTGTCTCTGAGGAGAGAAAATACATAGCAGTTATAGTATTGGATGAACATACATGTATAAAACTAAAAATGTTTATTTAGAAAAGTCCATGCCTTGCATGCCAATGACCTTTAACTTAAACCACATGACTTATTACATCACACCAGTGACATATACTTCTTGTATATCTGAAATGATGGTTCACTGGGTATAAGCTGCATGTACATAGGGACCATTTCCATACCCCTATCGTACTAGCAGGATCACTCTATCTTTGAGTGGATTCTTGCCAAATCCCATTCAGTTTAAGCAGTGAGAATCCCTAGCTATATAGGGAGTTAGATTGTTCTAGCTAGTACAATAGGTTTATGGGAACCCCATCTTGTGCAATCATGCCATGTGTGTGCGTGTGTGTTGTGAGAGGAAGCCATGAAGGCAAGATCACATATATCTTCCATATGGTATCAGTGTTTGTAGTGTCAATTTAGGTTTCAGGAAACATCACTGCAAATTCTACAGAAAATAGATATACCTGGAAACAGCAAGATGGTCTTGATAACAAAGGCAAGTTTCTAGTGAACTATGTCACGCCAGGTCCAATAAGGAAGTGGTATTTTGTTTCACATATAGTGTGACAGTTAGATATTGTGTTAGGTGAGATTGTGACTTGGCTGTAGCAATTTCAAAGAAATGAAATGCATGGATTATTAAAATTGTGTTAGCTGTGATGGAAACACAATCTTGATAATGATATTCTACATTCTACTGAACCCACTGAGTGGCAAAAGTTTTTACAGAGATCTCTTTTTAGAAAATTCCACACTTTTCTTTTATTCACCCACATGTCACAAACAGTTAACATAACAATAATCTTCAAACTGTTTTTAGTTCTCAGATATTTTTAATCTCTTTTTGCAACTCACTAATTGGAGATTGATGAGTTTCGCTAGAAATTAAGGCTCCAAAAACAAGTTAATTCTCAAGGGTTTTGATTTGTGTATACCTTGGTTATAAAAAAATTACTGAATATCACACAATTTTTTGGTTATGAATAAATATTCTACCATGCAGCTTATGCCTTAATGTTTACAATTCCATCCATGCAGATAAATGCTAATATGTAGCTTTTAAAGAACTCAAAACAAATATCTATTGAGAATTTAAAAAAAAACTCCTTACTGTAGAAAAGTTCTCAGGCACTCCTCAGTAGTCCGCAGTTTGTCAGGGGGTGGGGCATGTGGCATGGTATACTGATGGCTAAGAACCCCTTCCTCCTCCTTGTGGTATGACACCTGGTGGGGAAATGACATACTTATCACGGTCATGTTCACAGCAGATTACACTGGTTTCTCCAGGGGCATGCTCAAACCATGTTGGGTCTAAGTTAAAACTGATGTGAGTGGCACTACAGCAGTGGCCATATTGTGACCCAGAAATAGGTTGCAACTGATGATGACAAGTTTCAATTCAAGAGTCATACAGAGATCAGGGATGGATCCAGAGTTATTTTCTGACAGTCTTCAAATTTATCATTGTTGATCCATCCTCCATTTTTGACCGTCTTCCGACAAAAAAAATTAGATACCCATCAATGTAAACTTGAAAATCTGACCGTCTTCCGGAAGACCCAGAAGACACCCTAAATCCACCCCTGGAGATACCATCACTTTACCAATATTTCCATNTTTTGTATACAAGAGTCATACAGAGATACCATCGCTTTACCAATATTTTAATACAATAATTTGATAATTATAAATATTGGCATTTTGCTATACAAATAATAATAATAAAAACATCAATATATTAATTTACAGCCTAAAATCCATGAAAAAACTTCATTGGACATATTAATCTATGTACCTTCCATGAAAATGTGAAATTCCGTGTTTTTTTAATACAATTCTGCTGGTTCCTGAGATTCATCCCCGGACCCCGGCCGGGTAGGTATTTGGGTCTCATGATAAATATTCAGAGGTTTTTATTAAAGCTAGGCACCTTCTATCCTTCACTCACCTGCATGGTAATAATGGTATTCCCATTCTGTGTGGCCTTCACTGATCTTGTGCTAAAACTGTTGCCGTCACGCAGGCGGTCCACATGGTACAGTATAGGCAACGTGTTGTCTCCTGAAAAACAATAATTACCATTAACAGTTAGAACAAGATATGGCAAGGAATGCAGAGAGTTTGGGTAGAATACGTGTAAATTATTTCAATTATTTTATTTGATTATAGCTTTTTTCATTCTATTTGATTATAAATCCATGATAAATACATAAACCATTTTTGTTGAACATGTCTGAAGACTATTAATTTGTCAGCATTTTAACAGATTAATGCCATCAATTAATGTCCCCAAAATTCACCACAATTTAGGATCTCAGACTCCTGGCAAACCTCACGGTCTATCAGCCATCTTGACAGTTGTTAATCACATGTATTCCAAAAGTTAATGTGAGAATTGAGCTTGAGGGGATGATAGAATTAAAAAAGAAAATCACACTAAGTTTGGGTTAAAGACTTTTGAATTTTCCCAAATTGTTTTACAGTCACAGCAAGTGTCAGGAAAGTAGAATCAAAGGTTGGCTAAAAGGAGAAAAATACTCCTTAGCCTCAGAAAATTTGTTAATTACCTTTTTTTTTTTAGGAAAGTCTTACAATACCTGTCTTTAAAAAATAATAGCTAACAGATGCTGACTTGCCAATAAAATAACATGTTCAACATACAAAGCAGATCACAGTGAAAAAAAAAACATCAAAATCTACTTTAGATTTTATTAAGTAATAAACTCACCAGGTCTGATAAAATATGTGTGTAGACTGTGGACATGAAGATGATCAGCAACAGTTTTTGAGGCAGCCACCAGAGCCTGACCCACCACCTGCCCTCCAAACACTGCCCGCGACCGCACTGGCTTCCATAAATTAGAGCCCCTTGAAATATCAGGCACAACAACAATATTCAACACAAGATTATACGTAGAAGTTTTATGAAAATATACTAGTATTTGCCTGAAAAAAAAAAAGAAAAAAGAAAGAACTGACAGTCTTTATATACTAGTATGTTATGGTGATTGCCTCTGCATTATGTACGGCTAACAGAGTTTTCTGTGGCATGACACTTTTACAGTGCAGCCTGTGCAAATTATTAGAAAAGTTACCAGTGCCGAACAAAAAATTCTGGAATGAATAATATTATATACTAGCCTCTCCCTCTCCCTCTGTCAGAAGCCAAGGGTAATCAAACCGTCTTTTGACATCTCTAGCAGCTCCACTCTTCATTATTTATATATGCTGATTATTTGTGTCATGTGGTGTAGCCAAGTTGTCCAAGTTATATATTTACATATTTAGATAAACTTACACAAATGTATGGTACAGTACAAATTCTAACAAGTTACAACCTGTATGTAACAAATACAACGTTGCTGGATATTTCAACTCCTACAGTACTATGTAACATGTTGTTCAACTAATACTACTCCAAAGAAGAGTGTCAAAACAATGCCTCAATTGTGCTTATAGACAGTCACATGTATTGACCTCCAACTTGAATTCAAACAACCGACAGCGTGTGGATGCCCTCGTTTACCCAACTTCCCACCACACTTGTAGCAGACGAATTGTTACTAAAATACTGACATATTTTCCTAGCATTTTCTTTTAACACAAAAGCTACTAAAATGTAATATGAATACGTAGTCTTGAAGAGCGTATGGGTATTACCTATACAAGTTGACGTCTATTTCTTCGAGTTTGAGAATTGTATTTGTAAGATGATTTTCCAACTCTTCCCCCATAGTTGTTTACTTTTGATCAAACATTTGATAGATGGCGCTGAGCACTTGTTTCAAATAATATCATTGGATGGTTGCTGTCAAGGACAAAAATAGCCAATGACATCGCGCGTTTCTTTGGTCTTAGGTTCAAACAAGGTGAAGAAAATTCGTCCGCTGTTCAGATTGCGAAATTTCTCATATATTTTTCGGGAGTTCTGCTCCTAAATCTGTCATTTTTAGCTCAAGAAGGATTAAAGCTAGAAAAGGTAAGTTGCACATCACATATTTTCAGAGAAACACACAGAAAGCCCATCATTGTATCAAATTGTGCGGAAATTTTGATGTTTTACGACAACATTCACGATTTCATTTAGAATCCCACTGCAACACTCCAGAAAATGAATTCCGCAGATATTAAGTGCGAAAATAAACATGAATACTCTTTTGTTGTGTCAATGGTGTTTGAATATATGTGTGTTCGAAAAAAATGGGTGCAAAGTAATATGCAAGTGACCGTATGGTAGATATTAATGCCTCGGATTCACACCCAAAGGCCTTTTCAACGTTAAATAATCGGTCGAGTGTGGGACTGAGTAAACTGCGCATTTCACAGTGACAGCTTGTTATTAAGACTTATGTCTTATATAAATAGCAGCACCCCATCAGGTGAGACCCCTGTAAGATTATAGCATCAGAAACTCAAAATAGAACATGTCCATGGCAGTGATCGTTTCCAGATTGTCATGGATGAATAGCAAAGATCGCCCAAGAAATGTTTGGGACAGGTTTTCTCTTTAGAACATCTGCCTATAGCATTATTTTCACGGCACATAGGTAAGCAGTTTTCTGGTTTTGACTGGTTTAGAAGGCACAAGAGGGAGAAAGATTTCTAGGTGACTCAATTTTGTTTATTTTCAATATATTATTCTTGCTTTCATTTACAAAATTTCTTGTGCTTTTGTGTAATAAAAGAGGTTAAACCCAGTAGTTACACTGGTCAAAATTCTATATACGAGAAAGTCTTTAGAGACTATAAATTCTGAGTGAGATGTGTTCCATGTGAACCCTCTGAGCTAACTCCAGGGTCTCTCAGCCCAGATAAAGGTGAAGGTGTTCCACCTCTGTGTTAAACCCATCAGTGACTTATTTGCTGATGAAATTATGTGTCATCCAATTTTTCACCTGTCTTACATTAAAGGAAATCTATGCTGGACAGTTATTTTAGGCCACCTTTGTTGGAGAGCTGTAATTGTTGGATATTATTACACCAGCATGCTTTGGGATGGTCAGACATAAATGTATTCTTCAGTAGTAGTATGTAGCAGTAGTAATAGTATTGTGGAATTTTTAAGTTTAAATCAATTGGATATTGAGAAAAATATCACAATGAACACAGAACCAAATTTTTGTGATTGTCTTTGTTCTGTGTTGATGTCGAGACGTAACAAAAGGAAAAGAAAGAGGTAAAACTATAGTTCTCTAGATTTGTTCAGAATTACGTGGCAGGCTACTGCATTGAAATTCACTTTCATGATTAGTAAGTCAATTAGTTTTTCTTTTGAAAGAATTATTCTATGTTCAAAAATGAGATATCTACGTGTATACACATGAACTGTATATAAATTGTGTTTTTTCATGTCCGTGTGTGTTTATTTTTCTGTATTTCTCTACCAGTTTTAATGTAATTGGCTGGATTTATACTGACGTATTTGATCCTTACTTGTCACTGTGTCAAAAGTGCATGTTGGCTATCCTGATTCATTAGCTTTGTTATTTGCTAGTCTGTGGTGGTATAGCCTTACTTAATGCACTGCAAGGCAGTAGTGATATTTTACACCATTATCATATCATTTATCTCCATGTTATTCAAGTCACAAGGTTAAAGTCATTTAAGGGAATATATGCATGATTTCTGGCACAAGTTAATACATTAAACAGTATTTTCATAGGGTTTCAACTTCACTGTCATAATTTACCATCACTTTCTTCAGAATGAAAGGAAAAATAAGAGATTAAACAAATCTTGGTCATTTCAGAATGGCTGAGAAACTGACAGACATAGAGCTGACGGGGATTATTCTGGAGGAGACCAAGCCACGGACCTTGGGGGGAGACCCCTCTTCTGTACTTCTACAGGTAGGTGAGATCATAGATTACCACACACCTGGGGGGAGGGGGGCTCTTCCTTTGAACTTCTACAGTAAGCTAGTATATGATCTGAAGTAGGGGAGGAAAGGGAGGGGGGCACTTCATTGGTTGTAGTCCACTCATCGAAAGCAACTTTTGGTTCAAAAATGTGAAGAAAAAGTCCATTTAAATTGAGAAGGAATTGGTTTTAAATTCACTCAAAAAGCAAATACTAGTATTTGTCTGAATGAATTAATTCATGACATTTTTTTCTTTCCAATATTTCTTTCTGATTTTTCTTGGGTCTAAATAGACAGAAATTTGTTTTGATAAAGTTCTACCTGTCTTCTGTAGTAGTACAGGTATGTTACATCATACCTGAACAGGTGGAGAGCTAGGTTAGAAAATTGATCACAATCCTTCTCAGCAAAACAAAGAAAAGAATCTATGACTTAAAATCTGATTTCAGTTTTATACAAGTAATTATCATTAGCCTCTTTTAAGATGAAAGGTTGATCATTTTAGAAAAAAATATGTCTGTGTCAACTTGAGCATAGTAAATTTTAACCTAGTGCAAAAAAGTCTGGGTTGGCCAGCTGGCACATGAAATATATCACTAATTATATTGACGGCATGTTTGTCTGGAATTATTTTGTTTCACATAATATCCTTCAAAGGAAGGGCATGAGGTGGAGGAGGGGTGATTACTGCTACACAATTTACCAGACTGAAACACGCTTATGAGTTTGTCTTTTTCTCCCTGCGAAGTCATGTCAAGGTACACATATGATGAATATTGCAGTTGCAGCCATGTAAATATTTGAACTGTAAATAAACACATGATACTGGGAGCAGGAAGAAACTGGTTTTCATTTTTTCTTCCCAGCAGTACTAATTACTTTGTCTGTCTGGAGGGAGCTCAGCAGATTACTCCTTCACAAATCAGGAATTATGCATTGAAAGTTTAAAGTGTTACTGAGGTAATTTACACCTGAGCCCGTATTTTCACCTGGATTGCCAAGTATACGGAGTACCTGGGATGCCTGAGCACAGCTACCTGTAATATGATCTTCTTGTTCTGTGCCTTACTACAGCAACATTGAAACAAATTCATTTCCTCTTGAGTCCAAATGTCTCTTTTCTCATTAGTGGAAGTGAGGTTGGATTCATTAAAGGGAAACGTTTGATTGGTGCTGATGAATCTTTGAAGCAGAAATGTTTTCTTGAATATTTTTCTCTTTCTTTTTTTTCCAAGCGGATAACCCAAATACTGAACCTTGCCAGCTATCATGCCAGGACATTAATTCAGTGTTTGTTTACAGTGTAGAGGAGTTCATCTGTATGCAGCTGCTATACTTAGGCCCCCGTCTGGATGTTTTTATTTTTCTTTTTATGTTGAGTGTGTGAATGCCTGTGTGTGTGTGTGTGTGTGTGTGTGAGAGAGAGATAGAGAGAGAGAAAATGAGCGACAGGATATATATTTTTAACATTTTGACTCTTTGGGACATTAACATTATGCAATGTGATATTGGACATTTCTTGCTAGCACAGGTTATTTTGAGCGATATGTCCTTGAAAATGGAACCTCATGTTTATTTGTCCTGTATAGGCAAGGACCATCCAGGGCAAGCTGGCAGTTATTGAACCTCTCTCCCTCAATTAATTCCCAATCCTCATGTTTACCATAGTCTTGTAGGTATGCTTGGGATGCTGGGATGTTGAGGATTCCAGACATTGAGCCTAGTACTAGTAATTGATGAACCAAATATTTTGTCTCCCCCCCTCTCTCTCTCTCTCTCTCTCTCTCTCATTTATTTGCCCTTGAAGCATGAGTATTGCCTGTACAAATTTGCTTCATCATTTGAATGTAAACATAATGTATGCTGAAATCTTTTGAAATTCTGAGATTCCTGAAGATTTGTTTCTTGTTGGCATGCAAATGTTAAAACTGACAGTGACTTAAATTGGCTTAACAAAAAAGGCTTGATTCAACTTATTTTAGTCAAATTATAACCATTTGGATAACAAATTGACAAAGAAGTAGTGATTTGGCTCAGAGAAAAAAATTTGCTAGTGCTACCCCAGAGTGTGTGTCTCAAAAACCATAGTGATCAAGAATTCCATTTATCTAATTATCTAATTTTTCTCATTAGTAGGCACATTACTTAGTAATGAGCTTCTAGGTTCCATCATGCTTTATCTCACCTGTCCTACAGGGAATACAGGTAGATAGATGGTCACCTACAGCAGCCATGTCATCGTGACCCATGAAATNTAAGATACCCATCAATGTAAACTTGAAAATCTGACCGTCTTCCGGAAGACCCAGAAGACGCCCTAAATCCGCCCCTGGAGATACCATCACTTTACCAATATTTCCATGCAATAATTTGATAATTATAAATATATTGGCATTTTGCTTTACAAATAATAATAATAAAAACATCAATATATTAATTTACAGCCTAAAATCAATGAAAAAACTTCATTGGACATATTAATCTATGTACCTTCCATCCTTCCATGAAAATGGGAAATTCCATGTTTTTTTAATACAATTCTGCTGGTTCCTGAGATTCGTCCCCGGACCCCCACCGGGTAGGTATTTGGGTCCTATGATAAATATTCAGAGGTTTTAATTGAAAGCTAGTCACCTTCTATCCTTCACTCACCTGCATGGTAATAATAGTATTCCCATTCTGTGTGGCCTTTACTGATCTGGTGCTGAAACTGTTGCCATCACGCAGACAATCCACATGGTACAGTATAGGCAACGTGTTGTCTCCTGAAAAACAGAATAATTACCATTAACAGCTAGAACAAGACATGGCAAGGAATGCAGAGAGTTTGGGTAGAGTATGTGTAAATTATTTCAATCATTTTATTTGATTATAGCTTTTTTATTCTATTGGATTATAAGCACAAGTTAAGTACATAAACCATTTTTGTTGAACATATGTCTGAAGACAATTTATATTTTTGATAGTACTTTTATAGATTAATGCCATCAATTAATGTCCCCAAAATTGAAAACCATCACTCCATTGGGGTTAAGGACATTTCAATTTTCCCAAATTGATTCACAGTTACAGCAAGTATCAGGAATTAGGATCAAAGGTTGGTTAAAAGGAGAAAAATATCCCTTAGCCCAAGAAAATTTGTTAATTACCATTTTTTTCAGGGAAATCTTACAATTCCTGTCTTTAAAAAAAAAACTAACAGATGCTGAGTTGCCAATAAAATAACACGTCAAACATACAAAGCAGATCACGGTAATAAAAATATGTAAAACAAAATTACGCCAAAACCTACTTTGGATAAATATTAGGTAATAAACTCACCAGGTCTAATAAAATATGTGTGTAGACTGTGGACATGGAGATGATCAGCAACGGTTTTTGAGGCAGCTACCAGAGCCTGACCCACCACTTGCCCTCCAAACACTGCCCGCGACCTCACTGGCTTCCATAAATTAGAGCCCCTTGAAATATCAGCCACAACAACAATATTCACCACAAGATTATACGTAGATGTCTTATGAAGTTATACAAGTATTTGCATGAAAAAAAAAAAGAAAATAAAGAACTGACAGTCTTTATATGCTAGTATGTTATGCTGATTGCCTCTGCATTATGTAAGGTCAACAAATGGCATGGTATACAAGTGGCATGGCAGTTTTACAGTGCAGCCTGTGCAAATTATTAGAAAAGTTTCCAGTACTGAACAAAAAATTGTGGAATGAAATCATAATACTATATAGTAGTCTCTCCCTCTCCCTCTATCATAAGCCAAGGGTAATCAAACCGTCTTTTGACATCTCTAGCAGCTCCACTCTTCATTATTTATATATGGTGATTATTTGTGTCATGTGGTGTAGCCAAGTTATCCAAGTTATATATTTACATATTTAGATAAACTTATACAGACGTATGGTAGAGTACAAATTCTAACAACCTGTATGTAACAAATACAACGTTGCTGGATATTTCAACCCCTACAGCACTATGTAACATGTTGTTCAAATAGTACTTCTCCAAAGAAAAGTGTCAAAACAATGCCTCATTTGTGCTTATAGACAGTCACATATATTGACCTCCAACTTTAATTCAAACAACCGACAGCGTGTGACTGCCCTCGTTTACCCAACTTCCCACCACACTTGTAGCAGACGAATTGTTACTAAAATACTGATATATTTTCCTAGCATTTCTTTTAACACAAAAACTGCTAAAATGTAATATGATTACGTAGACTTGAAAAGAGTATTGGCATTACCTATACAAGTTGACGTCTATTTCTTCGAGTTTGAGAATTGTATTTGTAAGATGATTTTCCAACTCTTCCCCCATAGTTGTTTACTTTTGATCAAACATTTGATAGATGGCGCTGAACACTTGTTTCAAACAATATCATTGGATGGTTGCTGTCAAGGACAAAAATAGCCAATGACATCGCGCGTTTCTTTGGTCTTAGGTTCAAACAAGGTGAAGAAAATTCGTCCGCTGTTCAGATTGCGAAATTTCTCATATATTTTTCGGGAGTTCTGCTCCTAAATCTGTCATTTTTAGCTCAAGAAGGATTTAAGCTAGAAAAGGTAAGTTGCACATGATATATTGTCACAGAAACACACAGAAAGCCCTTCATTGTATCAAATTATGGGGAAATTTTTATGTTTTACGACAACATCCACGATTTCATTTAGAATCCCACTGCAACACTCCAGAAAATGAATTCCGCAGATATTGCGAAAATAAACGCGAATACTCTTTTGTTGAGTCATTGGTGTTTGAATACATGTGTGCTCGAATAAAATGGGTGCAAAGTCATATGCAAGTGTAGATATTAATGCCTCGGATTTACACCCAAAGTCCTTTTCAATGTTCATTAAGCGGTCGAGTGTGGGGCTGAGTAAATTGCGCATTTCACAGTGACAGCTTGTTATTAAGACTTATGTATTATATAAATAGCAGCACCCCGTCAGGTGAGACCCCTGTAAGATTATAGCATCAGAAACTCAAAATAGAACATGTACATGGTAGTGATCGTTTCCAGATTGTCATGGATGAATAGCAAAGATCACCCAAGAAATGTTTGGGACAGGTTTTCTCTTTAGAACATCTGCCTATAGCATTATTTTCATGGCACATAGGTAAGATGTTGAAAATCTGGTTTTGACTGGTTTAGAAGGCACAAGAGGGACACATAGCTTTCTAGGTGACTCAATTTTGTTCATTTTCAACATATTTTTTTTGCTTTGCTTTTCAAAATTTTGAGTGCTTTTGTGTAATAAAAGAGGTTAAACCCAGTAGTTACACTGGTCAAAATTCTACATGCGAGAAAGTTTTTAAAGACTATAATATCTGAGTGAGATGTGTTCCATGTGAACCCTCTGAGCTAACTCCAGGGTCTCTCAGCCCAGATAAAGGTGAAGGTAGTCCACCTCTGTGTTAATCCCATCAGTGACTTATTTGCTGATGAAATTATGTGTCAACATATTTTTCACCTGTCTTACATTAAAGGAAATCTATGCTGGACAGTTATTTTAGGCCACCTTTGTTGGAGAGCTGTAATTGTTGGATATTATTACACCAGCATGCTTTGGGATGGTCAGACATAAATGTATTTTTCAGTTGTAGTATGTAGCAGTAGTAACAGTATTGTGGAATTTTTAAGTTTAAATCAATTGGATATTGAGAAAAATATCACAATGAACACAGAACCAAATTTTTGTGATTGTCTTTGTTCTGTGTTGATGTCGAGACGTAACAAAAGGAAAAGAAAGAGGTAAAACTATAGTTCTCTAGATTTGTTCAGAAGCATGTGGTACAGTAGGATTTCAAGCTACTGCATTGAAATTCACTTTCATGATTAGTAAGTCAATTAGTTTTTCTTTTGAAAGAATTATTCTATCTTCAAAAATGAGATACCTACGTGTATACACATGAACTGTATATAAATTGTGTTTTTTCATGTCCGTGTGTGTGTTTATTTTTTCTGTATTTCTCTACCAGTTTTAATGTAATTGGCTGGATTTATACTGACGCATTTGATCCTTACTTGTCACTGTGTCAAAAGTGCATGTTGGCTATCCTAATTCATTAGCTTTGCTATTTGCTAGTCTTACTTAATGCACTGCAAGGCAGTATTGATATTTTACACCATTATCATATCATTTATCTCTATGTTATTCAAGTCACAAGGTTAAAGTCATTTTAAGGGAATATATGCGTGATTTTTGGCACAAGCTAATACATTAAACAGTATTTTCATAGGGTTTCAACTTCACTGTCATAATCAACCATCACTTTCTTTAGAATGAAAGGAAAAATAAGAGATTAAACATATCTTGGTCATTTCAGAATGGCTGAGAAACTGACAGACATAGAGCTGACAGGGATTATTCTGGAGGAGACCAAGCCACGGACCTTGGGGGGAGACCCTTCTTCTGTACTTCTACAGGTAGGTGAGATTATAGATTACCACACACCTTGGGGGGGGGGGGGGCTCTTCCTTTGAACTTCTACAGTTAGCTAGTATATGATCCGAAGTAGGGTACAAAAGGGGGGGCACTTCATTAGTTGTAGTCCAATCATCGAAAGCAACTTTTGGTTCAAAAATGTGAAGAAAAAGTCCATTTAAATTGATAAGGAACTGGTTTTAATTCGCTCAAATAGCAAATATTGGTCTGACTGAATTTAGTCATTTCTTTCTTTCCAATATTTCTTTCTGATTTTTCTTGGGTCTAAATAGACAGATATTTGTTTTGATAAAGTTCCACCTGTCTTCTGTAGTAGTACAGGTATGTTACATCATACCTGAACAGGTGGAGAGCTGGGTTAGAAAATTGATTAATCCTTCTCACCAAAACAGAAAAGATTCTATGACTTGAAATTTGATTTCACTTTTATAATTGTCATTAACCTCTTAGATGAAAGGTTGATCATTTTAGAAAAAAAAATATGTCTGTGTCAACTTGAGCATAGTAAATTTTAACCTAGTGCTAAAAAGTCTGGGTTGGCCAGCTGGCACATGAAATATATCACTAATTATATTGACGGCATGTTTGTCTGGAATTATTTTGTTTCACGTAATATCCTTCAAAGGAAGGGCGTGAGATGGAGGAGGGGTGATTACTGCTACACAATTTACCAGACTGGAACACGCTTATGAGTTTGTCTTTTTCTCCCGAAGTCATGTCAAGGTACACATGTATATGATGAATTGCAGTTGCAGCCATGTAAATATTTGTACCGTAAATAAACACGTGATACTGGGAGCAGGAAGAAACTGGTTTTCATTTTTTCTTCCCAGCAGTACTAATTACTTTGTCTGTCTGGAGGGAGCTCAGCAGATTACTCCTTCACAAATCAGGAATTATGCATTGAAAGTTTAAAGTGTTACTGAGGTAATTTACACCTGAGCCCGTATTTTCACCTGGATTGCCAAGTATACGGAGTACCTGGGATGCCTGAGCACAGCTACCTGTAATGTGATCTTCTTGTTCTGTGCCTTACTACAGCAACATTGAAACAAATTCATTTCCTCTTGAGTCCAAATGTCTCTTTTCTCATTAGTGGAAGTGAGGTTGGATTCATTAAAGGGAAACATTTGATTGGTGCTGATGAATCTTTGAAGCAGAAATGTTTTCTTGAATATTTTTCTCTTTCTTTTTTTTCCAAGCGGATAACCCAAATACTGAACCTTGCCAGCTATCATGCCAGGACATTAATTCAGTGTTTGTTTACAGTGTAGAGGAGTTCATCTGTATGCAGCTGCTATACTTAGGCCCCCGTCTGAATGTTTTTATTTTTCTTTTTATGTTGAGTGTGTGAATGCCTGTGTGTGTGTGTGTGTGTGTGTGTGTGTGTGTGAGAGAGAGAGAGAGAGAGAGAGAGAGAGAGAGAGAGAAAATGAGCGACAGGATATATATTTTTAACATTTTGACTCTTTGGGACATTAACATTATGCAATGTGACATTGGACATTTCTCTCTAGCACAGTTTATTTTGAGCGATATGTCCTTGAAAATGGAACCTCGTGTTTATATGTCCTGTATAGTCAAGGACCATCCAGGGCAAGCAGGCAGTTATTGAACCTCTCTCCCTCAATTACTTCCCAATCCTCATGTTTACCATAGTCTTGAAGGTATGCTTGGGATGCTGGGATGTTGAGGATTCCAGATATTGAGCCTATAGTACTAGTAATTGATGAACCAAATATTTTGTCTCCCCCCCTCTCTCTCTCTCTCTCTCTCTCATTTATTTGCCCTTGAAGCATGAGTATTGCCTGTACAAATTTGCTTCATCATTTGAATGTAAACATAATGTATGCTGAAATCTTTTGAAATTCTGAGGTTCCTGAAGATTTGTTTCTTGTTGGCATGCAAATGTTAAAACTGACAGTGACTTAAATTGGCTTAACAAAAAGGGCTTGATTCGACTTATTTTAGTCAAATTATAACCATTTGGATAACAAATTGACAAAGAAGTAGTGATTTGGCTAAGAGAAAAAAATTGCTAGTGTTACCCCAGAGTGTGTGTCTCAAAAACCATAGTGATCAAGAATTCCATTCATCTAATTATCTAATTTTTCTCATTAGTAGGCACATTACTTAGTAATGAGCTTCTAGGTTCCATCATGCTTTATCTCACCTGTCCTACAGGGAATACAGGTAGATAGATGGTCACCTACAGCAGCCATGTCATCGTGACCCATGGAATAATGCGAAACGAGTGTTGTTATTTCTGAGAGATGGGGATGTCATCAGCAAAATAAATAAATTTGACAGAAAAGGAAAATTGCGCTACTACAGCGTGCAACTACATTCTGCTAGTATTAACACAAGACAGTCATAAGAACAGAGAGTTATAGCTTGCTCAGTGTCATTTCTTATGAATGTTAAGTATTTTAAAGTAATAGGCCTAGACAAGCAATCCAGCTTTGGTATCAGGGAGTGCTATATTAGTGGTTCTGTTATGATGTAGACCCATCAATATTTCCAAGTACGCAGGTTGAATCCTGAAAGATCTGCAGTGAAATACAAACTTTCCTGTCCCCAACAAAGTAAATTAGAAAAAAAATTGGCACATCTCATTGATTTGTTCAGAGGATAAATGTCAATCTTAAAGAAGATATGTGAAGGTGTTTTATCTGTTAACATGCTGTACTTTCCGCAGGTGGGCAGGTGTTTTATAACATAATCAATCAAAGCTGAGTCAGTGTAGAAGTAGTCTGATATTGAAGTAAATCTTAGCTGTCTTTGATAGATAAATCTGTTATTAGTGGTTTTTGACAGGTTCAAGGGTGACTGGCACATTTTTTTGATATTTATCAATGCCTGAAAAAATTTTTAAATTACTAGTAGTAGTACAATAATCCAGGACTTTGGCAAAAATATTTTATGTTCCACAGCGAATCTGTCAAATTGTTATTGTTGATGATCAAGTCTGTACAGAATTACAAAATAGATCAGAAACAAAACTCATTCCAGGAACGGTTTCACATTGTGTCCAAGAGATAATTTATATTTTCCTAGGGGATCATCAGAATCAATGGATTTCCATCCCTATATTCATATCTTCAATACAAAAGTCCAATGTAAAATGGGAGATATTGGTTTTATGGTTGCAGCACCAAGTCCCATGGAAGGAATGTCAAGAGTTTGGAGTCAGGATGTGGACAAGCTAGGTTTAATCTGGAGTTTGAGTCTGAGGCTTGCATTCATTGATTGGAAGGAGGATTTGTGATTTATGTGGAGAGAGAAAGGGAGGGAGGGGCATTGCCCAAAGGGGGTAATAGTCATGAGGGTTTAATGGTTAAACGGCTATGGTGTAGAAAATAATCAGGTGTTTGATATCTTCACTTCACAATTTTATAAATTAGATCTATTAAAGAAAAATATTTATTTCTTTAAGTCTTCAACCAGCACATGTATTTTTGATACTGAATGATTTGAATATCTGCATCATTGGTTAAATAAGGAATGAAATTACATTTCAGTTGATGACTTACAATCACTGCAGTCAATAGATGTCTGTGTTGAAGGCTTTCAGAGTTTATCGATGCAAAAATTAATTGAACTTTGTTAATAGGAATCCATGCAGGGTTTACAGTCATGAGATCAAAGAAAATGCACAGGCAATCTATATTGGGGAGTGGGGAATCCAGGAGGATCACATACAGACGTGATTTGCCTCAGGTTGATCTGATAGGTATTTCCATTAATACTGAGAGCTTTATGTAAATGCGCAGCAGAAGCCGAAAAGGTTACTGTCTCTGGTCACATAGGCCAGTATTGATGTAAAGGGGACTTACTAGTCTGAGGGTCAAATATGGCCGACCCACTAGAATTCTTCNGAGAGAGAGAGAGAGAGAGAGGGATCGGAGAGGGAGGGAGGGGCATTGCCCAAAGGGGGTAACAGTCATGAGGGTTTAATGGTTAAACGGCTATGGTGTAGAAAATAATCAGGTGTTTGATATCTTCACTTCACAATTTTATAAATTAGATCTATTAAAGAAAAATATTTATTTCTTTAAGTCTTCAACCAGCACATGTATTTTTGATACTGAATGATTTGAATATCTGCATCATTGGTTAAATAAGGAATGAAATTACATTTCAGTTGATGACTTACAATCACTGCAGTCAATAGATGTCTGTGTTGAAGGCTTTCAGAGTTTATCGATGCAAAAATTAATTGAACTTTGTTAATAGGAATCCATGCAGGGTTTACAGTCATGAGATCAAAGAAAATGCACAGGCAATCTATATTGGGGAGTGGGGAATCCAGGAGGATCACATACAGACGTGATTTGCCTCAGGTTGATCTGATAGGTATTTCCATTAATACTGAGAGCTTTATGTAAATGCGCAGCAGAAGCCGAAAAGGTTACTGTCTCTGGTCACATAGGCCAGTATTGATGTAAAGGGGACTTACTAGTCTGAGGGTCAAATATGGCCGACCCACTAGAATTCTTCCCAACAGAATATCTATTCAGTGTCTATTAGCAGATAAGATGGAAAGCTTTGTAGTGGGTCGCCATATTTGACCCTGGGTTAGTCTAGCTCCTATTCTGAATGGGGCCTTAGAGATGATAAATGTTTTTGTCCTGCTTATTATGAAGTAAAAAGCTGAAGAACTAAGTACTAGTAGTCTAAGATGATAGGTCCACTAAAAGTCTATAGTTCTAATCATTTTGGTCATGGCTTACAATACTAAAATGGAATTTATTCACCTACATTTTGGGCACTTGACATTTCTCAACTGGCTATTTTCTTCACCAAGGAGAGTGAAAGTTATTGTGAAATAGTGTTAAGGAGACCGGTATAGGTTGAATTTAGTTTCATGTCTTTTGTGTGTTTATTCCAGGAAAAAACATCATTGGTCTCAGTTTAAGTTGACTGTTATTTACATCTTCTGTAATGTATTTCTATTTCAGGAAGATCCCAGTATTGGTTAATGTTGACTGTTATTACATCTTACATAATGTTTCTCTATTTAAGGAAAACAACACTGACATTTGTCTAAGTTTAAGTTGACTATTATTACATAAAATGATCTTCTGCAATGTCTCTGTTGATTTTTGTTTGATCTCCATTACTGTGTCTCTGTTTCAGGAAGATGACATTGAGACTGGGCGTGGCACTCTCCGCGTGGCAGTTCAAGGAGACAGGTCTAAGGCGGCCATCATCACATACCATGACATAGGACTGAACCGTAAGTCAACCAAGCACCTGTCCCTGAACAAATAATACATGAAGTAAATGTATGTTTAATGGAAGTCTTCGGTGTAAAATATGTTGATCTTTATTGTGGTTTGAGAATTTGAAGATACCTGGTTTAATGGGCCCACAAATAATGCTTCAGAAAAATTGGATTTTCTAGACAGTTCTTGATATGCGTGATGCTGTTGTATGGTTATAATAGCATTGGTCCTTATTTACAGGTACGGATACCTATTTTACATTAGTTTGTGTCCTATAAACATCCTTTCAAACTGTCGTCTTTTCCAGATGTGACCAACTTCCAAGGGTTCTTTAGCTATGGCGACATGCAGCCCATCTTGAGACACTTCTGCGTCTACCACATCAACGCCCCCGGACAGCATGACGGAGCTCTGCCACTGATGCAAAGGTATGAACATTGTTTATTGATAATAAGTCCATTTTTGTCAACATACTAATTTGTATAAATTTGTATTGTTTAATGTATGTACAATTGTCAGACTTATTCTCTAAATTGTTAGTAAATGATGGTATTTATGGATTGATCTAAATGTTCATATTCAGATATAAATGTTTGTATATGTAATCGTTTTTGGTTGTGATGTAAAATTATGGGATGGGGCTTAATATTATGGGATGTGCCAAGTGGTTGTGGGACTGTGTGTAGTATTATGGGGATTCCCATAATGTACAGGACAGGACTATGGAAGAGATGGTAAAGGGGAAAAAAAGCTTGAATTGATTGTCAGTGCTGGCATGTGCTGTCAGTTTGGCTGGTATATTATTGATGCTCTTTCAACACAAATGTTGTAAAATGACAGGTTTTTATGTACAGACACAGATGTGTCTGTACATATAGCTATCATCTGCGTCTGTCGTCGCCGTCGCCGTCGTCGCCGTCGCCGTGCACTTTTACCGATAAACCGATAAATGGGAAACTGTTTTTTCTTTTGGNATGACAGGTTTTTCTATTATCCCAAGGAACCATGATAGATATTGGATAAATAATGCATGGCTGTGTTCTAAATACATGACAGGTGTTGTTTTATGACATATTACTGCATTATACTTGTGAAAAGTGCATTTTCATTAGTATTTGTGGGGATTCGATAGTGCTTTTCTGCACCAAGTCCATTTATGGCTGCATTCTGCACTCTTTGAGCGTTTTTTCTAGCGTGAATATACTTTATAAAGTCCCAATTGACAGGTTAGAATGGGGCAAGTGAACACTTCCAAGGTTCACATAAATATGTAGATAATAATATTACATTAATCATTGAACTGCCAATATGATATCTCTGACTATGGTATGACACTCAGAGTAGCTTCACTTGACCTTTCCATCTTGATTTTTTTCCATCTGGGTTGACCTGGTTTATGGAGAGGATCTTTTAGTACTTATCATTCCAGGGGCTGAGGAAAATAAAATGACTTGTATTGGAAAATTAATTCATTGCTCAGTTCATCCAATTCAGAGACAAACTATTGAGAAACTGGTTCAGAGAAATTAAACATGCTTTTAATTAACATTATTAAATCAGTTTTATTTAGTATTTAAATGTCCATTTTGTGGAATTTGATGCAGAATTGTTGATAAAATTAGTTTAAGAAAAAAAATGTTTGTTTTTGGAACACTATTAAATCCTGGAAACCTTCTGATTACAACCTGCCTTTTATCATTTTGTAACACTTTCTTTCAGGGATATCATGATTTTAGCATTTATTCAATTAAAAGATATTGCTATGAACTTACAGCATATCAAACATAATATTCTGTATTGAAGTTCTTTCTAAGGCTCACCCTAGTGTATGGTATATTTCAAAAATGGTCACAAGTAAAAGAAAAGAAAAAAAATGCAACATGTTAGACGGATTTTTCATTTATTGGCTAAAACGTTGCAGTGATATTATATCAGCTAGTGTGAGTCTAAAGTGGTGTGTTCTACTAACAATGTGTGTCTGTTTTGTATACTTCTTAGACAGGAGATAGGGGACCCCAAGGCACCTGTGTAAGTAAAACTTATTATATTTTTGTATATTATATATATCATTATATAGTTATCACGCACTGCTGTCAGTCTTAGCACCCTGTGAATCAGTGACTATGATCAGTAGTAGATTAACCAGGAAGTGACTGGTGACCAGAGGGGTAAGGTGCTTTGGAGGCTGTGACACTCGGGGTGCTTGTCTCAATGAAGAGATGTGTTAGATTGGTATTAGTACTGAAAAATTATCAGTTCAGTATCCTACTCCCTACACTTACATCCATGCACATGCATAAAGACACATGCACATGTACAAAGATACACACACATGCACAAAGACACACACACACACACACTTATACATGTATGCAAACATGCACATGCACATATGCACACAAACGCACATACATTGGTATAGGTTTTAAGAACTGTTTCAAGTATAAAAGCTGCAGTGTTGTCTCTCTTGTTGGCAAAAATCAAAACAAACTCAGCAGATTGAATCAACTCTTGTGGGTCTTGATGACAATTTCATTATTTAAATAATTCTTGAGATAAGATCCCCTGGTGTGTCACTAGACTGAAAGAGCTTCACCCAGCAGTTATAAATATAGTGGAACATGTAATCCTGCTTGCTAGGGTATGTGTATATTATGGATGTATAATTACTGATTTTATATGATTAATTAGATTATGCAATGTATGTATGCTGTTTGGGTGCTCTGTCATCAGTTCATCTTTTCTCTNGTTTGGTGGTATATTATTGATGCTCTTTCAACACAAATGTTGTAAAATGACAGGTTTTTCTATTATCCCAAGGAACCATGATAGATATTGGATAAATAATGCATGGCTGTGTTCTAAATACATGACAGGTGTTGTTTTATGACATATTACTGCATTATACTTGTGAAAAGTGCATTTTCATTAGTATTTGTGGGGATTCGATAGTGCTTTTCTGCACCAAGTCCATTTATGGCTGCATTCTGCACTCTGAGCGTTTTTTCTAGCGTGAATATACTTTATAAAAGTCCCAATTGACAGGTTAGAATAATAAATTGGGGCAAGTGAACATTTCCAAGGTTCACATAAATATGTAGATAATAATATTACATTAATCATTGAACTGCCAATATGATATCTCTGACTATGGTATGACACTCAGAGTAGCTTCACTTGACCTTTCCATCTTGATTTTTTTCCATCTGGGTTGACCTGGTTTATGGAGAGGATTTTTTAGTACTTATCATTCCAGGGGCTGAGGAAAATAAAATGACTTGTATTGGAAAATTAATTCATTGCTCAGTTCATCCAATTCAGAGACAAACTATTGAGAAACTGGTTCAGAGAAATTAAACATGCTTTTAATTAACATTTAATTAATTTAATTAACATTATTAAATCAGTTTTATTTAGTATTTAAATGTCCATTTTGTGGAATTTGATGCAGAATTGTTGATAAAATTAGTTTAAGAAAAAAAATGTTTGTTTTTGGAACACTATTAAATCCTGGAAACCTTCTGATTACAACCTGCCTTTTATCATTTTGAAACACTTTCTTTCAGGGATATCATGATTTTAGCATTTATTCAATTAAAACTTATTGCTATGAACTTACAGCATATCAAACATAATATTCTGTATTGAAGTTCTTTCTTAGGCTCACCCTAGTGTATGGTATATTTCAAAAATGGTCACAAGTAAAAGAAAAGAAAAAAAAATGCAACATGTTAGACGGATTTTTCATTTATTGGCTAAAACGTTGCAGTGATATTATATCAGCTAGTGTGAGTCTAAAGTGGTGTGTTCTACTAACAATGTGTGTCTGTTTTGTATACTTCTTAGACAGGAGATAGGGGACCCCAAGGCACCTGTGTAAGTAAAACTTATTATATTTTTGTATATTATATATATATCATTATATAGTTATCACGCACTGCTGTCAGTCTTAGCACCCTGTGAATCAGTGACTATGATCAGTAGTAGATTAACCAGGAAGTGACTGGTGACCAGAGGGGTAAGGTGCTTTGGAGGCTGTGACACTCAGGGTGCTTGTCTCAATGAAGAGATGTGTTAGATTGGTATCAGTACTAAAAAATTATCAGTTCAGTATCCCACTCCCAACTGTACGCTTACATCCATGCACATGCATAAAGACACATGCACATGCACAGACATGGACAAAGATATACATGTATGCAAACATGCACGTACCCACATGCACACACACACATGCACATACATTGGTGTAAGTTTTCAGAATTGTTTCAAGTATTAAAGCAAGCTGCAGTTGTCTCTCTTGTTGGCAAAAATCAAAACATACTCAGCAGATTGAATCAACTCTTGTGGGTTTTAATTACAGTTTCATTATTTAAATAATTCTTGAGATAAGATCCCCTGGTGTGTCACTAGACTGAAAGAGCTTCACCCAGCAGTTATAAATATAGTGAAACATGTAATCCTGCTTGCTAGGGTATGTGTATATTATGGATGTATAATTACTGGTGTTATATGATTAATTAAATTATACAATGCATGTATGCTGTTTGGGTGCTCTGTCATCAGTTCATCTTTTCTCTCTCTCTCTCTCTCTCTCTCTCTCTCTCTCTCTCTCTCTCTCTCTCTCTCTCTCATATTTTAAGAATTTAATAACTGAACAAAGTCACCTTGAACAGCATATATGCATTGGGTATAAAAATATATTAATATCAAGTTGCGAAAACAAGGACAGCATTAATTGATGCATCTGCTTTTCTCCCTCACTGTATAACTTCACACTGCCAGCCTTGATGCAGAGCTTTATTCCCTCTGCTCACTCTATTACTGTACTTGTCAGTCATAGTCTAGACTTTCGCAATGATATAAAAATCTAAAATAAAGAGGCTTAATAACTTTATATTTTGCTGAACAAAAATTGAAAATATTGCAAAACTGGCTGAAATTGTAATTAAAATTTTGCTAGATTAAACCTAAATGGTGTTTTTTTTTCTCCCTTTACATTTGCCAACTCAGACATAGACATGACTCTTGATTAAAACTAACAATAAGATTGGGCATGTTGGACTAGTTGAACAGTTGATAGTCTAGTCAGTGCAGAAACACAATAAAATTAAGCCTTATAACCTTTGCTAGTTGGCACATGTTGTATCTGCATCCTGGCAAATATGTTTTGTGTGGGTGGTTTGCATCTAAACCAGAGCAGGTCATTTTGACAAATGGTTTTGGATGCTGTAAAAATCAATGATTTGCTAACTAGATAGCTTATATGCATCACTTGCTGTTGTTGCTTTCACAAAACTCTTGCTTTGAGCTCATTCAGACTTTAATTTTATACCAACCTACAGCACATTCATGTTTTTTAAAACATATATAATTTTATACCAACCTACAGCACATTCATGTTTTTTAAAAAATATATATTTTTTAAATTTGATAAATTAATTTTAAAAATGTGAATAATTTTTAAGTTGAAAAAAAATTTAAAAATCTCGTGAATTTCAAGCCTTGTTTCTGTAGGGTTATTCACTTTAAATGCTATCTAAAATTTAGATGTAAATTTAGACATGAATTTCCTACAAATGATGGCACTTTTTTGCCTACATAACCTAAAATTGAAGAGTGAGGTCTGGATGTGCTCAAAATGATATGATAGTAATCATATTGTGGTATGACAAACAGCATGCTTTCTAGATGGTGTATAAACCCCCAGATTGTGCATCCATTGTGAATGGAAAATATGGTCGAAATAACAGCTGCCTCAGCTGGGATACTGTCCTTGCTTTTTGAAGGAGTTGTTTGGATTTAAGATTGGAAAATTTAATTTATGTCTCAACATTGCCAGCATCTCAAAACTGCACTGTTTCTTGTCAGCATTTTATATTTTACTAGAAAAATCTGGTCGACTTGAGAAATTGTACCTACAATATTTTACTAGAAAAATCTGGTCGACTTGAGAAATTGTACCCACAATATTTATAATATTCATATAAAAGCTGTAACAGTTCTGAATGAGCAATTTCACTAATGATTAGAAATATCAATACGTTATGCCTCTCCAGAGAATCACAATAACTAATGTGATACATTGATGGCATGTGTAAATGAAAACTTGATCATGTGCTAGCTCTTGAAAATTTCTGTCAAAATAAAGGGCAGTAAAACTGCAGATAAAGCAAATGTGAAAGGCGGCAAAAAACATCTTACGGTATATTGAGTTTTGTAATGCTGAAAGGAGTCCCATTGCTTTGTCTGAAGTATTGCTGATGAATAATGGTAATTACTCTTGGAATTAGAACAAATTTGATTGATGATGTTTCCCAAACAATGCTTTATTGGCAAAACCTGATAATGTAGTTTTGAGGAGCCAGTAAGTAAACTGGTTCTGTGCCAGAAATTATGTCCTAGTGATTAACTTGTAATGACAAATCATGAAAGAAAAAAGAAAACAGAAATTTAGGTCATTTGGGTGTTTGAATTCTGTGAGTGGTTACTGTAGTTTAATTGACATCGAGCACTAACTTGACGATGGTGTCGTTGGGAAGAATTATGTTGCGCTGGAGAGAGAACTCCTTTGTTTTAATCAAACTTTTTAGTAAATTTTGCCTTGTGAAAAATTAAAGGCAATTTTTAAATCAATGAAAATTGGTGAAGAAATGGTATTTTGCGATGGATTTTTAAAACTAAAATTATGATTGTTCTAAAAAAAATGAAGGGGCAAATCACCTACTGCCTTGCCCCAAAATAAGAACTGAAGGATTTGTGCATATATCATTGTTGCTTGAAATAGACTAATATCGTGTACGAGGGATATTCATAATTTCTCTGTGGCCATGATTTCATCTCAGTGTGTCAGTGAATTGCACATTGGGAGGCAAAAAGTTTTGGTTTAGAGCCATTTTAATCAAGGATTTCAATCTGGTTTATGAAAAAAAAATTGTGAAATGACACACCTTGGTCAAGATTTTACAGATGCTAAAAGCAAACTTTTTATCTCAGTTTTAGAAGACCTCTTTTTTGGGTAAAATCGTACATTCTGTTTGATCATTCTTGGTAATAGATACTTGACCTCAGTCCGAACCTCCTGTGATGCCATTTAGTCTATTTCAAGGCTAAGTCAGCCCTTAATTGAACACAATATGTGCATGTGCATTTGTTAACTACGAATCACGTTATTCCTCCCTCTCCTCTCTTTCTCTCTCTGCGGCATGCAGCAACTTCACTATTGTAGAGGTGGATGCCAGCAACGGGTGTGCGACTACCACGTTAGCAGCAACGGCATCCCTAGACAACATGTAATCTGCATGTGCATGCGTGCTCGTTATATACAAACCCCTGGCTCTATTCCATCAGTGTCGAATTCAATATTGATTGTTATAAAGCTAGGATTTTGGTGTGTTTTGTTTAACAGGATGTAAGAGTGCCAGTGGCATGTGTTGAATATTCCATGAACATCATTAAGATCGAAGTTTGACATTCTAGTTTATACTCAGATCTTAATGATGACTTTCAACTTGACTTTGTTACTGGTACAGCTGCACTGAGATTATCTTCAGTAAAATCTTAGAGCAATTGTTTCATATTTGGCATGTGAAGCATTAGAAGTGCAAGAAAACTGACGAGTCATTTGAGAGTCATGATTATTTGAACATCACTTGATTGGATTTAGTAATCAAATTGTATAAAACGCAGTTTCTACAGAAGACAAAAACAAGATGGGAAATTATATTCTGACATAACTCAGATTTTGCAATGAATTGTGCATTTTAGTATTACTAGTAGTGTGGCGAATATTGATTGTATGTTATGAAATCGAGAGTTCTAGTATTTATTTACAGGAGAGCTTCTTATTCAAATGGAAAGATCATTTTTCTAGTAACCTCATAAACATGGCTCAAAGACTTGACTGTCATTTTTTTAATACCAAAAGTCATCAGTTAAGACACTTCAGATGTAATTCCCAGTGTTTCTGAAGGCATGACATTAAGTAATTACTAAATGTGAACAGTTAATTGGGAAAGCATGTGTGTATTCTTTCAGTTTAGTTAAAGTGAACTGTTCTTGGGGTGTGATCTAACCAGGTGTCTGTGTCTAAGACCACATTCAGAACAGTAGACTGACTAGTCCGCGGGTCAAATATGACAACCCACCAAAGAGCTTGCCGTCTAATCCAATAGTAGACACAAGGTAGATTCCCCACAGGGAAGTATTCATGTGGGTTGGCCATATATGTCCCTCGGACTAGTAAGATTACTGTTCAGAATGCAGCCTAAGATAACAGTCTGTTGCATTGTCTCTCCAGATGATGAAATCTGACTGTTTTCTTGGTAAATGTGTGCTTTATGTCATTTTGCTAGAAACGTGTCAGACTGACTTTGTCTGACCTTGGGATTTTTTTCCAACAATGGATTGAAAATCCCAAGGAACCGTAAGTTGCTGGCAATTTTGTTAATCAATACAGTGAATTTCTTAACCATTGTTTCACTTAAAACCTCTTTTTATCAGTGAAAATGTTCAATAAGTCAACATTAATTATTGAGAATTACACGAGCTTTGAAGTTGAATTTCTGTAATAGTCACATGTTATAACAGTTGCTATAGAAACTTGCTGTATGTGATGGTGATATGACATGCAGTATCTTGTCCTATTTATTTTACAGCGAAACAATTGACATTTAATTTATCTCCAATTATGTGCATTTATGTCCAATCACTGGCATTCAGAAGTCGTTCTGACTTCCATTCTTTGAAATGTAATCTTATTCCCTTGTGCTCTTTGTATGCTTTAACTGCCGTTTCATTTGGTCATTTTCATGCTTTAAATTACATCCCATTCCTTCATGTTGTTTATAATGTCATGCTTTAACTGTCAGAGTGCTTTAGTTTATAATTGTCCATTTCTGTCTGCTATATTATGATGTGTATTATGTCATCATAACCAGTTTAAGATTGATGTAGACTTCCAGTATGATGGTCAAGTGGCAGTTTCAGACATTTACTATGCATGTGTGGTGTTGTTAGCACTCCATATGATAAACCCAGCAGATGGCGACGCTGAGCAGAGTATGACATGAAGGATGTTCTCACAGAATGAACAATTGTAATTAATATGGATGCTTTGGTGTATTTTGGGGTATTTTTGTTAACATTTTGAAACTTAAGATAGAACTTTAGAGAGACTTTGAAACTTTAAATTTTGTGTGAACTGTAACTACCCTGAATCTAGGAATTGATAATTTAAAAAAATAATTTTTTTAAGATAACTAACGTATTAAGACAATTCAAATAGTTTGGAAATGTTTGAATAATTTGGAAACATTTTGAATGGCTAACATCAGCTATACAAGAGGGCTTCCCTTGGTTATAAACTAAGGACCCAAATCATAGTGTGGGATGTAGGCTGCTATATTTCCAATACCACCTTGGCTTCAACAGCAATCAAGTGAGAAACCCATTGTAAACAAAGCTTTCCCCAGAGACCAGGCTTGTTATCATTTGGACGGCTTTTGGCCCTAAAAGATGGCCTACATTTCCAAAGATGACTGGACAACTTGGAAAATTTTGGGGTTAGTTTGTTGACCTTGCTTGGGCTGGATTCCCTGTAAATCGATGACCAAATTACAAATTCACATTTCGGATTCACTGCACCCCAAACCCTGGGGAATCCCTGCTGTAGAATATAGACCAAAATCTTCTTTAAGTCTTCACTGTGGGATTTGATGCCATATCGGATATTACCCTAGCTTTGACAGCAATCAAGTGAGAACTCCCAATACTTTCTCTGCTCACTGTTGGTATCAGGTGATACATGCTGGGTTTATCATGCGGGGGGGAAAACGTCCCTACAGAGGAATGATGGATAGGACGATGTTTTTCTAATGGACAGAATATCTTAATTATCTCTCTGATGGGAATTATTGCATGGACTATGGGAAATTTTTCATTTAAATGGATTTATTAGAATGCAGTGATATTATTAGTGAAAGGATAATAATCTCACTAACTAGGAGTTTAGCATGGACTATGGGATATTTTCATGGAATAAACTTAACTTTAATATTTGGTATCAATATGATTGATAAATAGATAACATGTTTTTGTTATCTCACTTATATATATATATATATATATATATATATATATATATATATATATATATATATATATATATATATATATGGATGAACCACTAAAATTTTTCTTACCTAAATCCCATAAAATTGCGTCCTCTAATATAACTAACATCTTAAAATCCTCATTGGGCACAGTGATCAATGTTCTGTGAGGTAATCTTAATATTTAGATACTGAGGTGATGGGAAGCTTTCATATTGGTTCTCATGTTTATATATGAATTCTGGTGTCACAATAACACCATTTTACTACCAAGCAATGAGGAGAAACAAAGATACGACTGTTAATGTGAAAATTTCACTTCAGTCAGAAGAAATTTGCTTCAAGCCCCATGGATGGATAATCAACATTTTAAACTATTAGTAATCAGTGCTGCATTTACCCAACCCCTACCTCATCTCCTCCAAAAATGTCTTCATTTTCATAATTAATGAATTATTTTTATAATTGTAATGAAGTAAAAAAAAAAGCACCCTTTGTGATAACTTTTCATACAGACTAAAAAGATTTGTATAAAATGGAAAAAATCAAAGAAATTTCAAGGAATTTTAAGAAAAAAAATGTAAAGATATATAGTTGACAAGATTGATAACATGCCTGCTTTCAGCTTAGGAATGTGAAACAAAAATGTTTTCTAGTATTTGGCTGTACGGATAGTTTCATTGTGGATAGTTGCACTTCTCAACCTGATACAATATTGTCTAGGCTGATGTTGTAGCAGTTGTTCCTGTTGTCATTGGCAACCTGACACAATATTGTCTAGACTGATGTGAGAGTTGTTCCTGTTGTCATTGGCAACCAGATACAGTATTGTCTAGACTGATGTTGTAACACTGTTCCTGTTGTCATTGGCAAGCTGACACAATATTGTCTAGGCTGATGTTGTAGCAGTTGTTCCTGTTGTCATTGGCAACCTGACACAATATTGTCTAGACTGATGTGAGTGATGTTCCTGTTGTCATTGGCAACCTGATACAGTATTGTCTAGGCTAATGTTGTAACATTGTTCCTGTTACCATTGGCAACCTGACACAATATTGTCTAGGCTGATGTTGTAACATTGTTCCTGTTGCCATTGGCAACCTGACACGATATTGTCTAGGCTGATGTTGTAACATTGTTCCTGTTGTCATTGGCAACCTGTTGTAGCTTATACCTTGTCTTTCTTGCTTGCTTTCTGGCTCAGCTCAAACCAGGAGACAGGGGATACCGTGGGGTTAACCCCCCAGCTGTAAGTATAAATATACTCCAGACTTTATACCCATCACCCTCCTATCTGTGATGTTATCCTGGTTCTCACCTAATTTTTTTTTTTTTTTTTTTTTTTTTTTTTTTTTTTGTGGGCACCTGCCGTCTTTATTAATTGCTGTCTATTTTACGGTCTGCACCTGAATATTTACAGCCTACTGGTCACTGAGACTGCCAGACTTCAGAGAATGATTGTCCCAATCAGAATTAATAAATTGTATGGACAGATACAAAACTAAATAGTATGGAAATTGGTTAATTACTTATTGTGATGGTCCCAGTCAAAATTTAGTAAGGAAGAATATTTAAGATGACAGTAAAATTTTCCAAAAATTTGGTAATTTTTACCAGTTTTAGCCAAAGCCACTGGTCAGTTTATGTGGACAAGTGGCTAGTTTTGGTCAGTTTTCTAAGACCAGTGACCAGTGTTGCAGATTAAGCTTCCTTTCACATCTATGTTCTTTTCTTATTTCTTATCCATTTATTACCTGGACACTTACTCCACTTAATTATTAACTTTTATCTTATATATCATGTCTGTACTCCACTGTGTAAACCTATACCCTTGCTTGCTGAAAGGCTTATTAAGCTGTGGTTGTAGGTTTGATTTATGTGATTCATGAAATCTTTAATGAAAGAAATCCTACTGACAATTTTGACGGCATTTTGGCAAAAAGCTGGATAACTCCTCACTTATATAAACTTCAGCTGGTATAGTGGGAGCTTTATCCAAAGATATTGACACAGATATCGCAAATTAGTTGACATCATGAAATTTGACATTTGATTTTTATTGCATTGGCCTGGCTTCTCAGAAATGATCAAAAACACAACACTGTATGTGGGGATTGGTTTAACTGACATTCATGGATGACTGATTTTATTGTCCTTTGAGTATTTTATGTATTTTGGTTTATAGTGCGTTCCCCACCTTAGAATGGAAGACAAGCTCACCTTCTGCACAGTCAGAAACTCTCCTTCTCTCTTTTTCTCTCTCTCTTTTACAGAAAGCACTGCCTGCAAACATCCCTTTTCATGTAATATGTGATGTCCTTTTCCTCTCCAACCTGTCCAGATGGACAGTGATTTGTTTCCTGCACTCACACATCTCTATCTCCCCAGACTCCTTCCTGTCAAACTGGGTTCCCAGAGTACCTCCACTTTGTATTGATTTTTTTCTCCTCAGTTTCACTGTGATTACTGTTAACTGGATCTCCTGGCAAGGATAAAGTTAATATGTGTATGCATGCATGTGTGTGTGTGTGTGTGTGTGCATGTGAGTGTGTGATCAAATACACACTCGCATGCACACAGAGATCTGTTTTCACGGCTATATCCTCACATTGTGTCCTTTCATGTTTGCTATAAAACTTTATTTAAATAAGTGATTTAAGTAATGGTGCCTGACTGGAGTTAAATAATGACGAAGGTATACATCATAAAGTTTATTTTGTCTGTGAGTCCATTGCTTCCCGAATGATTCAAGATGTGTTACTCGCATGCTGAGATAAAAAAAGATGATGATCCTGAACGTGTATGAGTTTTTCCTATGAAAAAACCCAATTGATAAATGGTCACTGATTTGACTGATTTGGCCGTTGCTGTTCCATGCCAGCATATTGGCAATGTCGGGGCTCTAAAATTTCCATTTTGATATAAAGCAAGTTGATTGATTGGCTGCCAGTTGTTTCGTTTAGCGACTAGTTTGGACAAGTGAGTTATAAATCTGGGGTAGAGAGTCCTGCATGTCTGTGTCACTCATGCTTTTGATTAAAAAAAAACTTAATATATTTAATTGGTTAGGCTTCTAGATGTTTGAGGAGGAAAAGCATTTTTTTTTCTTATTTTGATATTTTCCTTTTAGAAAGTCAAAATGTTGTTTGTTTATTGATTGCTTGAGTGACAGATACAGCGGATGATGTAGATATCTTTGTGTTAGTGGGGGTATCTATCCTTCTTTCTGGCTATGTTTACCACATGTGTACTGTATGATTTGGCATCCCATCAAGTAGTTTAATTTTTGTATTGATCAGTTTCCTATTACCATTGGAGAATACATGTGGCAAAGTATTGACAAAATACAGTTGTGAGAGATGTTAATGTGGAAAACACATTGGCGTGTATGTCCTGCCAAAATGGTGTCTGTATTTGCTGTCAAAAAAATGGTGTGTGTACTTCCTGTCAAAAATAGACTGTTTTCAATGATGAATAAATTAGTTTCAGTAATGACCTTGCGTACTTCATGCAATGCCTGATTAATCATTTTGTTTCTACACTTTTTAATTATTTTATTTTTTCTTTTTCTTTTTTCAAATTCTCTTTACAGGAATATGAAGTAAATATACCCTTTCTTTTTGCTTTGGTATTTTTACGTTTGACAGTTTGTCGCATCTTTTATTTGTGTGTCTCCTGCTTAATTTTTGGCATGAGTGTCAGCGTGCTTGTTTGACATAATAATCACATTTTTGTATTAGGTTTAATTATTTTAGTAATTTTATTTACAAAGTTAAACTTGAAATGATTATTTGTAAGGTGTCTAAAGATAAGACAATAGTTAATTATTTTTCCCAGAAAATTATTTCATAGAAAACTGTCACTAGTTCCCACTATGATAGATGTTTGCTGCAGAAGATAATGAGGAGCTTGTACTTAAAGTTAATAATATTGCTCCTGTTTTTTTGTGCAGTGGTGTTTCTCTCTCTGCTGTGTAGATGCAATGGTTTCTGTGTCCCAGTGTTTTAATGCTGTGAAAGATGCTGTTTTTGTACCAGTGTTGCAACACTGTGTATGTTCACCAGTGGTTTATCTGTAGTTTGGGCTATATGCTATTTGGCATAGTGCACTTATGTTGTGTTACATGTTAGTCAGAGCTTTGTTGTCTGGGTGATGTTTTATCCATTCTCCTGTGCTAGGATGAAAGTTTTGATTCATGCAGTTCTTTATAAACTAAAAAAAAAAGATGGAATTATAATTCACTCTTTTCTGTTTGAAACAGAGATCACCACCAAGTTCAGTTCACTTAAGAAGCCTCTTGGCTTGTAAGTGGTGAAATATAATCTCTGATATGAGAGTTAATTATGATTCCATCTTTATCTTCAGTCTCCAGTGTGGCAGCACTGCCTGTAAACCCCAAGTCAATTACATGTAGTAACCAGACTGCTAGATGGCAGCCAGTTTGGGCTGAGTATATTTCTCTCGCTAGTATATTGGGCAGTTGGAGAATAGATTGCTTTGTGGCCTGTTCATCGCATTTTTAGGATGAACTTTTTCTGCCCATTTTAAAAGAAACTGTAGGACTAAGTGTCTACTTTAGCTGGAGGGTTGCTGTGTGTACTGCAGCTTAAGACAATCATAGTTTTAGCTTAACTGGTTTGAGAACTTGGGATTCGTGTCTCACCAACTGCAACATTAGATGACTTTGCTCTAGTTTTAGTAATAGTGCTTAAAGGCGTGACTGTAGGGCCACATTATGCCAACTTCAGCCACTGGGACATGTTGTGCTAACAGCCACAGCAGTATCATGTTTTGTCAGCAGCAATCACAGCAATTGTAGGACGATGTTTGGCTGGCTTCATTCATTGGATCTCTAGCTTGTTCAGGTAGCTTTAGCTGTATAGCCTTGTCATGCTGTTTATTCCCCAATGGGGCCTTATTCTGTCAACTGAAGCTGAAGAGAGTTGTTCTCTGTCAGCTGGGACAGGTATGGTGTGGGTTATCTTTAGAATTATAAAACAGCTGCTGCTGCTGAGACATGGTACCAGCCCACTTAATTAGTAACTTGAGAAGAGTTTATCAAATGTGAAATGTTGCATTTTATGTCATTATCCATGAGGCACCCTCCTGGTCCTACAAAGAGAAGAAATATTAATCAATTTACAAATGAAAAAATAGATTTTTAAACCAGATGGGCAAAGGAAATGATTGAATATTGGATAACTTACTCGTAATTAGTGGTAATTGCATGTATATCCTATTTAAGTTTACATAATGATTTTAAGTTTTTTTTTTTTTTTTTTTTTTTTTTCGTTTTAATTTGGGAACTTGATCATCTAAATTTTCTAAAGCATCTTATTTACATTGAGTTACGGTGAAGGGAAATAAGAATTTTTTCAGGGTTTTTCCAACTTTAGACTAGTTAACTCTTGGTACCTTTGACCAAATCTTTTGAATCATCTTTTGGTACTTTTTGTAATGCAAGAACAAAATGTCCAACTTTGGACTCTTAATGTTATGGCCTGTGATATTTTTTAAAGCTTGCTTCAGTAAATGTTGTGACTGTCTCTCCAACCCCATGCAGTCTTTTATATTGTGTTCACTTATACAAATGCTACCTAAGTTTCAAAAAAAAAAAAAAAAATTGTATAAAAAAGAATTGAACAAAAGCTTCTTCCCCCCTTCCCTCCTTAAAAATTTCTATTGCTTGGCTACATGAAAGGGGTGCCTAACCACCCTCACCCCCACCCACCCTTCCTGGATGTTGGGTATTGTTGCTATGTATCTCTATCCTCTTGGTTGTGGCTACTGGCTTTGGTGAGCAAACTTTATATTTACTAGTAGGCTAGTGTGCTACTGATACATTTTATACTGGCATCATCACCGTTAGTCAGTCCATTTTGCAGTACGGAGCCACACGACGACCCAGCAATGCCTCTCGTCAAAGGAGCCGATAAAAGGTATGAGATGTCAGGGAGAACACTGATAAAATTTCCAGAAAGAGAAAAAAAATAGTAGGAAAAAAAAAGAAAGGAAAGCAAAACCACCTGTCACTGAAGCTATTTTATCCTTACCTGTTTGTAATCAGTTATTTCATACCTTATTTACCACGTGAAATATGGCAGAATTTATAGCAATTTCATTGGTATTCCTTCATGAGTTGCCCTCCCCCCTCATCTATCTGGGTACCAGCCATGCTGAGTAATATTATGCAGAAGAGATCTATTATTGTTCTGCCAGTACCATTTGTACCCAAGTTGTGGTAATTTTACTGATTCAGGGATGAATTTGTTTGAAATATCCAGTTTCTGCCTAGAGTTGAAAACCTTGAAACAGGTGTTGGTGAGGTTGGAAATGGTAGGAATTATAAATATGTAGCCTTCACTAGTATATACTTATACATAAACTGATATATCCTTGGTGTTAAGTATGCTCTGGGCAGAATGTTCATACACCTTGTCCCGGGTCCTATGGGCTCCAGATTCTTCATTTTCAAACCTCCATATGTGTGCTCTTATCAGACTGTGGCCATTGGTGGCATTTTGGTGGATGTTCATGGTACCAATCACAAATTAACACACTTCAGAACCCACCTTATGCCATGCTAATTATCAGTTTATTCAGTTACTTAAGAAAACAATGCTGATGTTATTATGCAGGCCTCATAAATGACAATTGCCACATGCTAATACAACCCTTAGATTTGGGGCACAAACGACTCCAGCCACGAATTGAGCACCCCAAGGTAAAATTATTTGCCATGAGCGCAGCATTGGACCTCCCAAACAATTTGGATATATGGCTTGTTGGTCCTGAAGTACTAATGGCTACTAACTTTACATTGTGGAGATCATTTGTGGCTGTAGTTGTTAATTTAGGCATTTGTATTCACAAATCCGAAGCTCCATTTTGTAAACGCCTAATCCATACATAAGGCCTGAAATGCTAGAAACCAGCATGTGTGGAAGTTTGAAAATATAGAAACTGGTAGACATGGCTCCTGGGACTGTGGCTATGTGTTCAACATGTTAGCCTCATATATGTCTATATACTGCATATGCTGCCTCTCAGTGTGGTGTCGTTAGCCAAAGCTGGGAATGTGATTGGCAAAGGCCTAGGGTAAACAACCTCTCATGTTGGTCTGTTGTCAAGGTTTCTCTGTCCAATGTGGTTGGTTTGTTAATTGTTTTTTGTAGAATTAAATGGCCACTTTTTTTTTTTTTTTCGATGAATGGAAAAAGGAATGAATGGAAAATGGAGATGGTTTCAGTCAATCATATAAATTTTCTAACCAAGATTTTTTAAAATCTGATTTATACATAACATTGTGATTAATGTTAATGGAATAATGATGAGAAAAAATAGTGATCTCAGTTACTGCTTTAGAGACAAAGTTGCTCTCCAATCAGAATTAATCAGCATGGTATTGTAAATGTTGACAAGTGCTTGAATAAATTACCATTATTTCCTGTTGTGTTCATTCATCTTGTTGTTATTTAAGATACCACTTTCCTAGCATGGACGAGCTGTCGGAAATGATACTTCCTGTGCTGCAGTTTTATGGGTAAGAGTTTATAATTTGGTATGTTCACCTATTAAAAAAATTGCCTTTAATTTCCAAATATAAAAGAGAGCTGGTATCAGTTGACTAGACTTGGTGTAAAATTCACCTTATTTGCGCACACATATGTGAAAATAACACCTGGAACTTCAGATGCTTGATTTCACTGAACATTTTTATTGTCCTCTCTCTGAGTTCTGAGCATGTTGAATGGTCTTGCACGTAATATATCACTGTATCATCTTTTGTTGTGTATGTATGTATTTCAGTATCAAACATTTCATAGGGTTTGGTATGGGAGCTGGTGCCAACATCCTGACTAGATTTGCTGTAAGTAGCTTGATAAAAAAGGGCTTCAAGGGGATCCTTACCCCAAGATACCTACTGAAGATTCCTTCCACCTTTAACACTCAAAAACACACACACACACACACACACACACACACATGCCATTCAAGCACACAGACATTGGCACAAAAAACTTAGATGTCTATAGATAAATAAACACTTGCATACATGTACACACAGGTGAAATTTAAAAAAAAAAAAGAGAAATCATGAGGAAATAAAGTATACAGACATTGTAACATAAATATTTTAAAATACATGGCAAAATAGCTTTTGTGGATACATTTTATCTTAATGTATTACATTGTATCTTATATAATAACACTGATCACCATTCCAGCTAAACCACCCTGAGAAGGTGGATGCCCTGGCACTGGTCAACTGTACTGCCTCTGTGTCTGGATGGACAGAGTGGGGATGGCAGAAGGTTTGTAACAGCACGTCTCATTGGTTAGTTCATCCGAAATAGGTCAAAGTTCAGTTCACTCACAAGTCACAAGGTGGCGTATATCTTAGAATAAAAGTCTTCCACACTATTTTTTATCCAGAATATTGGATATTTGGGGGTTTAATTAGTGGACCACCATGCCCAAAAGGAACTGTGAACCTTCAGTGCTTGCATTTTGAGGAATTTTTCAAAAGGTCCACTTTTGTCTCTGAAATCTTGACTCCTCTGTCATTGGTTTATGCTGAACATAGTTAATAAATTTTTAATGGTGTGTATTTCAGTTAAACACATGGTACTTAAAGAGTGGCAGTATGACTGGCTTCACTGAGGACTATCTCTTGTGGCACTGGTTTGGACAGAAGACTGTGGACCAAAACTACGACCTGGTTCGCATGTACAGAGACACCATGAAACACATCAACCCTCACAACCTGGCACTGTTCATAGAGTCCTACACAAAGTAAGTGGACCACTCGTGCACACACACACACACACACACACACACACACACACACTAGATTTGGTGTAAGACTTGTAAAAATAATGCTGTGTTCGTATCTTACACAAGTATGGGTTTGGTAAATGCAAGATTAAATCGATATCTTATAATTGTTGCCAGGCTAAGTAAAAATGCCCTGAGAGCAACAACAGAAATATTTGTCATTCATATCATTATGCAGTGATGTTATATTTAATAGTAGTATTTATTCATTTGTGTATTTTTCAGTGTTTATCTGTATATTTATTCATGTATTTGATGAAATGGTACTTGATAATTTAGAATAGAAAGTTTAGTAGTAGTTTCTCCTGTTTATTTTCAGGCGTACAGCTCTAGCAGTTCACAGAGACCTTCCAAAGCTTGGCGTTAAGAGCACACCAGGAAAGAACACAGGGGCCAGGGCACTGGAGTGAGTAGACTCTCTAACCATGTCACAGTTATTAGAATTACTAAATAGAAATAGGTCCATGCTTTTTAAAGAGTTAAAGTGTCTGTATAGTCTAGACACAGTTATTCCTTGCATCAGTTGTCGCCATCAGTATTATTTATTATTTCCTGTTCAGTGTCTGTACATTTGCCTTGATTAAGAGAATGTAGTTCTTGACAGAAGTAATAATAATTATAATTGTAATGTGAGCAAATACATTAATTAATTGTAGCTGTGATGTCCTGTTGATGGCTGGAGACAACTCTCCTCACTTGGACGCCATGGTGGACATGAACTCCAGGATTGACCCCAGCAAAACCAGCTGGATGAAGGTAAGACACTGGGTCACTAAATGACTGATGTCTTTACTTGTCTTAGCAAGGAGTGGGCTTGGCTCTCTCTGGTCTCTGAGTTATATACTTACAACACTTCAGAAACTAGGCACTAGGTACCACACTGGGGCCTGTGTCACTAAATGACTTCAGTCTTAAAGAGTCTGTAATTACTATTATCAGTTCTAGTGAAGGGGCCTGTCTTTCTGTGCCCTCTTAGTTCTAGGTGTCTTCAAGTGTTACATGCATAGCACTGCCCCTAGATTTCTGACTACAGCTAGTTTTGGTATTACTGTGTGTGTGTGTGTGTGTGTGTGTGTGTTGTCCAGTAATAAGATATATACACTATGATTTTTGTGTTCCAGATCTCAGACTGTGGTGGGATGCCCCTGGAGGAGGCACCAGAGAAAGTGTGTGATGCCTTCAGATTATTCCTACAGGGCCTGGGATATGGTGAGTATACACTGGCTGCACCTAGTGGCCATGTTCTCTTTCTTATTTAAAATTTTTCTGTCTCCATCATCATCAGTACCTGCAGTAAGAGGATGAAGATGATGATGATGATGATGATGATCTTGATGTACTGGAAGGCTGATTTTACATTAATACACTCTATTTTAGTTGTACCTTTTGTTAAGTTGGGATTTTTGTTGTACAGGAAAAATTAGGATAGGGTAATGATGATAATGATGCAGGATGAAATATTAAAAGACATTAATTTTCTCTCTCTCTCTCTCTGACTAAGATTTGGTCTGTCAGCCAGTTGTATTATTTTGTTGAAAAAAAGATTAAGGATTTAACCATTTACCTTCTTATGCCAAAAAATTATACTATTTCTCTCCTCCAGTCCCATTCATGAGTCAGACCAAGATCATGGAGTCCCGCAGCGCCGCCTCCAGGGCCAGTCTTCTGGGGGCCGGTGGAGGGGGGCGTGGCTCCATCACCGGAACAACACACCAGACACCAGTGGTGCAAGAGCAGGAGGCGGAGTGTTAGATGGCATGGTGACATCTGACACTTGACACATCATGACACTTGACTTTGCATTTCTTCTTAAGTTCAACAGATATTTGTGAAATGTCTACATTGGCAATACCCACCTAACACATTTTGTGCAGGAACCTGAGGCCGAGTGGTTCAGGGTGACATGTGACGAGGTTTTCACTTCAATTGAGGGACAGGAGTGTCCGAGAAGGATGTCATGCAACATTTAGCATGTTTATCTTTAGTTGCTGAGTGTCAATATTCGCAATACCAAACAAAGAAGAGAAATTCGTCACTTGGCATGTGACACTTAACACTTTTTCCTGAAATTTGACATAGATGGGATATCAACATTGACAGCACCAGACTTTGGAGAGAAAAGTGTCACATGTCACCTGACATGACACTTGACATCTTGTCGGAATTTGACACCCTTGTGGAATGTCAATATCATCAGTATCAAACTAAGGAGAGAAATTTGTCACCTGCTGCCTGGCGTGTTTCTATTGTATCAATTTAGACAGTAGTAACATATCAGCTTCTGTTACAGGAACACAAGGCACCAGCGTACATCATGGTATTGTTTAAATGAAAAAAAAAATTAACAGAATTTCTTATAAAGCATTTAACAGCTAAGAAAACAAGGAGGTTGCCAGCACTTATGATTCACACATATTCTAGTTATTTTGACCATTGCTTGCCTTTGTTTTCAGTTATCATCGTTTTGTTAACATTATGACAGAGAGACAGATTATTATCCTTTTGGTAACTGTCATGTTTGCAGTCTTACTACAGTCATGTACAGCAGTGAAGATAAATTTAAAGCCTGCCTGGTGCTACATTGGTTTATACAGCTGCAAATTTGACTTTAAAGTCATTGCTGAGAGGATATAACAATATCTGAGGAAATTTTCTCAAAGTGGTTACCCCTGAAACAAGTTGGACCAAGTTCTTAAAGATTCTGTAATGATACAGTCTGCATATATGTAGAAACATTATTAAAAGTCCCATGTTGAATTATTCAAAATGAATTATACTATGTACAAAATTATTATTACAATGTATCAATTTTGTCAGCTTGCTCTTATTATGAATGATAATACAAAGGTGCTGGAGTCTTATATGTGCTTTACAATATCCAGTCATTAGTGTGCCTCAGATTATACAAACATTCATAGCTATAATATCAGGTCATGTTATTAAACTATTGGCTACTGAACTTAAGCAAACTGCTGAGAAAAATTACAAATTTGGCTAAGAATAAAAAAAAAAAGGTAAAGCTTTCTAAGGCTCATCCTTGTCATGTTTTTAGTATTTTTGTGATGGAGTAATGTAAATGCACCTTTGTTGTAATCTAACAGACAAAAAAAAAGATACACTGTAGTTGTATTGTTATGCACTTTTTATGATTAGAGAAGCAAACTTTTTTGTAATCAAAAACAATAAAGATGTTGGTGTATAACTATATCCTTGTGTAACACATTGTAAAATGTTCAGTATACAACTTATACACTGCCTAGTAGCTTTTACCTTGTTAAGAACTAGGTTTAAACTCCAGATGTTAGTTGTTTGAAAACTGCAAGAAGTGAGCAACTCTGGAAAGATTTGTTGATTAATTTTACAAACTTAAGGCATTTGACAATAAAGAATCAAATTGCTGCCAGAAGCATTTTGTAAACATTTATTGCCTCCTGTACCATACAGACATTTTAGATATGCAATGTATTTTCTTTTATACAAAATTATTTTCTACTTATTAGTTTTCTTGCTCTTTAAGCACCAAGAAACATTCAAAACAAGGGTAGAAAAGATGTTGAAGAAGATTTGCAAGCAAAATATTATTGTTTGAGCATATATTTTTGCATTTGATGTAAAGTTAGGGTAGAGTTGTTTTGTAATATTTTGCAAGGTTGTACATGTAAATATTGATTGGTATTCATCGTTACTGTTTGTTGAATTCATTTCAATTTCATATCTGTTGCAATGAAAGTGCATTATTTGTATACATTTTTGTAGCTTTGTAAATATATGTTACCTGTTTCTTGTTATAGGGCTTTTCACAAACATTACAAAAAAATCCAAGATTTTTTAATCAAAAGTATCGTCAAGGTGATTTTCCACTTGAATGAGAGTCGAACGCTGGCAACAGTGATAACCTCATACTTTATGGAAGACTATGTGCTTTTGTTGTAGGGGGACGAGGAAGGAAAGGAAACATTTACATTCAAAAGGAGTATCATTTAATCATTTAACTGTAAATGAAATCGGCTTATGGCAAATATTTAGACAGCATTCAAGCTATCTCTGTATGGATTAAATCAATGTACATATTTGTTAGAGTGTGTTATAAGAAAAAACCCAACAAACCAGTGTTGTGGGTCCTCAGTAGGAAAAAGTATGACTGGACTAAATGTAAAGTGAAATGTTCCCTGGAAAGTGGACATTGGACCACAACCAGTTTGATCTGCAGTGACATACATGTAACTGTCAGGTTATAAAAGGTGTCTTTTTGGAATAAAAATCTTTGCAGAAAGGGGTGGAAAAAGAGAGGCAACGTGGTATGTTTTTACCAAAATTACACCCCTGATGTACTTACTGGAAGTGAATTTCCAGGAATGTGTTGTCATCACTTTACATTTGACCACCAATACTGTACTAATATTTCTCTTCATAATTATACATATTAATTATTATATTCGAAGCAATGCTGAATTTGGACAAGATATATTCATCCTTTAAATGTTAGGTTTTTGTCATATTCAAAGGTTCCCTGCCCCTGTTAACACATTAACTGAAAGTTATATATAATTAGAGATAACTGTGCCAAAGATGCTGTATGTTATATATTAGACAAGTTGTTCAGAATTCATGTTTATATATTATCAAGGTGCCAGGGACATTGTCATGTATATTATGGTACCTGTTAATAAAGTTAGTGGACAATTTATTTGTTGTTGTGGTGTGAATTGTTTTATTTTCCTGCATATTCTGGTGGAAATTTAGTGTAGATGGTTTTGTGTTCTTTGGGATAAAAAGGTTGTGCTTATTGTTTTGTTTAATTTTCTGCCCAATACTTAGTTCTTATTTAAAATATAATTAGCTAAAATATTTTTGATCAATATCGATGCTCAATGCAGCTAACTGTATTAACCGAAAAAGTCCTTGTTAATAATTCACCTCATTTTCACTCAAATTACCATTGATCTTTTAACTTATTTTGTGACAAAGAATTCTGTTTGGCTTTTGCTGAAATTTATGAGCAATGTCTTAGTCGATTCCTTGTATTGTAATTTGTACAAATTCTCCAGCCCAACTTGTCCCATGTTTACAGTTTGCTGTATTTGTTTCAACAGCTGCAGCATAACCCATACTGGGTTCTCCGGCGGTCGGTCAGTCATTAGTGATCGTGAGAGTCATGGTCCCCTGAATGTTTGTATTATTATATCTGACGAGTGGTCAGTCCTTTTGGTTTGTCCACTTCATGGGTCAGTTGTGCAAGAGCATAAGCTTGGACACGGTCAATGTGTGAAAACGAGCCAAATGCATTCAGATGTTATGTAAACATTTTTACTTCTGCTTGGCTGGGGAATTATTGAAGGGGTTTGTCGTACCAGTCGTCTCCCTCTGTCAATCTCCCTGTAAGCTGTCTAGAGAGAGAATCCCAAGACCATGAATATCAGACACGTCTGGCTCTGGAAAAAAATTAATAAATAACAATATTATGATTATTAAAGTAATATGTAATGTATGTACTGTTCTAAATAAATTTACACAACTTTAATGTTTTCACTTTGCTCCTATAAGATTCATTTATTGTGTGTTTTAAACTTTTTACAGTTATTAAACACATTTTTATCTCTTACCACACAGAGCGCCGTGTATATTCTCACACAATTTAATATAATCTATACAATCTTGTAAGTATAATTATGAATTGTAGTCCTCAAAAATATTTTTAAGGTCAAACCAACTCTTTGTATTGTCGGTTTGCCTTGACATTCATCTGCCAAACTGGTTTATAATTTACAAACATTTATTTATCTTTTTTATCTGAACTACGAGCAACAGATTTACAAAGCCAATATTTATTTACATGATCCCGTTTCAAAACTTTCCGTCTCCTAAGCACGTAGCTGATATTGAAATAAGGAAGAAAAAATTACAAATGCAAACATATCAAAATTTGACAGTATAGAAGTACTCCCCAAAGCTTCTATTCGAGTTAAATCAAACGTATATTTTCTTTCTACTGCAACAAATCTGTGTGTGAATATGTCTTTTGTATGGTTTTGCTTGCTCGGAGAAGGGCTACATAGAGGGGGCTATTTTGATATGCAAATGAGCATCCCACCTTAGAAACTCATAAACAGACCAAGATGGCGGAGACGAGCGACCTTTTCACAGGTTGTCAACGCTAAAAGAAGTTAAAGACAAGAATAAGGACAAACAATCAGAATTTAACTATTAGGAGTGTTTTAAACAGACTCTTTGGAGTCAAATCTAGTCAATTCCGGCGTTGTGCAGTGATTTGAAACGGAGAAATAGAACTATGGCGGACAAACCGAAGTCAAGAGGAAAGGCGAGCGCAGAGGCGAAGAATAAGTCTCGACTCGCTGGACTTGCTCCTGGAGAAAATATTGCCCTTAAACAAGTAAGTAAGGAGAAGACAGCGTAGTATAGAGTCTGGTTGTTTCTGTTTAGATCTTCATGTTTTAAAATTATAGTAATTTGATTAGGTTTCAGCTTTTTGAATAAGTTTCGTTCGTGTCCTCTTCGGACTTCAAACAGCCCAGGCAAAGATGGAGACGTGTTCTGCTGAGTTAGGCACCTGTTAACGTTACCAGAAATTAGTTTATTAAATAGTCGTATCATGTCTTAAAGATTAGACAATTAAACACGCACATTTTCATTTTATGATGAAAACTAAGACCACGATAACGGTGAAGATTAATGATACTTCTAATCATGAATATGATTGATGTGCTATACAGAATTTAATATGCCCCGTACATATTTTAGAGCATCAAATTAATTTGAGCTGTTGAAAAACTTAACAGAATTTAAATAACCAAAGACATTATTAACATGTTTCTGTCTGTAAGTATAGCGGGGGCGTCTCAATAGTCCGAAGGTTCATTGGTCCGAAGGTTCATTGGTCCGAAAAGTGGTAACATTTTCATCGATTTTTTAATCAAGGGTTCATTGGTCCGAAGGTTCTATAGTGAATATTCGGACCAATGAACCTTCGGACTATTGAACCTTCGGACTATTGCTACGGCCCCAGTATAGCAGCAGTAAAATATCCATTTATATTCATA